>CM021109.1:298049597-298090783 GCA_007115665.2 Sequoiadendron giganteum
CTTGCCTCCCATCAAAACATCTGATCCCAATAAACCATTTCCCACAAAATTTAGACAAAACTCTTACTACCATTATCACTAACAAAATGGAAATGATACAAAACATTGTAAGAATCTTAAACATCTTATGCAAGACCTCATTGATTTTGATCATCTTTCTATTGGAGGTGTTAATGATCTAGGAAATAAGTTTGTTGCCCCTCCTAACCAAAAATTGAATTTTTTTAGCAAACCTATATGCCTAATCATAAAATTTTATTTTTTAAAGCTAGTGAAACTACAAAGAATGATGTGATGAATGTTGACATGAATTATGATAACAATGATAATATTCAACATGATCCTATGGATGACATGGTAGGAGTAATCGACATCATTCCTTGTAAGGTCTAAACTAAAAATCCTCTTGAGATTGCTCTCTCCTCACAAGATATACTTAAACATGCACCTGATGGTCCTCTTTACATAGCCCATCATATCTATGATAATCCCACTAATGGGATATTAATAGATCTCGTCTATGGAGAGAATGTGATCATCGAGGAATTCTTACATTTGCATTAACTCTATCAAGATATATATGATAAATCAAAAGCGTAGATCAAGATGCATAATGGTTTCACTTGCTCTATGATGGGATTGATCACTCTTACTTTACAAATAGGACCAAAAACATTAGATAAACCATTCTCCATCATCCCATGGTTAGAGCAATTTCATGTGAAGCTAGGATATCCATGGCTTTGCTCTATAAATATAGTCCCTTCAATTGTGCATAAATTCTTAAATTTTTCCTTTGACAATGGAATCTTCACCATCCACCATAGAAACTTCAACCTATTGTCCTCTTGTGGAAAATTTTCCTTAGATTTCTTTTGGTTTGAGCCTATAGAACCTATCAAACCATGAGAAGACTTCTTTGTCAAATCCTACCAAAATTTCAAGGCAACGAAAATAGTATAATTATCCCTTTCAAACATGCCTCAACCCACCACCAAGCCTACCATCCTAGATAAAACCATGATTGAGTCTAAAGAAATTGAAAATGACCAAGATCAACATAAGACTAAACCTTCACCTACCTCTTACAAAAGACCAAGAGATAAGAAAAAAAATCCCATCACACCTCCTAGAATAAAACAAGTTTACAAATTCAAAGAGGAAGTGGTCAAACAACTTCTCATGATTCCTTTAGTTCCTCCCCTTGGGGAAGAAAATAAATCTATGCTTGATCAACCCGCTCCTACACAAACGCAACTTGAAAAAAAATTTAAAAGAAATAGAGGTGCTAGAGAGCATAGGCATAGACGTCGTCCCCTTTCTTGATAGTTACATGAAGAAATAAACAAAGAAAATCAAAATCCAAACTTGATTGAAGCAATGCATGATGGGTCTACCCCTTCCCCAAAAAAGAAAGATCATATAATGCAATCACAACAAGAGTTGAACCCTTCTTTAGACATTATCATTTGACCTCCTATTGTGATTAATTTAGATGACGGTGAAGAAGTTGCTAAAATTGATGAGGAAGTGCATAATGAATTGAATACATTATTTTCCTCCTCCATGAGATTAAATGAAAGAAGAGTGTTGACCCTAGTGATGCCCCTAGTTTGACACTTTCTATCATCCCTCTGGCTAGTTTTATGCCTTTTGTATATGATGAACATGATTGGGATGCAGATGACCTGCTCATAGGTTGAATCGCATGTGCCTTACTAGTATTTTTCATTATTTCTTTTGCATTTTCTTTTTTGTGATTGCATGTACATTATGTGATCCCTTGTGATGTTATATTTATCTCTCTCTCTCTCTCTCTCTCTCTCTCTCTCTCTCTCTCTTTGTGACATTCCTTTATTTATACCTTCATTCTTTTCTATGTCATGATTCATTTTATCCTTTTCATTTTTCTTGTTTTTTCATTTTGGGGATAACGCAAGGTGTTGATACATTAATTTCTCTTCCATGTTGACCCCAAAGCTTTTCCTTTACTTTTATTTTCTTTATCTTGTGTTTTCCTTTTGGGGATGAAAAAAGGTGTCAAGACATTCATGTCTCTTCCATGTTGATTGAAAAGATTTTCCTTTAATTTTCTTTCCTTTCGGGGATGATGCAAGGCATCGAGACATTCATGTCTCTTCCATGTTGTCCTAAATTTTTTTTTCTGTTTTTTTGCTCTCTTTATGTCATTCTTCCAGATCTATGAGTATTTGGGGAATGATGACAATTTTGAGCTCTCTAAAAACATTGTAGCAAGAACATACTAACCCCAAATCCATAGATCCCTTATGTGTTTGGTGTTTTCATTTTGGGGGCAACCCCCTTTTCTCTTTTCTTGTGCATGGCATAGTTTAATTTGGAAACATATAACTTCACATATGGATTTCCAATTTAGCTCTCATGTCTTCTTTCTTGTTTGCATTTATCGTTTGATAATTTAAAGTAATTTCTCATAGTATGGTGTTTAGTAATTTATTTAAAGTGGGGGCATACATTGGCAATATTATTTTTCATTTTCTTCTTTTTCATGGTTCATGGTGTAGTCTTTTTACTTTATAAGATGTGTTTTTCACATTTTGGTTGACATTGGCCGTGATGTCCTTCAAGAGCATGATCTATCTTAGCATATTACATTCCTCTTAGTGGCTTGATTCGGCACACTACATCCCCTAAGTCATGAATCTTCTATTCTTTGATTGGTCCTCTCTTGGAGACATTAAACACAATGTTCCCTATGTTAAAGACCTCGCATGAGCTAAGCAAGACACTTTTGAACATTCTTTACATTTTGTGTTTGCATTTTCAGATATATGGCCACCTTGCATAACAAATCTTGTATGCCTATAGATCCATCTTATTTTTTCATGAGCTCCAAGAAAACAAATTTTTGATTGTATCATGAAGCTTGAAGTTCATTGTTGTGTGGCACCTTATTAAATTTATCAAGATTGCATACCATCCATGTGTGTATGTGTCTCACCTTCTTGGATAACTCACCCAAAAAACAACCTAAAGTTGTGTTTCCTTAGAGTGAGCTTGAATTTTTTAGACAAACAACCTAGATCTGATCCACATTGTGATGGGCAAATGGTTGAAGCTTGATCTTCCCCTTTCTTTTTAATTTTGTTTCATCTTCTTTATGTCTTTGGTAGTGTATTCTTGTGCTTTATTGTATCCCTTATATCATTTATACGTGTGTTCTTTTGTTCCTATGTTGTTTAGCCATGGGATTTTGATCCTAGGGGCTTGATCACCCCTCTTGATCATTGTCATCTCATCTCACCAGAATTGGTGCACTTGAACCCCTCTTGATGTGTGTTCATCTACTTTAGTGTGAGTTTGAAGCAAGTTCATCCTCTCACTAAAGTGGGGGCTAAATGTGGCAATGGAAAAAGTATCCCTTTTACTTTTCCTTTCTTGTTTGGGCCCTACTTGTAAATTGAGCTTAATGATGCCTTGACTTGGTGTTGTAATGTAATTAACACACTCACATTAGGTCGTGGGCCCTTTTGAATTAAATAAACTTAATCATGCCTTATTTAAAGTGTTGCAAATTGTTATAACACACTTATACACTTTTCTAGGGTTTTATTAAATAATTAGGCTTCTTTATTCTTTAATTAGCCTTATTTTGAATCCACAAACCTCATTTAATGCGTCTTTTTAAGGATAATCCTGACAAAAATCAACATCTAGTCATAATTTAGGTGTTTTCAGGTTGTGTGGCCTAGATTTAGTGGTCTGAGACTCATTCACCACCTTGGGAGAATGAGTCCCACCTAGGTTTTTGGGTCTCAATCTATGTTTCACACCTTTCTAAGCATTTTTAAAAATAGTCCCATAAATTATGCCTAATGGGACTCATTCACCACTTTGGGTGAATGAGTCCTGTGTGGCCCAAAATTAAAATTAATTCAAATTTTTTGGGGGAATTGTATCTGTTGGGGATACGAGATCGGTCTGTCATCATAGAACATGTCTAATATAGTAGCGCCTTAGTGATTTTCATTCAAATCACAACAAAGACACAAACAACTATGCCATAAAGTGGAAGCAAGAATAATTGATCCCCCATTGATCCTCTAAGAGAAGTAAATGCTAAACTTATAACAGATTCAACACATACAAAAATTTAGTTTGCAAAATCAAACAACCATGAAAGAAAAAACTATGAACACATAGATTTACATGAGGAAAACCCTTTTGGGTAAAAAACCCCACCCTCCAAAACACTCAGCTCACATGTATTATTCAGTAACTAAAATGGTTACAATAAAAAACCAGAGCTATGATCTTTAGGAGATTACATCTTGTTCATCTGGAGAATACAGGAAACAACAAAACATAATATTCACATAGTTACAATGTCCTCATAACATACTATGTATATTCCCTTTAGCTCCTCACAAATAACTATCACAACCACCCTCATGACCAACCTAGCCTCTTGGCCTCCACAGGTTCACATCCTTGCAGATCTGAGATTCTAAGTGTTCACGGTAAAATAACGTTCAAACACTCTCAGCCTCTCTCTCTTTTTTCTCATCATCATTATTGAACTGCACACAAGATTACTTATAATCTTACACCGTGTGCTTACTTGTTCAGCCTTTCTTTGGCCTTCAACGGTCATCAAGATAATAAATTATCCACCTACAAGCTTTCTATTTCTGATAACGTGTACTACTTATTTAGCATGCATCGAGCCGCACAACACTAAATCGGTCTCAGACATGTCTGTCAACCTCCATTTAATAATGCAGCTCAATCGCACATCAAAAAATAACCATTTGGCCAATGAGATCTTAAATATCTACCACATGTCACCATTCCATTCATTCGCAGCTTTTGACAGTCGATCAAACCTGTCCAACTCGGTCAATCGAGTTCTGAGCTCACCCGAGCTCCTACTACATTACTACTGAGCCCACACGACCTAGTCGTGGTACAACAGTGAGCTCACCTGAGCTCACCCAACCTTCTACCTTGCTATTGCTGCACTGTCGGACTCACCTCATAGTATAGCGATAAGCCATCTAGGCTCGCACCTTGACTCCACCACACTACTGCACCCCTATCTGAGTCACCTCACGGTATGGAGGTGAGCTCGCCACTCACCCTCAACCATCTCTTGCAACCACTGAGCCAAATGAGCCTTATCGTTGTGCAACGGTATCTGCCAGGAAAATCACTGGTGGTCACACTATGCTACTGCGGGGGCCACTAGGCCACCCCGCAGTAGGGCGATAATCACTAGGCAGACCACTAGTGGTCTCACCATGGATACTTCTATGAGAGGAACCACTGCCTATGGTATGGCGATAACCGCCCATTCCACTGTGGTGAGAGGGACCACCACCAGTGCTAAGGCAGTAATCACAAAGCCAGGCCACTAGTGGCCTTACCGTGCCACCGCGGTGAGAGAACCCACCACATGCAATATGGAGGTAACTGTCAACACAAGCTGCAGGTGGCCTTACCATGCAACCACGGCGAGTGAACTCACCACCCGCAGTAAGGCGGTAACCGCCAGACAAACACTACCAAGACCAAGCCAGACCGTCGTGGTAAAGCGGTAAAGGGAAAAAACAAGAAGAAACTGCCTAAGTTTCCAAGGGAAAAGACTAGAAAGTTGAGGCATACTTTCCCAACAGTATCCACCTAGATCTGATGTCGGCTTGTAGTGATGTAATTTTTGGAATTCTTGCATAGTTAAGTATAAATACAAGTTTCTTTCACTCATTTAACACCTATCAAGTTGAATGAGCATCCTTACAATAAATCAAGTGATCCTTATAGAAAATCGAGTTCACAAGAGCATTCAAACATTTACAAGAGCATTCAAGAGTCTTAAAGGGTAGATTATATAGCATTCTAGAGCATTATTCGAGCATCAAGCATCATTTCAAATATTTCATGCATCATGTTTGTTTTTCAGCTAACAATTGTTATGTAGGGTTTCATGATTCAAGCTATCATTTCATTCAAGATTTATCCTATTCAACCAAGATTCAAGATATACATTCATTGGAGCCATCTCATACATGTTTGCAACACTTCATTACTAGGTTTTGGTGAGTTGCAACATCTTGTTTTGTTCATTCATCATTCTCCATTCCTATTTCATTCTAGTTCAAGGTTTGATTACCAAAATGGGGTTTGACCAAGGAAAGCCCCTATCCACTAACAAAACAACATTTTCCCCTCTCTTTAGTGTGTGATTTGTAGGTTTAGATTGAAGATAAATTAAAGAGAAATTTTGGAGAAAGTTGTCAAAGTACTCAAATTTGTAAAATTTGTCATCAAGCATTGGAGAACATTAGAGAACACCTACAAGTTGATTTACAAATATTTAGATCTAAAAACCTAAAGAAGCAAATTGGGCAGAATGGGAAGAGAAAATTCAAACCTTGAAGTTTTAGAAATCTCTAACTGGACTGATTCGCCACTTCTAGCGAATGAGTCCTAGTTTGGGTCAAAATTGAGATTTTTATAGATTTGGATACCCTTTTGCCAAATTCTTGTTCCTACACAAAAACTTGGATCTGGGACTGATTCACCTAACCTATTGTATGAGTCCCAATCAACATTAAAGTCATAATTTCTAGCATTTCAAAGCCTCATTTAGTCATCTCCATATTTCTAGGTTCACACATTCCATCTTGCAACTTTCTATTTTGTTTCATTTGCATTTCTAGGTCATTTAGTGAAAAATTGCATTGAATTAGGGTTAAGCATTTTGATTTTCATTGCATTTGTCTTTCCAAGTTCTTACTTGGTGGTGAACCCCTCTTTAGTTTGCAATCAATCTCTGGGACAACCCTATTGCAATATATCTTTCTCATTTGTATTGAGATCTCTAGGGTTATCCTTGAGTGAAATAATTGAAAAGTGGGTGTGCTCTATGTCCTAAACTATATGAAAGCACTCCTCCCCACATTTTTCTATTGTTTCAAATACACATTGGAGATTTTGAAGCTTATTAAATCTAATGTAAGATACACATTTACCATTCTAATTAACAAAGCAATAAAATAAGTTTTTCTCAACATAAACATTAAATAATAATGTTTAATGCCTCGATAATGGGGGGAAGGTATCAGACAAATGTCTTAGTGTTGAATCATGTAACTGAGTTTTCCTTAAATTTCCTCATTGGGTTTTCATTTAATTTCCTCTAATGATGTAAAGTCTTGAAAGTATTGGTAAGAGTAATAATTGGATAAATCAAAAGCTTGGTATGATAAAAATTAATGGGAATTATGGGTCTAAGAATTGGTAACATTTTACCTTGATTTGAACAAGGATTATTTGATTAAATACATGATAATTTGTTTACTGTAAAATGATTTGTTGGTATAGTAAATTAAAATTTTGTAGAATGTGGAAATAAATGTCGATGTTAATAGTGGATGTTTTTTCTTGGAGTGGTAGTAGATGTTTTTCATGAAGCAGTAGAATTTCTTTTTCCTGATAATTGAAAGCAAATCAAATTAGATGCAGAGATTTTGAGGTGTGTTGGCAATAGAACAAGTTTGAATTTTGCAAGAGGAAATAGAGACCCGATAAAAGGCTAGAAGAGTGTAATTTAAGATGGTTACATACAATATTCAACCATAAGTATTTTGAATAACAATGTGATATCTTACAAAGATAATCCAAAGTTTTGAATGATTGAAGAACAATCATTGAAGACCAAGTCAATGAAACATAAACTTGACTAACTCATTTGAAACTATCTACTCATTTCTTCATGTACATGGAAGAAAATTTTGTGCCACATGACTTATGATGATTATTTTGTTTCTCTCTAGCCATGTTCATTTTTTTAATGAGCTGCTACCTTGTGTTCTCTAAAATGTAGTGAGTTTCTCATTTTTAGGGGATCAAAACTTGTTGACAAGATATAACTTATATTAGATCTATACCAATTTAGTTTCTATTTGATTTTAGTGAAGACTCGTACATACTATAAGGGTTAGCAATAATGAAGAAATTAAAAGATCATTCTTGATCATATACCTTACATGATTGTACACTCATTTATACCTAGTGAAATAATCAATTTAGTGCACCATTTTTGGGTACACTTTAAAGCTATTTCGTCGATGAAAAATTTTTCCTTAAAAATATTGCATTATTTTGTATGTATTTGTGGAGAAATTTGGTGAAATAAAAAATAATTTCAACTCTAGTTTACTTATCTTTCAATATGTGTGTGGGAAATACTTGAAAGCATTTAACTTCTTAGGACTTTTTCTCTTCTTACCTTTAATCTTTTTGAAGTTTATTTTTGAAAAATTGAAATGGAATGGATCATGAGAAATGATGAATACATGATTTGTTGACATCACTTGTTATTTGATGAGATCAATCTTTAGGATATAGGTAGCCCCCCTATGTGAAATAAAAAATTTAACCAACAAACCCTAAGCGAACCTAGTAAGTCAAGACCTGACATTCTTGAGCCTTGGGATAACTAAATCCTTAATTGAATTTAGTGATTCTTTAAAGATAAGATAGGTTTTTTTGTCCATTATAATAAAATATTTCTATATTTTGGTGTGTATAACATCCGCATCAACACTACCATCTTTAAAGATCCTTTGCACTTTGATCACTTTGGAGGCTCTGATAATCTATAACTAGGAGAGTGCAAATGACTTGAAAATGTCCCTCCCATATGTTGCAAGTATGAAGGTGTTGTCATTGATGTCAACAAGCCAGTGTTTTTATTGATGATAGTAGTATAGTGGTTGAGAAGAGATTGTTTCTTGATAAGATTATATTTATGGTTCATATATTGAGGATACTAAGAAAATCAAGATAAAATAAGGAAATCGGGTATTGTAGAGGTGTTTTGGTGTTGCAGAGGTGTTCTAGTTTTGCTTAAAATTTCTTCTAGGGTGAAGATATGCTTTTGTAGTTTATATATGTTGATTAGAGATTTTCAAAGTTTTTATATCTAGAATTTTAGTTTCTTTATCACTAGTTAGAGGAAGTTGTGTTCACCAGTGTGTGAATTGGTTTTGTAGTGTTGTGTATAAAGGTGTCTAGGAGAAATGTATTTGCTCCACATTTCTCAAAAATTTATTTTCAATACTTGTGGTTCTAAAGGAGAGTTGATGGTATTTTTCTCTTGTCTATGTCAAAAGGATTCATGGTTAGGCATATTCGAAGAAGGTCTTTTGAGTTACAGAGTATTGTATTGTTTGGTAGTGTTGTCTGAATAAATAGTATGATTATAATCTTCAGGTGAGATTTTTTTGAAGGATTTTGTTGGTTTTCAGGATGTTCTTGGATCGAATTTAGGTGAATCTTGTTGTTTAAAAGGTTTAGATTGATCAAAGGAAGTGTGTAATTCAAAGTTTAATGTTTTTTCACAGGTAATGATCGACTTGGTGGTGACACTACATTCGAAGATGCTCAAGTGTTAATGAAGGCATATAGTTGCATGCAAGATTTATTTTGGATCCCAATTAAGTGTTTTTTTGGTCCACTTTGGTTCCCATCCACCATGGGAATTTTTACTGCTGACCTAATTTGAAATTACAAAGTATGAAGCATGTATTGTTGACCTTGGAGAAAGTTTTCAAGGTTGAGGATGTTATAAGTATTAGTCAAGATGTTGAAGGTTGTTAAGATAGAAATCATATATGTGTGTGATGTAAGTGATGTGAATTTCCAAAGAGTAGAGTGTGATTTTGAGCAAAAGCAGTGCAAAATTTAAAGTGTTGGACTTATGAATGCAGTGAGCTAAAGGTTTCCACAATCATTCAAACAAGACTACGAAAATGTTGTCCAAAGCTTTTGTGGAGGATTCTCTATTGCATTGAGAAGTTTTTCTTTGTGTAAAATTTCTCTTCTATCTTATTTTTTCTTTTTGTGGAAGTGAGCCTTTTTGGATAGTGCATCTTATTCTAGTAGTGATCCCTTGCATTGATTTTGTAATTACTTATATTGTGAGCTAATACTCACCGTGGTTTTTCCCTCATTAGGTTTTCCATGTAAATATGGTGTTCTCTTGTGTATGGTGTTGGTTTTTTCAGTTTCTATTATATGCTTTTCATGTTTAAACATTATAATAGATTAAGGGTTTAATGAATGCATGTGGATCTATTTACTATTGAGAGTTTTGATGATTTAATTTGATACAACTGATTCACCCCCCCTCTTAGTTGTATTTTTCATTTAACAATTGCTATTAGAGAAAGGTTCCTTAGAGAAAATCTTAACCACTTGAGATAGATCCAGGATGGAAAACAAGTTGGATTTCCCTAGATTTTTTGGCACGGATTATGCATTCTAGAAGAAAAAGATGGAAGGATATCTGGAATCTCATTGATATGAGATTGAAAAGGAAATAGAGAATCAATATACTACACCTCTAAATGGTCTGAGAACAAGTGATGAGATCAAGGAACATGAAATAAATTGTAAGGAAAGATTTATTCTTGTGAACAGTCTTTTAAATTTTGAATTGGTAAAAATTATGAGTCTTAAGACTGCTATAGAAGCTTGGGATAAGATTGAAATCAGTTATGAAGGAGATGAAAAGGTTAAAAAAATGAAATTATAGAATCTGAAGGCACAATTTGAGACCCTACGAATTTCTTAATATGAAACAATACAATCTACATGTAGAGGGTTGATGAGCTAGTAAGTGTGATGAGAGGTCTTGGTGCACAATTCAAAGAACCAAGAGTGGTAAAGAAATTTATTAGATCTCTTCTTGATTCTTATGAAAAGGTATCTCTTATTGAGGAAGTTTCAAATTTTAATACTTATTCTAGAGATCAGCTGATTGGTACACTAACTTCATTTGAAATGAGAAAAACTAGCTTGAAAAATGGTACAAAAGTGGAGACTGATTTCAAGGATGGAAAATAAAAAAAGGTTGAAGATTTAGATGGAGAAGATATTGATGATATGGAAGATAACATTGTAAGAAGAATGAAAAAAGGCACTGGTAAGTAGAAAGGAAAACTACCTTTCAAATGTTTTAGCTATGGAAATAGAGCTCATTATGCCTCAATATTTCCAAATAGAGCTATGAACAATAAAAGTAAGGAGAAAAAAGGAAAGATGATTAAGAGAAGGTACTATGTTAGAGAATATTTTGGTATTTCTGATTATGGAGATGATGATGAATGCTTGTTCTTGGCTATAAAAGATGAATCTTCTTCTTCTAATTCTAAAAGTTGTGTGAAGGAAAGTGTTTCGAAAAAGAAGGATAACATTGAAGGTACTTTGGTATCTTCTTTTCATGCTAGACAAGATAAGAACTATTGGGTTGTTGATAGTGTCTTCTCTAATCACATGACTAGAGATAAAATTAAATTTTTTAAACTTGAAAAGTATGATGGAGGATTTGTTAAATTTGGAGATGATTCAGGACCTAAGATTTGTGGAATACGTTCAATCAGTTTTGATGAGAAGCATAATATTGAAGATGTTTACTATGTTAAAGGCTTAAGGCATAATCTCTTGAGTGTTGTAAAAATGTGTAGTAAAGGATATAATCTTGTGTTTAAGTATGAAAGTTGTGAGATTAGAAAAGGATCTGGAATTGTGATTGTTGCTGTTTAGAGGACATATGGAAATATCTATTAGCTTAAGGGTGCTAATTTGGTCATTGCTTTATGAATCGGATTAATGACAGTTGGTTATGGCACCGAAGAATGTGTCACATGAAATTTGAAAATATGGGTATAATTAGCTAATCTTATGTAGTGAGAGATCTACCAAGAATCACAAATCCTATCAATATTATTTGCAAAGATTGTCAATTCAGAAAATAAACAAGGAGTAGTTTCAAAGGAAAAGAGAAATCTGCTACCAGACTACTAGAATTAATGCATATAGTTCTTTGTGGTCCTACAAGGGTGATAAGTCTTCAAGGTGACATGTATTTCATTCTTTTAATTGATGATTATTCTTGAATCACATGGGTTACTTTTCTTAGAGAAAAATTTGAAGCTCTAGATAAATTTAAAGAATTTAAAGCTATGGTTGAGAATGAAATGGATTTAAAAATAAAATGTTTGAGGTCTAATAAAGGTGGAGAATTCACCTCCAATGAGTTTAACATGTTTTGTGAAGATCATGGAATAAAGAGGCACTTGTCTACCCCTAGAAATTCTCAATAGAATGGAATGGTTAAAAGGAAAAATAGAACTATTCAAATAGTTGCAAGGACTATGATGAAAGAAGCTAAACTACCAAAAGTCTACTAGAGAGAATAAGTTCATACTGTTATTTACATACTTAATAGAGTTCAAACCAAAGCTAACAACATAAAGACTCCCTATTAGTTGTGTTATGGAAGGATTCCTACAGTCAAGTACTTTAGAGTATTTGGAAGAAAATCTTATATCAGAAGTCATGAAGAAAACTTGGGAAAGTTTGATGCAAGGTCTGATGAAGGTATCTTCCTTGGATATTCTACTAAAATAAAAGCTTATAGATGTTACAAAAAAAGGATAAGAAAGATTGTTGAGAGTGAAAATGTTAAGGTTTATATATATTCATAGATTTCAATTGCTATAGATGGATATGTGTTAGATGAACCTAGTTGCAAAAAAGAAGAAGAAGAAAAATCTAAGGAAAAATAAATATAGAATGAAGAGGAAGAAGCTTCGAAAAAGACCCCTAAGACCCCCAAGTATGTGCAAAGAGATCATTCTGAAGAATAGATTATTGGAGATAAAAGGAAAGGAGTACTGACAAGAAGAAGAGCTACTGAAGATGAGGTAAAATGTGTTTAATTTCTAAAATTGAACCAAATATAGTGAGTGAGGCATGCAGTAGTGAATATGGGATGAAGGAAATGGAAGAAGAGTTGGAACAAATTAAGAAAAATCAAACTTGGGAATTGGTTCCTAGACCTGAAAACAAGAACATAATTGGAACTAAGTGGGTATTTAGAAACAAGCAGAATAAGAATGGAGAATTGGTTATAAATAAAATAAGGCTTGTGTTTAAGGGTTACTCACAAGTAGAAGGAATAGACTTTGAGGAAAAAATTGCCTCAGTGGCTAGGATGGAAGCTATCAATTTTTTTTTTGGCATTTTCAGCATATAAGGACTTTAAAGTTTATCAAATGGATGTGAAATATTCCTTCTTGAATGGTGAATTGGAAGAAGTTTACATGGAATAGTTGAAAGGATTTTAGTTATTAGATAAACTAGACATGGTTTGCAGATTGAAAAAGGCATTGTATGGATTGAAGAAAGATCCCAGAGTTTGGTATGCAAGATTGGATAAATATTTGATACAACAAGGATTCAACAAGGGTATCACATATAGTAATCTTTACTTTAAAGTTTAGGAAGATAGAATTTTGATAGTGCTTGTGTATGTGGATGTCATTATCTTTAGAGGAAATGAAGACATGTGTAATAATTTATTTGAAGAGATGCAAAAAGAGTTCAAGATGTTTATGTTTGGGAGATGAATTTCTTCCTTGGGCTACAAATCAGTCAAACAGATAAATAAATTTTTATTTCATAGTCAAAATATATTAAAGAGATGTTGAAGAAGTTTGGAATGGATGATTCAAAATTGGTATGCACTCCTATGATGACTAGGTGCAAATTGAGCAAGGATGATGAATCACTTAAGGCTGATCAAAGCAAGTACAAATCTATGGTTGGTGGATTTCTATATTTAACTGCTACTAGACTAGTTATCATGCATGCAATTTGTCTTGTGGCTAGATTTTAAGAAGATCCTCAAGAGTCACATGTTGCTATAGTAAAGAGGATATTTAGATATTTAAAAGGCACTTTGGATTATGTATTATGGTATCCTAAGGATACTGATTTCACATTAAGTGCATATAAAGATGCAGATTGGGTTGTATGTGTTGATGACATGAAAAGTAGAAGTGGTGGTGCTTCTTTCTTGGATGTAGATTGGTGGCATGGCTAAGTAAGAAACAAGATTTTGTTGCTTTATCTACTACAAAGGTTGAGTATATTGCAACTGCATCTTATTGTACACAAGTATTATGGATGAGATAGACATTGAAGGATATCATAGTGTATGATGAGCCTATTTCTATATTTTGTGATAATACAAGTGTAATTAATATTTCAAAAAATCTAGTGATGCATTCAAGGACAAAGTATATATCAATCAAGTATCACTTTTTGAGAGAGAAAGTTGTGGAGAATGAGGTGAATCTTGAATATGTACCTACAAAGGATCAAATTGCTGACATATTTACCAAGGCTCTTCCTAAGGATACTTTTGAGTATCTTCGGGAGAAGTTAGGGGTTATTTCCCCTCCTTAATTGAACTAGATGCATATGGAGATGTATCAATCCAATGGATATATGGATTCATTCCTTCTCTAGACTGATGTTGGTGACTACCACTCAGGGGGAGTAGATAGTTACATTTTTGCAGTATGAAGTTTATGTTGTCATAATGTAGAGGTTGCTGAGTTGATTGGTGTGTACTCCTAAGGGGGATTATTCCAAATAGTTGTGAGTATATTGACTCTATGTAAAATGGGGAGAACAATGTAAAATACCTTATCCTTTGCCATTGATGTCAAAGGGGGGGAGAAAGGATCATGTGAAAAAGTCTATCTATACAAGGGGAGAGAAAGTGAAAGTAAATTATGAAAGAGAGAAAGTATAAAGAGATAATTGTGAAAGGGTCACAAAAGAGAAAAGGAAATACATATGTTCATATATGTTATGTCTATGATGGTTTTTCACATATTGTGTTTCCATCAATGACAAATGGGGAGATTGTTGCAAGTATGAAGGTGTTGTCATTGATGTCAAAAAGCTTGTGTTATCATTGATGATAGTAGTAAAGTGGTTGAGAAGATATTGCTTCTTTGATAAGATTCTATTTATGGTTCAGATGTCAAGGATACTGAGAAAATTGATAAAATAAGGAAACAAGGTGTTGCAGAGGTGTTCTGGTGTTGCAAAGGTGTTCTAGTTTTGCTTCAAATTTCTTCTAGGGTGAAGATATGATTTTATGGTTTGGGTATGTTAGTTAGATATGTTCAAAGTTTCTATATCCATAATTTTGGTTTCTGGATTGTTGGTCAGAGGAAGTTGTGTTCACCAGTGTGTGAACTGGTTTTGCAGTGTTGTGTATAGAGGTGTTTGGGAGAAACGCATTTTCTTCACATTTCTCTACAGTTGTTTTTCAAGACTTGTGGTTTTGAAGGAGAGTTGATGGTTTTCTTCTCTTATCTATATCAAGAATATTCATGGTTAGGCATATCAAAAGAAGGTCTTTTGAGTTATAGAGTATTACAATGTTTAGCAATGTTTTCTGAATAAACATTATGATTATAATCTTTAGGTGGGATTTGTTGTGAAGAATTTTTTTGGTTTTCAGGATGTTCTTGGATCATGTTCAGGTGAATCTTATTGTTCAAAAGGTTTAGATTGATCAAAGGAAGTGTGTAATTCAAAGTTTAATGTGTTTTCATGGGTCCCAGTTAAGTGTTGTTTTGGTCCACTTTCATTTTCATCCATTGTGGGAATGTTTAGTGCCAACCTAATTTGAAATTATAAAGTATGAAGTATGTATTGTAAACCTTGGATAAAGTTTTCAGGGTTTAGGAGAGTATAATTATTATTCGAGATATTGAAGGTTGTTAAGATAGAAAGAGTAGATGTGTGTGATGTAATTGATGTGAATTGTCGAAGAGTAGACTACGAGTTTGAGGATTAGTGCAAACTTCAAAGTGTTGGACTTCTGAATGTAATGAGTTGAAGGTGTCTACAATATTCAAACAAGACTACAAAAGTGTTGGAGCTATTGTGGTGGATTATTTTTTGCATTGAGAATTTTTTCTTTGTGTAACATTTCTCTTCTATCTTCTTTTTTCTTTTTGTGGTAGTGATCCTTGGCTATGAGCCTTTTTGGAGAGTGCGTCCTATTCTAGCAGTGAGCCCTTTACTAGTTTTGCAATTACTTATATTGTGAGCTAATCCTCACTGTGGTTTTTCCCTCATTGTGTTTTCCACATAAATTTGGTGCTCTCTTGTGTATGGTGTTGCTTTTTTCAGTTTCTATTATCTACTTTTCATGTTTAAACATTATAAAAAATTAAGGGTTTAATGAATGCATTTGGATCTATTTACTATTGAGGGTTTTGATGATTTAATTTGATACAATTGATTCACCCCCGTCTCAGTTGTATTGTTCATTTAACACCATACCTATATATAGTAATCCAAACCCTAATTATTTATCCTTTTCATCCTCCAATATATTTTCTTCATAACCCATATCCCTCGAATGCCATTCATTACCCACTTGATCCTATTTTCCACCTTCTATTTCATTAAACCTACCCTCTTTACCTATCATGAGCTTGACCAAAAATTTACTTTTTTTTATTGATCTCTTAAGGGGGGGAATTACAAAACTACCTCCATCCCTCAGTCTACTAGGGCATGTCATCACCTAAAATTTTCATACTAGCAACTTGTCTTTGAAACAATGCAACAAACACATTTTTCAAAGAGGGAAAAAATGTAGATACTTAAAAATAACTAACATATTTCATCTAAACCATCATCATCTTCTCGTTGTTAATATATTTGCCACTATTAATTAAATAATTTTAATTATTTAATTAAGCTAGCACATTATCTTCTTTAATTAAATAATTTTTAATTGTTTAATTAATTTTTCCTTTCCTCTTATTCACACTAATTAAATGAATTTGAATAATTTAATTAATTTATCACTTTCTTCCAACCACTATAATAAATCATTTTTTTATTGTTTAATTAAATTCTTAAATTTGCCTATCCACATTGATTAAATATTTTTTATTATTTAATTAATTCATGCGTTCCTCTTGCCCGCCATAAAAAATAATTCTAATTATTTAATTAGCTAATATTTCCTCTAAAATTAAATATATTATTTAATTTATTTAATTTTACTTTTCTATTTTTAAATTTTAAAAATAAATAAAATCAAAAAATTTATTTATTTCCTAAATATATCATCTCATGCACATAAATTCTATTTATATTCTTCTATCTTGATTTAGTGAATTGATTGAAAAGAAACCTTAGTTCACTCTCACTCAATCCCACTTCACTCATCCATTCATTTAGTCATCTCTTAAATGCACCCACTTATATCCACATCTCAAGCTATCATCTTGACACATGTCACTTGCATGTTCATCATGATATCTCAACCAATATCATATGTTGATATTTTTGGCAACACAAGGGAAGACAACTGAGGGGGGGTGAATCAGTTGTCACATAAATTATTCTTAGATCTGATAAATAAATATGAAAGCATAAACCATCACCATATCAAAAACACACATAACACCAAGATTTTTGTGTGGAAACCCTATTAGGGGAAAAACCACAGTGGAGGTTAATCCACAAGATAAGGGATAAAATCAACTACATGTCGGCCAACAAAATATGAAATGTGTATAAACTATTGACCCAAAATAATAACCAATTTGTTAATGTGAATCAAATAGCATAAGCCAAAACATAGAAAGGAACCAAAACAACATGTCTCGAACATGAAACACCTTGAACAAATAGCCTCAAAGATCCACAACACGCTACAATTACCTTATTGGTCATGAACATGAAAAACATGAAATCTCAAAAGAAAATCACCAATCGCAAACACAAAAATTTGATGCAAACCAATAACACAGATAGAGCATGATCTAGAAACATCCACAATCATCATGAATCACCACATAAACATTTGAAAAAACTCAGATTACTAGAAGAACAACATCTTCTTTCAGGAACACTAGCTACAACAATAGAACAACTGTTGGAACACCGATACTCATAACTTGATCAAATATTCATGCAAACCTCTGAAACTTTAGGTGGATAAACTAGATATAATTTTCAACAAAACCTTTAATCCACAACTCCTTATCCTCAATATACTGAGCTAGCCATCATACTAAACTTCACTACATCACCAACAACCTGTAACTTATTTTATTACAATTTTCTCAATATCCTCGACAAATACAGCCTTAAAGACATTAATGCCAATAGTGTTGACATCAATGAAAACCACATATCAGAAATATCCAACAATCTCCCCTTTTGGCATTGATGGCAACATATGATGTGAAAAACACCATCAACGAAACTTTCCCTTAACACTTTCTCCCCTTTAGATTTTGACTCTTTTCTCCTTAACTCTTTCACAGATTTTCATGACTCTTCTCCCCCTTTGACATCAATGAAAAAGGTACACATTATATTTCTCCACACAAGCTCTAAACAACATATCTGAACATCTGACTACTCCTCCTGAGTAGCAACCACCACAACATCAATCTAGATCACAAGATATGACTATGAAATGCACAGACTGATGCAAGTCATTGCATCTTAATTCTGATTAGGAGGGGTAATCACCCGTATCTTCCCTCTGAGATACTCAAAAGTATCCTTAGGAAAGGGCTTGGTAAAGATATCTACAATCTATTCCTTAGTAGGAACATACTCCCATCTGACTTCCTTTTCACTCACCTTCTCTTTCAAAAAGTGAAACTTGATAGATATATGTTTGGTTTTTTAATGCAACACCAGATTCTTAGAAATGTTAATTGCACTTGAATTATCATAGAATATAGCAATAGGTTCATCATACACAACTTTGATATCTTTCAACATTTGCTTCATCCACAATACTTGAGTACAATTGTTAGCAACAAAAATGTATTTTTCCTCTGCAATAGATAAAGAAATGACATTTTGCTTCTTACTTAACCATGAAATCAGCTTCTTTCCCAAGAAAATTGCACCTCCACTAGTACTCTTTCTATCATTCACATCTCCTGCCCAATCAACATCAATAAAAGCACTCAAAGTAAGGTCATCTTATTTAGGATACCATAGGAAAAAATCAACTATCCCCTTCAAGTACCTAAAAATTCTCTTCACAACTCTCACATGAGATTCCTTAAGATCAACTTGAAATCTTGCAACAATGCATACGACATTCATGATATCAGGTCTAGTTTGAGTCAAATAGAGAAATCCACCAATCATGGATCTGTATCTAGTCTGATCTATTTTAGGAGAGTCATCATCTTGTGTCAACTTACATCTGGTCACCATAGGTGTATCCACTAGCTTTGAATCTTCCATACCAAACTTCTTTAGCAATTATTTCACATACTTGGACTGAGATATAAAAATCCCTTTATCTAGCTAAGTAATTTGAAATCCCAGAAAGAATTTCATTTCTCCAATCATAGACATCTCAAACTCACTCTACATCTCATCAAAAAAATTCATGCACAAACTATCATCTCCTCCAAAAATGATATCATCAATAAATACTTCAAAAATCAAATCTTTATCATGATCAATTTTGAAATACAAATTACTATCAGTAGTACGTTTATTAAATCCAAGGTTCAAAAAATACTTGCTTAAGTCCATACAATGATTTATTCAACTGAAAAACCATATCTCCCTGATTAGTTAATTGAAATCCATTAGGTTGCTCAATATACACTTCTTCATCCAATTCACCATTTAGAAATGTTGACTTGACATCCATCTGATAAACCTTGAAGTTTTTATAAGTAGCACAAGCAAGAAATAGTTGTTAGTGTAATTAATATTTAATTACACTTGCATAACTTTACTTAGGTTGAGCTAATTTTAGGTCAACATTAGGGTTGCATACTTTGCTTTTATAAAGCAAATCATCTCATTGTAATATTGAATTCCTGAATATATCATTTTGCACATTACATGCAAATCTCTACTTTTTTGATGTTTTCTCTTTTGTGGAAGGTGTTTAGGTTTGCATGTCTGATCTAGGGTTTCTAACATGGTATCAGAGCCTTGACATGCAGCCCCTTCTCAAATTCTAGAGAAAACCATTACAAATTTCATTCGGGGTTCCTCGAGGATTTCATGCCTTGAGCTCATCTATGCGGCATTTTGGATCAGATCGGGCTTCACCATTGGATTCAAAGCACTAGAAAAAGTTAGGTTTGGCTTTCATTTTATAGATTTTGGTCATGTTTTGCCAGATCTGTGAGGGTTTCAGTTTTGGTGATTTTTTGGAAGCTCTGGAGGTAGCCATTTTTTTGAAGCATTTTGAGCAGAAATGGAGGTCACCATTGTGTTCACAGTGGCCAAAAACCCTAAGATGGCCTTTCATTTCATTGATTTTGGCGAATTTGATCTGGAAGGCAAAAAAAAATTTCCAGGGAAGCCGTACGACCTCCCTAGCATGCATTTCGAGGCAGTTTTCTTCACAAAAATCGAGGAAAAAATTAAAAATGCTCATCATTTTTCATGCTGCTAGTGCAGACAGTCTCCACCATTGGGAAGCCACCAGGTGGCCACCCGCCCGCCGCCCCGGCCAGCGGCGCCACCAATCGGCCGCCGGTCGGCCCAGCCCCTGCGGACAGAGCCCGTGGTCCCATGGGGGACCAGGCGCTATGTGCCCAGCCTTCGGCCGCTTCCTGCAGCACTCCATGTGGTCATATGTAGAACCAGGGGCTCCACCCTAGCCCCTATCTGCCAGCCCCTGGTCGCACGCAGGACCAGGGGCCGAGATTTTTTTTAGCCCCCTGGGCTTCTTGTAGGCCTTATTGGCCTTTCTGGAGCACTTTCACGAAATCGGGTATAACTTTTGCGTACGGTGTCCATTTTTTGCAAACGAGATACTATTGGAAAGATGATTCTAGCATCGATCTATTCAACATTTTAGTTTTTCTAGATTCTGCTCCAGATTTATTTTTCAGGTCCTTGAACTCAGATGTTGTTGTTTTCACTTCGGAGGGCATATCTTTTGACTTGGTGATCCTTTTTTCGCCATTCTTTCGGCATTGGAAAGTTGGTTGAGTCTTCTACATAGATTTGAGGTCTATTTTCATTTTTTGTTTATGCATGTTAGGAATTCTCTTATTTTGCAGTCATTGGGGATTGTAATAAATGAACTGATATAAAGTTCCATCAGGGGGGTTTCTTGCATAATAATCTTCATCATGTTTTGATGGCAACTCACATGGGTTGTAATCTGGTTTCTTAGTTTCTTTTGGCCACATATTTTTGTCTTAGCTTGACACATACTAGATTCATTTTGGTTCACACTTTAGATTGAGAGCCTATGGTTAGTGATACGCATTGGATCCATCTCAGTTTGAGGGCCACTAAATTTGTGGTTATTGTTCCCAAGTTTGTATGGTACTTTTTCCCAAGGAAAAGTTTCAGTCTTAGTTTTGACATCGACATCGAGATTCACGGCTTCCAGATTTTGTCATCATCATATCATCTACTGTTGCTCTATGGATTCCAGGGTTGTTCCAGTTTGGTGTTTTCGAGTGTTCCGTGGCATCGGGTCTGTTATCACATTATGATGATTCTGATATGGTTTCTTGTAGATAGAAGTATCTTTCCTTGCTTGCTGGATTGCGGTTCCAGTGTTACTCCACAGTGTTACTCCATAGTGTTCTTCCAGTGCTTCTTTGCAGCAGTCATCTCATTGTAGGGGGGGTTGTCCCACTGGGTTTTCCTTCTCTACCTCATTATTGCATTTGTACATGGGTACCTGATCAGGCCTAGTTGTCGGGACCCATTCATTCTTTCTTGCATTCATCTTAGTTTTAGGTGCATGCTTATTTAGTCTCCCTAAGTTGCACTTATGGGGGGGTTGTTAGTGTAATTAATATTTAATTACACTTGCATAACTTTACTTAGGTTGAGCTAATTTTAGGTCAACATTAGGGTTGCATACTTTGCTTTTATAAAGCAAATCATCTCATTGTAATATTGAATTCCCGAATATATCATTTTGCACATTACATGCAAATCTCTACTTTTCTGATGTTTTCTCTTTTGTGGAAGGTGTTTAGGTTTGCATGTCTGATCTAGGGTTTCTAACAATAGTCTCACAGCTTCAATCCTAGCAACAGGAGCAAAATTTTCTTCAAATTCAATTCCTTCCATCTGAGAGTATCCTTTACACACCAGTCTTTCTTTGTTTCTAACAAATTCACCTTGCTCATTCAGTTTATTCTGAAAGACCCATTTAATTCCAATTACATTTTTGTCCTTAGGTCTAGGAAAAAGAATCCATACATCATTCTTCTCAATTTGCAGTAGTTCTTCTTTCATTGCTTCCACCCAATGTTCATCTTTGCATGCATCATCAACACTATTAGGCTCAGTCTTTGAGATCAAATAGTATTCTTCTGCAATTCCTCTCCTAGTTTGAATACCTTTATTCTTATCACCTATAATCTAATCTTTTGAATGATTTAGTATTACATACCTTGGAGTCTTAGGTTGTTCTTGAACTTCAGTCTCTTGTGATCTTACTTCTGCACTTTCACTAGTTTCTTCCTCTTGATTTTCCTGATTTGGAGTTCGATCTTTCTTTCCTTTATCTATAAAATTATTATGATCATCTAAATCATATCCATAGGTTTTGGATGATCTAAATGTGTTTTCATCAACCTTTACATTAGCACTTTCAATTACTTTCCTTAATCTCTTATTGTAGCACTGATAGAATTTACTTTTAGTAGAATAACCAAGAAAGATTCCTTCATCACTTCTAGCATCAAACTTTCCTATATCTTCATCTCTTTTGATATAGAATTTACTCCCAAATATTTTGAAGTATCTGATGGTAGGTTTATGACCAAACCATAGCTCATAAGTAGTCTTACCAATATCACCTTTGACATGTACCCGGTTGAGAGTATAAATGGCAGTACTAACAACTTCTCTCCAATAGATATGAGGAACATTTCCTTCCAGCATCATAGATCTAGAAAATTCTTGAATTTTCTTATTCTTCCTTTCCACAAATCCATTTTTTTGAGGGGTCCATAGGGTAGATAATTGTCTCTTTATCCCATGCTCTTCAAAGAAAGAATTAAACTCACTGGAAGTGAATTCACCACCTCTATCTGATCTCGGATATTTAATCTTCAAACCTATCTCTGTCTCAACCATAGCCTTGAAAATATTGAATTTATCTAGAGCTTTAGATTTTTCCCTTAAGAAAGCAACCCACATCAATATAGAATAATCATCAATAAGTAACATGAAATACCTATCTCCTTGTAGACTTTTGACTCTAGAAGGACCACACAAGTCAGTATGCACAAGCTGCAACACTTCATTTGAACAGTACTATTTACTTCTGAATGAAATTCTAGTTTTCTTCCCTAGCTAAAATTCCTTGCATACATTATTAGTAGGTTTTATCAACTTAGGAAGATCTCTCACTGCCTGATTAGAACTTATCTTGATAATATTGTCAAAGTTTATATGACACAATCTTCTATTCCATAGCCAACTTTCATCAACTTAAGCAATCAGACAACTTTTACTAGCATCACTTAGGTGAAAGATATTACCTTTTGTTTTTGTACCAAATGCAATCACATTTCTAGAACTCCCCAATATTCTACACTTTCCATCCTTGAATTGAATATTATATCCCTTGTCAACCATCTGTTCAACACTTAAGAGATTATGCTTCAAACCTTCCACATATAGAACATCATCATTATTATGCTTACCATGAAAAGAAATGGATCCTCTTCCACGGATTACACCAACTTTGTCATCACCAAATATTACAACACCACCATCATAATTTTCCAGGCTCACAAATTTACTTTTATCACTTGTCATGTGATGAGAGAATCCACTGTCAATCACCCAATCATCTTCTTCTTCAACTCTGATAGCTAGAGCTTTCTCCACAGTCATGCAACTAGTAGAATCAATAGGTACAAGATTATTTTCCTTGATAGCAATAAATACCCAGTCATCCTCACTTTCATTTCTTTTATCATATTCTCATCTGTCACACCTTCATCAACAACAAAATAATACTTTCTTTGGAATCTAGGCTTGTTAGATCTTGGCTTAGGAACTCTTTTAGGACACCTTGAGGCAAAATGACCTATCTTATTGCAAGAAAACAATTTAAGAGGAAATTTCCCTTTATACTTACCTTCTTCTTTGGCTACCCTTTTAATGAGAAGTGCTTCAAGCTCATCTAGTTTTATCTCTTCTTCTTCAATCTCTCTCATTTCTTGCTCATACTTGGAGATTTTTCTAGAAGAACTTTCTCCTGAATTATATCTCTGCTTATCATTCCTAGAGATAGTAGCTTTGAATGCAGATTTTGTCTTAGGAAGAGATTCACCAAACTCACTTAACTTAGAAGCAACAAGCTTACCAATCAAAATCTCTCTAGTTACATTTTTCATAGTTCGGATCTCCTCAATAGTAGTAGCTTTGTGTTTGTATGTAGTAGGCAAGGATCTCAGCACTTTAGCTACAATCTCCAATTCTTCCAATTTTCAACAAACACATCTAATACTACACACTAATTCATTCACTCTCTACATAAAAGAAGTGATGTTCTCATCTTCACCCATTCTCAATGTTTCATATTTTCCTTTTAGGATTTGTAGCTTAGCAATCTTCACATGGTTATCACCTTCATACAAAGTTTCCAAATTTTTCTAGATTTCATAAGCAGTCTTCAGCTCCATTACATTTGTCATTTCAGAATCAGTCAGAGCACTCAACAATGCTTCCTTAGCCCTAATATTGTATTCAGCTTCCTTGATTTCACCTGCAATAGAAGGACCATTTTGTGGGATGATCTATCTATTCTTTGTAATCATCTAGTAAGGTTCACCAATGCATCTAAGATGACACTCTATTCAAGTCTTCCATAGAGAATAATTTCTTCCATCAAATCTCGAACTATCCTTCTTATATGTTTCCATCCAGGATCACCTCAAGCGATCAAGCTTCTCCAGAGGAACCTCCTCTGATACCAATTGTTGGAAACAAAAGGGCAGACAACTAAGAAGGGGGGGTGAATCAGTTGTCACAAAAATTATAATTATTAAACTTATTCTCAAATTTGATAAATAAACATGAAATCATAAACCATCGCCACATCAAAAATACACATAACACCAATATTTTTGTGTGGAAACCTTGTTAGGGGAAAAACCACGGTGGAGGTTAATCCACAAGATTATACTCTGTTAAAAGTATTATAAATGGGGAACGCACATGCATTCAGGTACACTGCCTAGAGATAATTTTTCAAATACAAAAAGGCTCATTGCCCAAAGTAGGACACGTCTTATAGTCACATTCAGATTACATCCATATGAGAGATCTTGAACTGAGAAAGTAGCATCTGCTAATTCCTTATTATAGTTTCGGTGAAGCACATGAACACTTCATTCTGCTCACTCTTCTTCACACTTTACTTCTTCCTTCAAAATATTAGAACATTATTCACACATAGAAATCACACATATCACTTCTTTCATTCACACCTTGCATCAAATGGTATAAAAAATCAATCATATATCCACAATTAGGGATAAAATCAACTACATGTTGGCTGAACAAAATATGAAATGTGTACAAACTGTCAGCCCAAAATAATAAAAAAATTATTAATGTGAGTCAAATAGCATTGGCCAAAACATATAAAGGACCCAAAACAACATGTCTTGAACACGAAACACCTTAAAAAATTAGCCTCGAAGATCCACAAAATGCTACAATCACCCTATCGGCCATGAACATGAAAAACATGAACTCTCAGAAGAAAATCACCAATTGTGAGCACAACAATTGATGCAAACCAATAACACAAATAGATCATGATCTAGAAACATCCACAAGAATCATGAATCACCAAAGAAGAATCTGCAACAACTCAGATTACTAGAATCACATCATCTTCTTTCAGGAACACCAACTATAGCAACAAAACAACTGTCAGAACATTGATACTCATAACTTGATCAAATCTTCATGTGAACCTCTAAAACTTTAGGTGGATAGACTAGATATAATTTTCAACAAACTCTTTAATCCACAACTCCTTATCCTCAATATACTGAGCTAGCCATCATATTGAACTTCACTGCATCACCAACAACATGTAACTTATTTTATTACAATTTTCTCAATATCCTCGACATATACAACCTTAAAGACATAAATTCCATTAGTGTTGACATAAATGACAACCACATATTAGCAATATCCAACAATATCCAATAGATATCTCCATTGATCCTACATCATTGATCAGATATATGTGAAATCTATAAAATAACCAACATTTAGCCATTCAATCTCTCCACAAATTTTGAGAAATCAAGCCATCTTTGCATCAATTTTTTCTATCAAGGTCATTCTAAGCTAAGATAAATCTACATACTATCATTTACAACATTTCATAATGTACAATGGAGTTATGTTAGGCATGTTCATATAGGTAAAATAGTTTAATGTTATTTACTTTCATGTTTTGTGTACACACTCACATTGGTGTGGTCATTTTATAATTGAATGGGTTATTTTATTGATATTTCCTTATTTTTAGATTTGATAACTTTTGAATGCACAAGAAAACTAAAAGGGGGGGGGGTGAATCAGTTTTTCATTAAAACATGAAAAACCTCATTAAAATATAAATCCACATCAACTTAATAACCTTTAATATATTAGAATGATTTAGCAGGAAAGTAAATAACAAAAACTAAAAGCACATCAACACTATGCACAATAGAACACCAGATTTACATGGAAAACCCAAGAAGGGAAAAACCATAGTGAGGATTAGCTTGTTATATATAAATTAATAACAATACTAAATACAATAGGATCACTACCAGAGGGCTTACTACCTAAAATAAAGAAGGGCTCACTGCCAATGACTCGCTGCTAGATTACAAAAAGAGGAAAAGAAGAATGTTATAGTGACAAATCTATCTCATTGCAACATAAAATTACACCACAACATTACAAACACATTTTTAGCCTTTTTAAGATTGTAGAAACCTTATACTTGTCACTACTTCTAGTAGTATAACTCATTAAATCTCACACTGCACTTCACAAATTCACACATCACAACTCTATAATTTGCATCACATACTCTACACACAAATTCTCCATCAACAAAAAACTTATTTATACCTTCTTCAACCTTGAAAAAATTCTCCAAGGTTGGATATGCACCTCAACCGTGTAATTTCAAATTAGGTCGGAACCAAAAAATTACCACGGTGGAAAGGAATGAAGGAAAAACATATCACACCCTAACTAGGACCTAAATCTACTCACACACACCACACCACACTTCCAAAAGTATCAAATAAAATCCACAATCAGTGTAAACATCCAAGGTTATTCGAACCTATGTAAACACCATCAAACATTTAATTACATGCTTCCTTTGATCCAAGTATGATTCACATACCATAAATACCACTTGAGCATAATTTGGAATATTCCATAAGCATCCTAAAATCCAAAAAAATCCTACACAACAACTTTCACCTAAAGAACAAACTCACCCTATGCACCCAAATAGTCTTCCACACACTATAACTCAATAATGCAAATTAAAGAGCACCAAACCATGAAAAATGTCAACTAAAGGTAGATATGAACCTTATCAACACACTTCCAAAACTGCAAGACCAAAACAAAAACTATCAAGAAATACAGAGAAAAACCATTTCTCCTAGACAACACTACAACATAGTTCACACACTGGTGAATATAAGTTTCTTTGCACAATGACCCAACCCAAGAAACTTTGGATATAAAACCTATGAAAATTTTTGATCAACATATCCAAACCACACAATTATATCTTCAACACAAAATAAATACGAAGACAAACCAATACACCACTTTGTATGCCAGAACACCTCTACAACACATTGTTTCCTCTTTTATTCAAATTTTCTCAAAATCGCTTGAAAATAAAGCACCACAGAAACATTCTCATCATCTTCAATACTTCCTCATCATCACCAAACCAACTACAACACAACTTAACCAAACAATATCCACAAATAAAAACTTATCAAAGCAAAACTAAAGGTTGGCACTAGTAGCACTTACTCATGACAACACAATGAAACTAATCAAAGAATCATCACAACTTTTCAACCATCACCACTTGAAATTAATGACAACACAAATAATCCTATTGACATCAATGATAATACCAAATACTCATACTTGCAACAATATCCCTCTTTTCCATTGATGGCAACACATGATGTGAAAAACCACCAAAATAAAACACAATAGCCCTAATCATCAACATACTGCTCCATACCAACTTTCTGCCCCTTAGCTTACTACTCTCGTTTTACACATTATTCTCTCTCCCTTCCTTTTTCACATTAATTTTCTCTCTCCCCCTTTAAAATAAATAGAAAAGGGCAACATATTTTCATCACTTTCCCCCTTTAACATTAAACATACATTTTTTATCTCTCCCCCAAAAGGCAAGGGACCAAAACTACTTTGCAACTACCTTTTATTTTTACTACACTCTATTTTCTTCACAGCTTTTCTACACACTCCCCCTTAGGAGTAGACACCATACTGCATCAAACAACAACTACTGCATATATCCTTTGGCATAGATTAAAAATAACAAAACCAACCTATGCCAACACTTACTCCCCCTGACTACAACAACATTGCCACTACCTAGTCCCCCTAAGAGGTAGCCTCCAACATCAATATAGAATAAGGAATGGATCTTGGGATCCACTGGACTAATGCATATCCTTATGCATCTAGTTGAAAGGAGGGGTAATAACCGCTAACTTCTCCCAGATATACTCAAAAGTATCCTTAGGAAGAGCCTTACTGAATATATCAACAACCTGATCTTTTGTAGGAACATACTTAAGCTTCACCTCATTTTCTACAAACTTCTCTCTCAAAAAGTGATATTGGATTAAGATATGTTTCTCCCTTGATTGTATTGCTAGATTATTTGAAATGTTAATAAAACTTATATTATCAAAAAAGATATAAATTTTTTCATCATATACAACTCTGATATCCTTCAAGGTTTGCCTCATCCACAACAATTGTATGTGTTACACACTAGTTGTGTGGTTATTATTTACTATTACTACGTAGGATAAATATGAATGTAATGTGAATTCTAGAGATTAATAAATTATGCTTGTATCTTGTTATCAATATGGATGTTATCTCATTTGATGTTACCTTAGTTGATGTTATTCATGGTGAAATACTACATATAAGTGAATGAAAGGTTATTGAATCATTATTATTCTAACTTTAGAGATGTCTCTGCATACTGCATATGTTATGAACAATTGACTTTTGTGTGCATGTGTTCTATTCTTTCGAGCCGAGGTGAAGTATCACTTAAGAGAAGATCTTGGTCAAGTAACTGGTAAAAGTAAACTATCTGAGCATAAACACACACCGCATTAGAATGATTGAATTGAGTCAGTTTGTGGGTAGTAGGTAATTCATCCTTAGCCGATATGTTTGCATTTGAGTCTTGTTTACTACTGCATGCATTATTGGGTGATGTTTATCTATTTAATCTTTTGAGATCCTTCTTGTGATATTATGATTATATTGAGAAGTGGGATGAATGTGGAAGTATGTTCATATATGCATACGTATAGACGTAAAACACATAAACACTTATCAATATGATGGTAATCATGAATGGATATATGTAAAATGGATGCAAACATATATATGTGTATAGTATATACACATATCCATAAGTATATTTATATTGATAGATGCATACATTGGTGAATGGACACACTCATATGGATGCATCAATATAGACATACCTACACATAGGTGTACATAAAGGCATATGCATTTATACACACATATATATGCATGCATTCAATATAATGTGTTTATTATATACTTTCTTGCCTATACTCATATATATATATAATGTATGTAATGGTTATATATATAAATATATATATAAATACATGGTATTATTTTATATATATATATATATATAATATAATATATATTTAACATATTATATATGTTATTTGAAATTGACAACTCTTATTTAATTGAAGTCAATTAAATAGCTTATGATTGTTAAGTGTAAACCGATTATCACTTTGGATGATATGCGATATAAGTCATTGCATTACATTTGATATTGTTGTCTATAATTTGCTTAACTTGGTCGATGCCAATAGTGATACCAAGCTTTACTTTGTCTAATGTATTAAACTGCTCAAGTTGATTCAACCATCAAATGGATTGATGGAAACTTGTTGTCATAAAATGGAAGTTGACTGAGTTTAACTGCACCAAATATGAAGGAAATGGAGTTGGAAATGGTGATACCTTTGATTCTAAATTGTTGTAGATGTCTTCTCATTGTGACAATTTGAATTAAGAATACGCTATTTGAATAAGTCTTCAGATTGTTGTCACTAACAAGTCAACCTGTAGATGATTATGCTGAGTATTAGCTTGTAAAGTCGCCACTTGTCTGATATGTTTCATGTGTTTCTTTGCATGAAGCTAGCTATCCATTAACATTCCTAAACTATAGGCTTTGAGGTTTCTTGGTTGCTCTATAAATAGCTGAACCATTTCATTTGATAGGGACACATTCTTCCATAAGATAATACATCTTTTTCAATTCATAATTCTATACATTTCTAGAGATACTTTTCTTTGCATTGAGAGAGAGAATGGAAGAGAGTTCATATAGTTGAGAGGAGATTATATTTTGAGAGGAGTAAGCTATCAACTTGTGAGGTAGAATTCATAGTGACATACTTGAGGAGTTGATTACCAAGCTTGTTGCTATGGAAAAGGATGCATTGCTACCATTTGATTTGGATAAGCGATAACAAGCATGGGAATCTCTTCTTCTTTGTTATTTTAATTTTGAATGACGTGTCTTGAATGTATGGTTGAGATGTCTTTTCCAGTATATGCATTAGATAATTTTATATTGTTTTAAAAGGAAGTTGTAGCTATTATGATGTTTTCATATTGTGTTTTTAAGTACTCCATAGTCAGAGATGGGTATTTATCATAAGTATTATATACTAGGTATGATTTAACATGGAGAGAACATATGGTGAATTTAGCTAATTTATTGATTTAACTAGGAAAGCTTGTGTTTACTCCTAGGATAGATAATCTAGTATGGGAGGGAGTTTAAAGTACTTACAAGTAAGTAGGGTTGTCCAAGTATATAGCTTATCTTTGGAATGATGGACTATCCATAGAAGGAAATACCTAACTTTTGTACATACTAGTTAAGTAGGTTTAATTCCAAGTAGATTAATATGGTTGTAGGTTATCTAGGATGATGGACTATCCATTGAAGGAAATACCTATGTGTAGCTTAAGATAGCCTTAAGTCAAATCAACCCTGAGTAGTGTATGTGATAGATGAATTTATTTGAAGTACTAAATGAAAACACTTTGGACAAAGTAGTGTGAATGTCCAAGACTCCACTCTAGTTTATGTGACTCTCAAGACTACACTGTCAGTTCACCATGATCCAATATTACATTCTAGACAAATATTATGGGATTACAAGTTCTAGTTATGTAGGACACAACACTATGCTTAGTTGGTTGTCATTATCAGTTACTCTACCAATCTATTCATCGAAGGGAAGTGATGCATAATAGGGGTGATTAATCTTGAGGGGACCTGAACAAACAAGATTCAACCACTATTTAGCTTCCTGGACTTCCACATGTGGGACTTTCAATACTTAGCTTCCCAAACCTAGTAGGTCTCCTCCTTGACATGAATTGGCATATCTTTTAGAGAAGTTCATCTCTCACATAGATCTAGACATTTTGAAATACCCATTTTTGAATACATTAACACCTCTCAACCAAGGCATAGGTTGTTTTAGAGTGAAGGGCTCAAAATAGTGCTACTATGCTTTAGGAATAAGTCTAATAGGACAATTTTACAAAGGAAGTATGTCAAATACTTCTTCCAAGACTCCAATAACTTCACCTACACCTTGAACTAGTAATAAATAGACAAAATTACTAGGAATCATCAACCATTCATTCCTCCTACTTGTTGTCCTACTTCTTAGCTACCCAACTAGCCTAACACATGAAGATGTTAGGCTAGGTACTTGACAAAATCTCCAAGAAACTCCATCCCCTATTCCCTAATCCTAGAAAACAAATAAAAAACATCTCCTAACACCATTCCACCATTCCTAACTATCATACATCGATGGAATGGCTCTAACACTCACATTTTCACCCAAACCCTTAAGAGATAGGGTTTCTAAGCGGTATAGACCAAAAGGCTTCAAAGTATCACAATGCTTGATGAAATGAGCTCACACCAGACCCAAATGAATGCTAGAACCCTGGAAAAACTCTCCCAAGATATTTCAAGTCATGACAATACTGTACGACTGCACACAGATTGAAAAACACATAATTTTCATTCAAAAACTTAGAAAATAGTGCTCTTCTTTCACTTTCTTCACTAAGAATCATACATCCATCATTCCTAAAAGTTTGTGAGGCTCTAAAAAACACATGAAAACACATAAAATCAGCTACAAATCTAGAAACCATGATTGAGAATTCATTCTCCATGACATGCAAAAAAGACAAGTTGCAAAAAACACCAAAGTGCAACTTCACCAACTTCTTCATCCAATGCACAAACTGACCTTACCAAGATTCTATCATGCCAAATAGGTCACATTCAACATTATTAAAAATATTAAATGATCATGACTCAAAAATCTAACTCTAATACCTATAGTGCATTCCTAAGCCTAAAAATGATAGGGTGCTCTACACCATACAACCGATGTAAAAAGATTTCAATCTCCTGATGAAATGAGCTCCTTAATAAAGACTCCATACTTCTTCACATCTTCCACTAAAATCCAAGTAGCATCCTAATTTGGTAAGACATGCCACTTAACCAATTTGTATACCTTGTGTCTACTCCTCTTGGCCTCTTTAGTGTCTAAAATTGATTCAAGATTCATTGGTTGGCTTGGTGGTAGGTCTTTCACCCATTCAGTATCTTCAACTTCAGTAGCATCAGCTTCATCACCTGCAATCACAATGTTCTTAAAAGGATATAGGTCAGAAAAATTGAAAACAGGAGAGATAGCCACTCCAGAAGGGAGTTCTATCTCATTAACATTTTGACCATACTTGTGGACCACCTTGCAAGGTCCAATCTTCTTCATCATCAGCTTAGTATATTTACCCTTGGGTAACGTTTCTTTCCTTAGGTGAGAAAGTACCAAGTCTCCTAATTTGAATTGAACATATCTCTTTCTCAAATCTTCCTTTATCTTATACTTTTCCACACTCTTTCTCAAGTTCTCCTTGACTTTTTCATGGATATCTTTCATAGGAATGGAAAAGTCTTCTCCTGCTTCACTCCTTTTCTCCATGTCTCTTAGGTATCTAAGTTCACAAAAAACTCTTGGACTCATCCCATAGACCACTTCAAAGGGGATTTTTCCTATACTTTTGTTTATAGAGTCATTGTATGCATATGGAAATCCATGGATCCTCACAATTTCTTTAAAGAAAATATGAGCTATATAACTAGCATCATGGGTGGTCTTTCAAGGAACAAAATGACTCATTTTACTGAACCTATCTATGACCACATAGACAATATCAAACCTTGTCTTAGTCTTAGGGAGTCCTACCACAAAGTTCATGCTAATACATTCCCATGGTCTATTGGGAATGGGTAGATGTTGATACAAACCTACATTGCTAGCTCCCCCCTTGGCTTTCATACAAACTACACACTACTCCACATACCTTTTGACATCCCTTGGAAACTTAGGCCAATAATAGAACCTCTGCACCAATTCCATTGTCTTGTTGATACCAAAATGACCACTAAGACTACCATTGTGCTTCTCCTGGATGAGATTCTCTCTCATTGAACCTTTTAGAACACATAACTAATTCCCCTTGAACAAAACTCCACTCTGCAATGTATACTCTAAGAATTGACTATGAAAGTGATTCTCAAAATCAGAACATACCTTATATGCTTTAGAGAATTCTTCATCTTCTCCATAGAGATCCTTGAAACTCTCTATCCCAATGCTCTTGAACTGAATTTCTTGCACTGTCAGCAACCTCCTACTTAGTGCATCTGCCACCTTGTTCAACTGTCCCTTCTTGTGTTTGATGGTAAAGGTGAAGGCTTGGAGGTACTCCATCCATTTCAAATGTCTATTGCTTAATTTTTCTTGTGTGTTGATGTAGCTAAGTGCCTGGTTATCAGTAAACACTACAAACTCCTTATGTATGAGATAATGTCTCCACTTTCTAAGAGACTACACTAGAGCATATAGTTCTAGGTCATAGGTAGAATACTTCTTCTTGGCTTCATTTAGTTTTTCACTAAAGAAAGCTATAGGCCTACCTTCTTGGCTTAGTACTCCTCCTACTAGCATCACATTCCACTGTGAATAGCTTATCAAAACTAGGTAACAAAATGATGGGTTGAGTTGCCACTTCTTGTTTCAATTTCTCGAAACCCTTCTCTACTTCAAGATTCCATTTGAACTTAGTCTTTAGGCCACCTTTGATTGTATCAAGTACTGGTGCACAAATTCCACTAAAGTTCCTTATAAACTTCCTATAAAACTGAGCTAATCCATGAAAACTCCTTACCTCTGTCCCGGTGGTTGGTGTAGGCCAATTTAAGATAGATTCCACCTTGCTTGGGTCCATCTTCAATGATCCTTGGGATACTACAAACCCCAAATACACAAGCTCTTGTTTGAAGAACTCACATTTCTCTAGGTTGATGGCTAACCTCTCCTCCTACAACCTTTTAAGAACCATCTCCACATGCTTCAAATGTTCCTCTGCTATCTTACTAAAGATGAGTATATCATCTAGATATACCACCACAAATATCCCTATGAAATCCTTAAGCACTTCATTCATGAGCCTCATGAATGTGCTAGGGGAATTTGAGATGCCAAAGGGCATCACTCTCCACTCATACAACCCATCAGTTGTCTTAAAGGCTATCTTCCACTCATCCCCATCTTTGATTCTAATCTAGTGGAATCCACTCTTGAGATCTAACTTAGTGAAGTATTGTGCCCCTCCAAGACAATCCATCACATCCTCAAACCTAGGAATAGGGAACCTATATCTGATTGTAATCCTATTTATAGCCCTAGAGTCGGTGCATAGTCTCCACTTACCACCCTTCTTGGTTGCTAAGACCACTGGTACTGCACACAAACTGATGCTCTTCCTAATTAGTCCTTGGTCTAATAACTGTTGCACTTGCCTAGCCACTTCTAGATTTTGATCTGGTGTGATCTTGTAAGTTGCTTCGTTTGGCAATGAAGCCCCTCGTATAAAGTCAATTTGATGACTGATAGCTCTCTTTGGAGGTAAGGTTGTTGGTGTTCCATCATTGACTATGTCTTTGAACTGTTCAAGTAACTTCTGGATTGCTCCTAGTATGAATGTCTTCTTGATCTTGTCTTCTTCCTTGGGTTGCACCATAACAACATATCCTTCACCTCCTTGTTGTAGAGTGTTGATAAACTCCTTGCCATTGCTTAACAAGACACTAGGGGTCTTTAACTGTCCTTCTTCTTCCTCCAATAGTGACTGTAATTTTAATGTTTTACCATCCTTCTTGAATGAGATGGTGTTCTCCTTTCCATCATAGATGGCTCCTCTGTCATATTTCCATGGCCTTCCCAATAGAAGATGGCATGCATCCATAGGCAACACATCACAAATCATTTTGTCTTTGTATCCTCCAATGGAGAACTCCATTGTTGTCTTTTCATTCACAAGAACACTCTGCCCTTTATTCAGCCATGTCACCTTGTAAGGATTGGTGTGGGGTACCTTCTCCAACTTTAGCTTTCTCACTGCTTCCTCTGAGATAATGTTATCAATAGACCCTAAATCCACTATAACTTTGCACACCTTCCCAAGTATTTTGCATCTCACCCTGAATAAGGCTCTCCTTTGCTTTGGCTCCTCCTTGACTGGTTGTCTGATTAGAACCCTTCTAAACATCAAGTTCTCCCCCATTTATGACTCAATATGACTAACCTCTTGTGACTTGATACTCATGGTGTCCTCTTGTGCATATGCTACTCTCTTTTTTGTGTTTGCAGAAGATGCTTTCTCCAGGCACCTATAAGCTGAATGACCTACTTGACCACAGTTGTAACATTTCATGCTAGTAAAATATGAGTTACTTTTGCCTACTCCTCTTCCTCTGCTAGAACCTCCTTGAGGTCCTCTACCTCTTCCATAACCTCCTCTAGAAGTTGTTTCACTTCCATGCTCCGTGAGTTTAGTCTCCCCCTGATTTCTTTGTTCAGTCCCTCTACCTTGGTATCCACCTCTATGTCCTCTTTGATCTCTGCCTTTTCCTCTGCTCTTGGAATCCTAATCTTGCTTCCTCTTACTTCTCTCTTCAATCTTTATAGCCAATTGATAGCATTGGTGCACTGTTTTGGGACTTAGAAGAATCATCTCCTCTTGAATGTTCCACTTCAAGTCATTAAGGTACCTAGCCACCTTAATACTTTCACCCTCTAAAACATTAGACCTCATGCAAAGTTTTTGAAACTCCTCTGTATAGGAATTTAAATCTTGGTCTCTTTGTCTCAAGCTTTGTCTTTTCTTATGCAACTGAATCTCATAATCATCTAGCATGTATGCTTCTCTCACTTTGGCAACCATTCCCTTTCAAGTGGAAATAGGTTTCTTTCCTTCCTTTTCTCTCTCTGTTTGAATGAACTTCCACCATGTCAAGGAAGAACATCTCAATCTTGACTTTTCCACCTTTACCTTATGTGCTTTAGTGACTCCATCACACTCAAGATGGTTTTCCATTCCCTCTATCCAATCCATGACTAGATCAACTTCCAATTTCCCACTAAACAGTGGTATACCTTCAAGTGCTTTTCCACTCATAGCCTTCAATGCCTTCAAGAAAGGCTCTTCTTGCAAAACAGGTTCAGGTTCATGGATCTTGTCTTCCTCTACAACCTCTTCACTCTTGGGTACCCTTCCTTCCAACTTATCACTGACTTCATCAGTCTTGGTCTGTACATTTTTCATTGCTTGCTCAAGTTGGGTTGTTCTTTCCCTCAATCGCCTATTGTCTTCCTCCTGATCTTCGACCTTCTTGGCCAATTCTATATTTTTCACCATGATTGTAGAGCCAGTAGACTCAAGCTTTCACATACAATATGCTATCCCAAATCTTTTGTTGCTCTGATACCATTCTGATAGGGAGGTTGGATGAATCAATCATAGATTCATGCTCTAGGTCTTGTTTGGTAGACCTCTAGGGTGTCTTACTCCACCTTTTGTAACCTATAGGACCCCTTCCTTCTTAGGATCCCCTAGTTCTCCTTGCCAACCCAACTATCAATTAAGTTCTTCCTTCCAAGTCAACACTTGGTGCAATTTTGTAACACTTACTTTAGCCCTTAATCCACCCTAAAGGCTACTAATCCTCCAATTCTTGAATTTAGTTTTACAGAGGTGTGGAGGTGCTTTCAAAGACTTCAATCCATCCTATCAAAGGTATTAGGGATCCACCTAACTCCATGTGTAGGTCACTTTTCCCAAACCCTACTATTAGGCCTAGAAACTAGGTTTTCTTCTCCGAGGGATCAGGGTTTTTCACAAAGTTCTTCCAAGTAACACCCAAACTTTTCTTGGGATTCTTGGTTCTTATTCCCTCCTCTAAAATATTATTGGGGTCTTGGGCCTCAACTAGCCGTACAAAACCCTAACCTGAAAATGGGCTAAACTAGGCCTTTTCAAGCCCTTTCTTGACCTTTCTGCAATTTGTTAAGTCCTTCCCTCACCAGATGGATTGGCAAGGTCTTTTCCTTTTTACCATAGCTTGGTAAGTCTCACATCTCCCTTCTCCAAAAGGAATTTTGTCAAAAAAATGAACACCTCTGTAATCTAAGTGCTCTGCACTTTAGTCTTTCCTAGTCGGGCTCTTCCCTGGCTCGCCTAGGAGAAGACTTCCAAAGTGGCTCTGGTGTTGTCAAGGACTCGTAACCCTACTATATGTACATCCATGGAGTCTACTCACTGTTCCCAAAGGTCCATACAATTTGTACAGTGGGAAAGTGAACTAACCCACCATTCTTCTCAAACTGCCTGGTTCAAACCAGCAACAGTATAGAAAGCAAACTATCTACAAACAATGCTTGGAAACTAAATAACCAATCTAACTAGTGCCACACAGTATTCTAAGAGCTACTAACCTACAATATTCATGAATTACAATGCTGATCTACTCCATTAAAGTAACTCCTCAATGCAAACAAAAACCAGAAATTCACACACAAACTCAACTATTTTTTTCTTGAATTCAAAAACTAAGAACAATATCCAATGATTCCAACCTTACTCCCATGCTAAGGCCACCCCTAAATAGGTCACCAAATCAGTTATGCTCTTCTTTGGGCTCTCCTTGGCCACTTGTAGCTCCAACTGAGCAACATTTTCAAAAATTTGAAAAAAATAAACTCCTAAAAGGTCTAAACCTCATTTGTAGCCAAAACCCAATGACACCTATTCTATGGTCAACATGACCTTCATCTAATCAACACCCAATCAAAAATGCCACTAAGGCTCACACACAAATTAACAAGAATAGATTGATTAGTTGGCCTAAACAAAGTTGTCCAAGACATGACCTTCTAAACAACCTATGGTAACTATGGTAACCTATGGGTGCTCCTTCACCAAACATGTTTCTAATGTCATAGCAAGTCGTAGGGAAGCAAAATATGTTTCTCATTTCATACTCTATAATAACATGTTTCTCATGTCACCTTGAAACAATGTGTACCTTCTAATTCAATTATTCTAACAATGAAAAATGTGTGTATTGTTTCATTGCATTCTTCTTTTAACCCATAAATCACACACACAATATGTAATGCTCCTTACCTAGATTGTGATGGGAAGCAGTCGCAAGTCTCTTTCCACCCAAGGGTTCCCTTATTGTTGTTAGGCACCTGCCACATCATGTGTAACATAACCATGCCCTAGTGTCTTAGCTATAATGTATAGCATCCATAAGTTAAACAAAACAACATGCAAAGAATCATATTTCATTAGAGAAAACTCAACCCATCAGTTTGAATACAGTGGGTAAAGCATGGAAATTCAGATATTGTTAGATTATTCTTACTTAATGTATATTGTGTTTATTCAAATAGCTTTAAAATGGAACACAGTTACTTTTTCTCATCAAAAGAGAATAGGAGGGAAGAAATGCATTGCTTAAGCATAAATACTCAATTCTCATATTACTTTAGATTCCTCTCCTATTGATAAATATATTCCCTTTGTTTGACTGGGTGTTCATACGGTTTAGGGGAGTTATATAGGCTTTCAGAGGGTCTATGTATGACCACTGTTCTGAGCTTGATGATGACCAAGTCACTCGGGTTACACAATTCAGTACATACGATTCATGAGAGTAGACTTATATTTAAGTGGTCTATGTTCAGTTACTGTTCTCGAGTCTGATATTGACTAGATCAATCAATGACTAGCCGTGGGTTACAAAGTCAAAGGTTCCAATACAGTTTCACCCAGCTGCACTAAGCATATTCCGAGTTGAGAGTTTAGCCTGGGACCATTTGATTCAAGATGGTAGTTAGGGATTTGGCTCAATGTTCACGCATGTGAATTTTCGTGTTTACATTTATTTTATTCAAGAAATGAAAACTACACATTAATGCTAGGTGTCCTCACCTGGTTTGTTGATCTACAGATTCATACTTCCTTTCCTCTGTCGACGTCCCTTCTATTACTCCCTCCTAGATTTGGCATTTATGCATATTTCTATGCCCGCGTGAATGCCCTTCCCAGCCGATGTGTCTCCTGAGCGAATCACGCCACGCGATGGATCTTCAGGAGCTACGAAGGTTTATTCATATTTGTTTTGTTAATTTTATCTTAGGAAATTTTCTAACTCTATTTAGTTCAGGTATTATTTGTAATGTATTTTTTTAAGAAATAAAGGATTATATTTATGTTCTAATATTCCAATGATGAAAAAGCTATTTATCTTTATTTATTATTTACAATTCTTATAATTATATTATCTTTATTTATTATTTACAATTCTTACAATAATATTTATGTTCTAATATTCCCATGATGAAAAGGGTATATATTTATTATTTATAATTCTTATAATTATATCTAATTTTGCTTGATATTCAAATATTACATTTATCTTTTTATATTTATTTATCATAAAATATTTTAAAATATCACATTTATATTTATGATTAAATAAATATTTGAATTGCAAATTTTGATGTCTTAATTTCGGGGGACATGACACTCCCCCCCACCTAAAAATTTCGTGTCCTCAAGCAACTTGAATTTTGGGTGATTGAATACCTCCTCGCCCTCCCAAGTAGCATCTTCTTCGGGAAGGTCCTTCCATTTAATCAAGAATTGTGGGATGACCCTATTCCTTAATCTTTTCTCCCTTCTATTAAGAACTATCTCAGGTTTGAGAATCAGTTTTCCTTCATCATCTATTGGGGGTAATTATGTGCATGGGGTTACCTATTGACCCAAGACCTTCTTTAACGTGGATACATGAAAGATGTTGTGTATGCGGCTATCTTTTGGAAGATCAAGTTCTTAAGCTACCTCCCCAACTTTTTGTGAAATTTTGTAGGGGCCGTAGAATCTGGGCCTTAGCTTTTATGTTCCATTAGATTTTAGTGATGATTTCTTATATGGTTGTAGCCTAAGGAATACTAAATCCCCCACTTCAAATGTTCTTTCAATGCAATTCTAATCCGCAATATCTTTTGTTGGTTTTGGGCTTGATGTAGATTGTTTTTCAAAGTGTTCAAGATGTCTATGATTTCTTGCACAAAGTCTTTAGCTCGAGATACTTGGCTTTCTTGAGTAATCAACTTCCAAAAGTAGTGGGTTCGCACCCATATAATGCCTTGAAGGGACTCATTTGGATGGACATGTGATATGTTGTATTGTAACAGTATTCTCCTAAGTGCAACCACTTGACCCATGCATTTTGTTGTCTAGTGACATAATTCCTTAAGTAGCCCTCTATCCATTTATTGACAACCTCGGTTTGGCCATCTGTTTGGGGATAATAGTTGGTACTTGGTGTAAGAGTGGTTCCTAATAGGCGAAAAATCTCTCGCCAGAATTGGCTCATGAATCGGCTATCCCGATCACTAACAATTTTTTTTGGGAGACCATGGAGCCTAAAGATTTCTTTGAAAAACAACTCT
>CM021109.1:298090883-298126388 GCA_007115665.2 Sequoiadendron giganteum
TTTGTACATGGGTACCTGATCAGGCCTTGTTGCCGGGACCCATTCATGCTTTCTTGCATTCATCTTAGTTTAGGTGCATGCTTATCTAGTCTCCCTAAGTTGCACTTATGGGGGGGTGTTAGTGTAATTAATATTTAATTACACTTGCATAACTTTACTTAGGTTGAGCTAATTTTAGGTCAACATTAGGGTTGCATACTTTGCTTTTATAAAGCAAATCATCTCATTGTAATATTGAATTCCCGAATATATCATTTTGCACATTACATGCAAATCTCTACTTTTCTGATGTTTTCTCTTTTGTGGAAGGTGTTTAGGTTTGCATGTCTGATCTAGGGTTTCTAACAATAGTCTCACAGCTTCAATCCTAGCAACAGGAGCAAAATTTTCTTCAAATTCAATTCCTTCCATCTGAGAGTATCCTTTACACACCAGTCTTTCTTTGTTTCTAACAAATTCACCTTGCTCATTCAGTTTATTCTGAAAGACCCATTTAATTCCAATTACATTTTTGTCCTTAGGTCTAGGAAAAAGAATCCATACATCATTCTTCTCAATTTGCAGTAGTTCTTCTTTCATTGCTTCCACCCAATGTTCATCTTTGCATGCATCATCAACACTATTAGGCTCAGTCTTTGAGATCAAATAGTATTCTTCTGCAATTCCTCTCCTAGTTTGAATACCTTTATTCTTATCACCTATAATCTAATCTTTTGAATGATTTAGTATTACATACCTTGGAGTCTTAGGTTGTTCTTGAACTTCAGTCTCTTGTGATCTTACTTCTGCACTTTCACTAGTTTCTTCCTCTTGATTTTCCTGATTTGGAGTTCGATCTTTCTTTCCTTTATCTATAAAATTATTATGATCATCTAAATCATATCCATAGGTTTTGGATGATCTAAATGTGTTTTCATCAACCTTTACATTAGCACTTTCAATTACTTTCCTTAATCTCTTATTGTAGCACTGATAGAATTTACTTTTAGTAGAATAACCAAGAAAGATTCCTTCATCACTTCTAGCATCAAACTTTCCTATATCTTCATCTCTTTTGATATAGAATTTACTCCCAAATATTTTGAAGTATCTGATGGTAGGTTTATGACCAAACCATAGCTCATAAGTAGTCTTACCAATATCACCTTTGACATGTACCCGGTTGAGAGTATAAATGGCAGTACTAACAACTTCTCTCCAATAGATATGAGGAACATTTCCTTCCAGCATCATAGATCTAGAAAATTCTTGAATTTTCTTATTCTTCCTTTCCACAAATCCATTTTTTTGAGGGGTCCATAGGGTAGATAATTGTCTCTTTATCCCATGCTCTTCAAAGAAAGAATTAAACTCACTGGAAGTGAATTCACCACCTCTATCTGATCTCGGATATTTAATCTTCAAACCTATCTCTGTCTCAACCATAGCCTTGAAAATATTGAATTTATCTAGAGCTTTAGATTTTTCCCTTAAGAAAGCAACCCACATCAATATAGAATAATCATCAATAAGTAACATGAAATACCTATCTCCTTGTAGACTTTTGACTCTAGAAGGACCACACAAGTCAGTATGCACAAGCTGCAACACTTCATTTGAACAGTACTATTTACTTCTGAATGAAATTCTAGTTTTCTTCCCTAGCTAAAATTCCTTGCATACATTATTAGTAGGTTTTATCAACTTAGGAAGATCTCTCACTGCCTGATTAGAACTTATCTTGATAATATTGTCAAAGTTTATATGACACAATCTTCTATTCCATAGCCAACTTTCATCAACTTAAGCAATCAGACAACTTTTACTAGCATCACTTAGGTGAAAGATATTACCTTTTGTTTTTGTACCAAATGCAATCACATTTCTAGAACTCCCCAATATTCTACACTTTCCATCCTTGAATTGAATATTATATCCCTTGTCAACCATCTGTTCAACACTTAAGAGATTATGCTTCAAACCTTCCACATATAGAACATCATCATTATTATGCTTACCATGAAAAGAAATGGATCCTCTTCCACGGATTACACCAACTTTGTCATCACCAAATATTACAACACCACCATCATAATTTTCCAGGCTCACAAATTTACTTTTATCACTTGTCATGTGATGAGAGAATCCACTGTCAATCACCCAATCATCTTCTTCTTCAACTCTGATAGCTAGAGCTTTCTCCACAGTCATGCAACTAGTAGAATCAATAGGTACAAGATTATTTTCCTTGATAGCAATAAATACCCAGTCATCCTCACTTTCATTTCTTTTATCATATTCTCATCTGTCACACCTTCATCAACAACAAAATAATACTTTCTTTGGAATCTAGGCTTGTTAGATCTTGGCTTAGGAACTCTTTTAGGACACCTTGAGGCAAAATGACCTATCTTATTGCAAGAAAACAATTTAAGAGGAAATTTCCCTTTATACTTACCTTCTTCTTTGGCTACCCTTTTAATGAGAAGTGCTTCAAGCTCATCTAGTTTTATCTCTTCTTCTTCAATCTCTCTCATTTCTTGCTCATACTTGGAGATTTTTCTAGAAGAACTTTCTCCTGAATTATATCTCTGCTTATCATTCCTAGAGATAGTAGCTTTGAATGCAGATTTTGTCTTAGGAAGAGATTCACCAAACTCACTTAACTTAGAAGCAACAAGCTTACCAATCAAAATCTCTCTAGTTACATTTTTCATAGTTCGGATCTCCTCAATAGTAGTAGCTTTGTGTTTGTATGTAGTAGGCAAGGATCTCAGCACTTTAGCTACAATCTCCAATTCTTCCAATTTTCAACAAACACATCTAATACTACACACTAATTCATTCACTCTCTACATAAAAGAAGTGATGTTCTCATCTTCACCCATTCTCAATGTTTCATATTTTCCTTTTAGGATTTGTAGCTTAGCAATCTTCACATGGTTATCACCTTCATACAAAGTTTCCAAATTTTTCTAGATTTCATAAGCAGTCTTCAGCTCCATTACATTTGTCATTTCAGAATCAGTCAGAGCACTCAACAATGCTTCCTTAGCCCTAATATTGTATTCAGCTTCCTTGATTTCACCTGCAATAGAAGGACCATTTTGTGGGATGATCTATCTATTCTTTGTAATCATCTAGTAAGGTTCACCAATGCATCTAAGATGACACTCTATTCAAGTCTTCCATAGAGAATAATTTCTTCCATCAAATCTCGAACTATCCTTCTTATATGTTTCCATCCAGGATCACCTCAAGCGATCAAGCTTCTCCAGAGGAACCTCCTCTGATACCAATTGTTGGAAACAAAAGGGCAGACAACTAAGAAGGGGGGGTGAATCAGTTGTCACAAAAATTATAATTATTAAACTTATTCTCAAATTTGATAAATAAACATGAAATCATAAACCATCGCCACATCAAAAATACACATAACACCAATATTTTTGTGTGGAAACCTTGTTAGGGGAAAAACCACGGTGGAGGTTAATCCACAAGATTATACTCTGTTAAAAGTATTATAAATGGGGAACGCACATGCATTCAGGTACACTGCCTAGAGATAATTTTTCAAATACAAAAAGGCTCATTGCCCAAAGTAGGACACGTCTTATAGTCACATTCAGATTACATCCATATGAGAGATCTTGAACTGAGAAAGTAGCATCTGCTAATTCCTTATTATAGTTTCGGTGAAGCACATGAACACTTCATTCTGCTCACTCTTCTTCACACTTTACTTCTTCCTTCAAAATATTAGAACATTATTCACACATAGAAATCACACATATCACTTCTTTCATTCACACCTTGCATCAAATGGTATAAAAAATCAATCATATATCCACAATTAGGGATAAAATCAACTACATGTTGGCTGAACAAAATATGAAATGTGTACAAACTGTCAGCCCAAAATAATAAAAAAATTATTAATGTGAGTCAAATAGCATTGGCCAAAACATATAAAGGACCCAAAACAACATGTCTTGAACACGAAACACCTTAAAAAATTAGCCTCGAAGATCCACAAAATGCTACAATCACCCTATCGGCCATGAACATGAAAAACATGAACTCTCAGAAGAAAATCACCAATTGTGAGCACAACAATTGATGCAAACCAATAACACAAATAGATCATGATCTAGAAACATCCACAAGAATCATGAATCACCAAAGAAGAATCTGCAACAACTCAGATTACTAGAATCACATCATCTTCTTTCAGGAACACCAACTATAGCAACAAAACAACTGTCAGAACATTGATACTCATAACTTGATCAAATCTTCATGTGAACCTCTAAAACTTTAGGTGGATAGACTAGATATAATTTTCAACAAACTCTTTAATCCACAACTCCTTATCCTCAATATACTGAGCTAGCCATCATATTGAACTTCACTGCATCACCAACAACATGTAACTTATTTTATTACAATTTTCTCAATATCCTCGACATATACAACCTTAAAGACATAAATTCCATTAGTGTTGACATAAATGACAACCACATATTAGCAATATCCAACAATATCCAATAGATATCTCCATTGATCCTACATCATTGATCAGATATATGTGAAATCTATAAAATAACCAACATTTAGCCATTCAATCTCTCCACAAATTTTGAGAAATCAAGCCATCTTTGCATCAATTTTTTCTATCAAGGTCATTCTAAGCTAAGATAAATCTACATACTATCATTTACAACATTTCATAATGTACAATGGAGTTATGTTAGGCATGTTCATATAGGTAAAATAGTTTAATGTTATTTACTTTCATGTTTTGTGTACACACTCACATTGGTGTGGTCATTTTATAATTGAATGGGTTATTTTATTGATATTTCCTTATTTTTAGATTTGATAACTTTTGAATGCACAAGAAAACTAAAAGGGGGGGGGGTGAATCAGTTTTTCATTAAAACATGAAAAACCTCATTAAAATATAAATCCACATCAACTTAATAACCTTTAATATATTAGAATGATTTAGCAGGAAAGTAAATAACAAAAACTAAAAGCACATCAACACTATGCACAATAGAACACCAGATTTACATGGAAAACCCAAGAAGGGAAAAACCATAGTGAGGATTAGCTTGTTATATATAAATTAATAACAATACTAAATACAATAGGATCACTACCAGAGGGCTTACTACCTAAAATAAAGAAGGGCTCACTGCCAATGACTCGCTGCTAGATTACAAAAAGAGGAAAAGAAGAATGTTATAGTGACAAATCTATCTCATTGCAACATAAAATTACACCACAACATTACAAACACATTTTTAGCCTTTTTAAGATTGTAGAAACCTTATACTTGTCACTACTTCTAGTAGTATAACTCATTAAATCTCACACTGCACTTCACAAATTCACACATCACAACTCTATAATTTGCATCACATACTCTACACACAAATTCTCCATCAACAAAAAACTTATTTATACCTTCTTCAACCTTGAAAAAATTCTCCAAGGTTGGATATGCACCTCAACCGTGTAATTTCAAATTAGGTCGGAACCAAAAAATTACCACGGTGGAAAGGAATGAAGGAAAAACATATCACACCCTAACTAGGACCTAAATCTACTCACACACACCACACCACACTTCCAAAAGTATCAAATAAAATCCACAATCAGTGTAAACATCCAAGGTTATTCGAACCTATGTAAACACCATCAAACATTTAATTACATGCTTCCTTTGATCCAAGTATGATTCACATACCATAAATACCACTTGAGCATAATTTGGAATATTCCATAAGCATCCTAAAATCCAAAAAAATCCTACACAACAACTTTCACCTAAAGAACAAACTCACCCTATGCACCCAAATAGTCTTCCACACACTATAACTCAATAATGCAAATTAAAGAGCACCAAACCATGAAAAATGTCAACTAAAGGTAGATATGAACCTTATCAACACACTTCCAAAACTGCAAGACCAAAACAAAAACTATCAAGAAATACAGAGAAAAACCATTTCTCCTAGACAACACTACAACATAGTTCACACACTGGTGAATATAAGTTTCTTTGCACAATGACCCAACCCAAGAAACTTTGGATATAAAACCTATGAAAATTTTTGATCAACATATCCAAACCACACAATTATATCTTCAACACAAAATAAATACGAAGACAAACCAATACACCACTTTGTATGCCAGAACACCTCTACAACACATTGTTTCCTCTTTTATTCAAATTTTCTCAAAATCGCTTGAAAATAAAGCACCACAGAAACATTCTCATCATCTTCAATACTTCCTCATCATCACCAAACCAACTACAACACAACTTAACCAAACAATATCCACAAATAAAAACTTATCAAAGCAAAACTAAAGGTTGGCACTAGTAGCACTTACTCATGACAACACAATGAAACTAATCAAAGAATCATCACAACTTTTCAACCATCACCACTTGAAATTAATGACAACACAAATAATCCTATTGACATCAATGATAATACCAAATACTCATACTTGCAACAATATCCCTCTTTTCCATTGATGGCAACACATGATGTGAAAAACCACCAAAATAAAACACAATAGCCCTAATCATCAACATACTGCTCCATACCAACTTTCTGCCCCTTAGCTTACTACTCTCGTTTTACACATTATTCTCTCTCCCTTCCTTTTTCACATTAATTTTCTCTCTCCCCCTTTAAAATAAATAGAAAAGGGCAACATATTTTCATCACTTTCCCCCTTTAACATTAAACATACATTTTTTATCTCTCCCCCAAAAGGCAAGGGACCAAAACTACTTTGCAACTACCTTTTATTTTTACTACACTCTATTTTCTTCACAGCTTTTCTACACACTCCCCCTTAGGAGTAGACACCATACTGCATCAAACAACAACTACTGCATATATCCTTTGGCATAGATTAAAAATAACAAAACCAACCTATGCCAACACTTACTCCCCCTGACTACAACAACATTGCCACTACCTAGTCCCCCTAAGAGGTAGCCTCCAACATCAATATAGAATAAGGAATGGATCTTGGGATCCACTGGACTAATGCATATCCTTATGCATCTAGTTGAAAGGAGGGGTAATAACCGCTAACTTCTCCCAGATATACTCAAAAGTATCCTTAGGAAGAGCCTTACTGAATATATCAACAACCTGATCTTTTGTAGGAACATACTTAAGCTTCACCTCATTTTCTACAAACTTCTCTCTCAAAAAGTGATATTGGATTAAGATATGTTTCTCCCTTGATTGTATTGCTAGATTATTTGAAATGTTAATAAAACTTATATTATCAAAAAAGATATAAATTTTTTCATCATATACAACTCTGATATCCTTCAAGGTTTGCCTCATCCACAACAATTGTATGTGTTACACACTAGTTGTGTGGTTATTATTTACTATTACTACGTAGGATAAATATGAATGTAATGTGAATTCTAGAGATTAATAAATTATGCTTGTATCTTGTTATCAATATGGATGTTATCTCATTTGATGTTACCTTAGTTGATGTTATTCATGGTGAAATACTACATATAAGTGAATGAAAGGTTATTGAATCATTATTATTCTAACTTTAGAGATGTCTCTGCATACTGCATATGTTATGAACAATTGACTTTTGTGTGCATGTGTTCTATTCTTTCGAGCCGAGGTGAAGTATCACTTAAGAGAAGATCTTGGTCAAGTAACTGGTAAAAGTAAACTATCTGAGCATAAACACACACCGCATTAGAATGATTGAATTGAGTCAGTTTGTGGGTAGTAGGTAATTCATCCTTAGCCGATATGTTTGCATTTGAGTCTTGTTTACTACTGCATGCATTATTGGGTGATGTTTATCTATTTAATCTTTTGAGATCCTTCTTGTGATATTATGATTATATTGAGAAGTGGGATGAATGTGGAAGTATGTTCATATATGCATACGTATAGACGTAAAACACATAAACACTTATCAATATGATGGTAATCATGAATGGATATATGTAAAATGGATGCAAACATATATATGTGTATAGTATATACACATATCCATAAGTATATTTATATTGATAGATGCATACATTGGTGAATGGACACACTCATATGGATGCATCAATATAGACATACCTACACATAGGTGTACATAAAGGCATATGCATTTATACACACATATATATGCATGCATTCAATATAATGTGTTTATTATATACTTTCTTGCCTATACTCATATATATATATAATGTATGTAATGGTTATATATATAAATATATATATAAATACATGGTATTATTTTATATATATATATATATATAATATAATATATATTTAACATATTATATATGTTATTTGAAATTGACAACTCTTATTTAATTGAAGTCAATTAAATAGCTTATGATTGTTAAGTGTAAACCGATTATCACTTTGGATGATATGCGATATAAGTCATTGCATTACATTTGATATTGTTGTCTATAATTTGCTTAACTTGGTCGATGCCAATAGTGATACCAAGCTTTACTTTGTCTAATGTATTAAACTGCTCAAGTTGATTCAACCATCAAATGGATTGATGGAAACTTGTTGTCATAAAATGGAAGTTGACTGAGTTTAACTGCACCAAATATGAAGGAAATGGAGTTGGAAATGGTGATACCTTTGATTCTAAATTGTTGTAGATGTCTTCTCATTGTGACAATTTGAATTAAGAATACGCTATTTGAATAAGTCTTCAGATTGTTGTCACTAACAAGTCAACCTGTAGATGATTATGCTGAGTATTAGCTTGTAAAGTCGCCACTTGTCTGATATGTTTCATGTGTTTCTTTGCATGAAGCTAGCTATCCATTAACATTCCTAAACTATAGGCTTTGAGGTTTCTTGGTTGCTCTATAAATAGCTGAACCATTTCATTTGATAGGGACACATTCTTCCATAAGATAATACATCTTTTTCAATTCATAATTCTATACATTTCTAGAGATACTTTTCTTTGCATTGAGAGAGAGAATGGAAGAGAGTTCATATAGTTGAGAGGAGATTATATTTTGAGAGGAGTAAGCTATCAACTTGTGAGGTAGAATTCATAGTGACATACTTGAGGAGTTGATTACCAAGCTTGTTGCTATGGAAAAGGATGCATTGCTACCATTTGATTTGGATAAGCGATAACAAGCATGGGAATCTCTTCTTCTTTGTTATTTTAATTTTGAATGACGTGTCTTGAATGTATGGTTGAGATGTCTTTTCCAGTATATGCATTAGATAATTTTATATTGTTTTAAAAGGAAGTTGTAGCTATTATGATGTTTTCATATTGTGTTTTTAAGTACTCCATAGTCAGAGATGGGTATTTATCATAAGTATTATATACTAGGTATGATTTAACATGGAGAGAACATATGGTGAATTTAGCTAATTTATTGATTTAACTAGGAAAGCTTGTGTTTACTCCTAGGATAGATAATCTAGTATGGGAGGGAGTTTAAAGTACTTACAAGTAAGTAGGGTTGTCCAAGTATATAGCTTATCTTTGGAATGATGGACTATCCATAGAAGGAAATACCTAACTTTTGTACATACTAGTTAAGTAGGTTTAATTCCAAGTAGATTAATATGGTTGTAGGTTATCTAGGATGATGGACTATCCATTGAAGGAAATACCTATGTGTAGCTTAAGATAGCCTTAAGTCAAATCAACCCTGAGTAGTGTATGTGATAGATGAATTTATTTGAAGTACTAAATGAAAACACTTTGGACAAAGTAGTGTGAATGTCCAAGACTCCACTCTAGTTTATGTGACTCTCAAGACTACACTGTCAGTTCACCATGATCCAATATTACATTCTAGACAAATATTATGGGATTACAAGTTCTAGTTATGTAGGACACAACACTATGCTTAGTTGGTTGTCATTATCAGTTACTCTACCAATCTATTCATCGAAGGGAAGTGATGCATAATAGGGGTGATTAATCTTGAGGGGACCTGAACAAACAAGATTCAACCACTATTTAGCTTCCTGGACTTCCACATGTGGGACTTTCAATACTTAGCTTCCCAAACCTAGTAGGTCTCCTCCTTGACATGAATTGGCATATCTTTTAGAGAAGTTCATCTCTCACATAGATCTAGACATTTTGAAATACCCATTTTTGAATACATTAACACCTCTCAACCAAGGCATAGGTTGTTTTAGAGTGAAGGGCTCAAAATAGTGCTACTATGCTTTAGGAATAAGTCTAATAGGACAATTTTACAAAGGAAGTATGTCAAATACTTCTTCCAAGACTCCAATAACTTCACCTACACCTTGAACTAGTAATAAATAGACAAAATTACTAGGAATCATCAACCATTCATTCCTCCTACTTGTTGTCCTACTTCTTAGCTACCCAACTAGCCTAACACATGAAGATGTTAGGCTAGGTACTTGACAAAATCTCCAAGAAACTCCATCCCCTATTCCCTAATCCTAGAAAACAAATAAAAAACATCTCCTAACACCATTCCACCATTCCTAACTATCATACATCGATGGAATGGCTCTAACACTCACATTTTCACCCAAACCCTTAAGAGATAGGGTTTCTAAGCGGTATAGACCAAAAGGCTTCAAAGTATCACAATGCTTGATGAAATGAGCTCACACCAGACCCAAATGAATGCTAGAACCCTGGAAAAACTCTCCCAAGATATTTCAAGTCATGACAATACTGTACGACTGCACACAGATTGAAAAACACATAATTTTCATTCAAAAACTTAGAAAATAGTGCTCTTCTTTCACTTTCTTCACTAAGAATCATACATCCATCATTCCTAAAAGTTTGTGAGGCTCTAAAAAACACATGAAAACACATAAAATCAGCTACAAATCTAGAAACCATGATTGAGAATTCATTCTCCATGACATGCAAAAAAGACAAGTTGCAAAAAACACCAAAGTGCAACTTCACCAACTTCTTCATCCAATGCACAAACTGACCTTACCAAGATTCTATCATGCCAAATAGGTCACATTCAACATTATTAAAAATATTAAATGATCATGACTCAAAAATCTAACTCTAATACCTATAGTGCATTCCTAAGCCTAAAAATGATAGGGTGCTCTACACCATACAACCGATGTAAAAAGATTTCAATCTCCTGATGAAATGAGCTCCTTAATAAAGACTCCATACTTCTTCACATCTTCCACTAAAATCCAAGTAGCATCCTAATTTGGTAAGACATGCCACTTAACCAATTTGTATACCTTGTGTCTACTCCTCTTGGCCTCTTTAGTGTCTAAAATTGATTCAAGATTCATTGGTTGGCTTGGTGGTAGGTCTTTCACCCATTCAGTATCTTCAACTTCAGTAGCATCAGCTTCATCACCTGCAATCACAATGTTCTTAAAAGGATATAGGTCAGAAAAATTGAAAACAGGAGAGATAGCCACTCCAGAAGGGAGTTCTATCTCATTAACATTTTGACCATACTTGTGGACCACCTTGCAAGGTCCAATCTTCTTCATCATCAGCTTAGTATATTTACCCTTGGGTAACGTTTCTTTCCTTAGGTGAGAAAGTACCAAGTCTCCTAATTTGAATTGAACATATCTCTTTCTCAAATCTTCCTTTATCTTATACTTTTCCACACTCTTTCTCAAGTTCTCCTTGACTTTTTCATGGATATCTTTCATAGGAATGGAAAAGTCTTCTCCTGCTTCACTCCTTTTCTCCATGTCTCTTAGGTATCTAAGTTCACAAAAAACTCTTGGACTCATCCCATAGACCACTTCAAAGGGGATTTTTCCTATACTTTTGTTTATAGAGTCATTGTATGCATATTATTCTTGAGGAAGTACAATGTCCCATGCTGCACCATGCTCCTTGGTTAGACATCTCAACAAGCTCCCAAGAGACCTATTAACAATCTCAGTTTGGCCATTCGTTTGTTGATGGTATGTTGAACTGGATTGTAGTTTGGTACCCAAATTTTTCCACAAGGTTCTCCAAAAATGACCAATAAACTTAGCATCTATCAAACAAAATGGTTAGAGGCAAACCATGAATCCTTACAATCTCCTTAAAGAAAAAACTAGCTATGTGAGATGCATCATTTGTGCTCCTACATGCAATGAAGTGAGCCATTTTTCTAAACCTATCTACAACAACATAAATGCTATCATACCCTCTTTGTATCTTAGGCAGACCTAAAACAAAGTTCATGTTGATTGGCTCCCATGGGCAGTTAGGAATTGGAAATGGTTGGTAAATTCCTACATTAGAGCTTGTTCCTTTAGATTTCTGACACACCACACAACTCTTCACAAACTTTTTAAAATCTAAATGCATTCTAGGCTATAAATAAAACCTTTTGACCTGCTCCAAAGTTTTTTCATAACCAAAATGTCCACTCATTCTACCATTGTTCTTTTCTCTAATCATATTTTCTCTCATGGAGCATTTGGGTACACACAACTGAGCACATTTGAACAAAAAATCATTTTTCAATACAAAATATGCATACTCACAATGGAAATTATCTTTAAACTAACTGCAAATAGCATAGGCATCTTTAAAGTCATCATCATGTTCATACATTCATTTTAGAGAGTTTATTCCAACACTTTGAATTTGTACCTCTTGCACCATCATAGTCCTTTTTCTCAAAGCACCAAAAACCTTATTTTCTTGACCCTTCTTATGTTTGATTGAGAATGTATAGGCTTGCAAGTATTCCATCCATTTCATGTGACTCTGATTCAACTTGTCTTGGGTGTTCAAGTAACTTAATGCATGGTTGTTAGTAAACACAAAAAACTCCTTGGGTAAGAGATAATGTCTCCATTTCTTGAGATACTGAACCATGGCATAAATTTAAAGGTCATATGTGGATTATTTTCTTTTGGTCTCATTGAGTTTCTCACTTAAAAATACAATTGGCCTCCCTTCTTGGCTCAAAACAACACATATTGCATAACCACTTGCATCACACTCTATTGTAAAGACTTTGTTAAAATCAAGGAGTGTAAGAATAGGTTTCTTAGCCACTCTAGTTTTCAAATACTCAAATCTTCTATCAGCCTCCTTAGTCCATTGAAACTTACTTTTTTTCTCACCTTTAATTGCATCAATTATTGGTGCACAAATATGGCTAAAATTCTTGATGAACTTCCTATAGAAGCTAGCCAAACCATGAAAACTTCTTACCCCTAGTGCTGCCTTAGGATTTGGCCAACCGAGTATGGCTTCAACCTTTGTGGGATCCATCTTCAAGGATCCTTCTACAATCACAAATCCAAGGTAGACAAGCTCCTTCTTCAAAAAATCACACTTCTTGAGATTGATCATCAATTTCTCATCATCTAGCTTCTTCAACACCATGTTCAAGTGCTGCAAATGCTCCTCTTTTTTTCTACTGTATACAAGTATATCATCCAAGTACACTACCACAATTTTTCCTATGATATTGTTTAAGACTTCATTCATTAGTCTCATCAATGTGATTGGGGTGTTAGATAACCCAAATGGCATCACTAGCGATTCATACAAACCCTCATTAGTCTTGAAGGAATTATTCCACTCATCTCCTTCCCTTATTCTAATTTGATGGTACCCACTTTTAAGATGAATTTTAGAGAAGTAACAATCTCCTGACAAGCTATCCATCAATTCTTCCATCTAGGGTATACGAAACCTATACCTAATAGTGATATCGTTTATTTCTCTTGAGTTAGTACAAAGTCTCCATTCTCCACCTTTCTTTGGTGCCAAAACGGTAGGCACAACACAGGGGCTCAAGATATCCCTTTTTAGACCCTTATCCAATAGATATTTTATCCAATTCTCAATCTCCTCATTCTATCCAGGGGTCATCTTGTATGCTTTCGTGTTTGGCATACTTGCACCATGTATGAGATAAATGTGGTGTCTCATATCTCTGATAGGTGGCAAAGAGTCTAGAAACTCCTTCACCACTATTTCTTCATATTTTTCTAATAAGAATTGTACCTCCTTTGGTACCTCTATTCCATCTACTGCTACATTTGAAATAGGCTTTCCAACAATGGAATAACCAATGTTCTCCTCCTCCAAATCCTTCAAGAACTCCTTCTCTTTAACTATCATCACACTTGGTCCTTCATGAACAACACCATTATATTCTTATAGAGGTGTAAGAGTGTATGACACTCCATCCTTCTCAATCACATATACATTATTTTTTCCATCATGCTTAGCCTTTCTATCAAATTGCCAAGGTCTTCCAAGGAGTAGGTGGCACACATCCATTGGAACAACATCACAAAGGATCTTATCCTTGTAAGCACCTATGTTAAACTCCACCCAAAATTTCTCATTAACAAGAACTTGCTGCCCTTTTCTAAGCCATGGAATATTGTAGGGATTTGGGTGAGGATTCCTTTTCATCTTGAGCTTTTCCACCATTTCCAATGACACTATGTTGTCAGTTGAACTGAAGTCCACTATCACCTTGCACACTTTCCTTTGAGATTTGCATGTTGTCTGGAACAAAACCTTTCTTTGAGGGGGTTCGTTGTTGGTTGGTACCTTAAGTAAGGTTCTTCTAATCACTAAAATCTCTCCTACCTCTGGTGTAGCTTGTATAGATGGTGAATTTAGACTCTCAACATCCTCTTCTTGCACTAGCTTATTTATTCTTTCTCCACCATGAGAACTTGCATTTTGTTTATCAGGGCACTTCCATGTAGGATGTCCATATTGATTGCAACTATAGAATCTTCCAGAGAAGGTATTGGTCCCTCTCTTCCATGACCATTGAATTTTCCTCTTACATTTGGCCTTCTTCCTCTAAAAATTCCCCTTGTTTCACCGCTTGATTCTTGATTTCCACTTTGGTCACCTTGGTCTCTTTATGTTTCTCCTCTACCATTAGAGGTTCCTCTGCCCCTAAATTTATTTCCTCTACCTCTTGATTTCTTTTCTTGTCTCCTTATGTTGTCTTTTGCCTTAGCGGCCATTTGAAATCACTCCTCTACTGTCCTAGGAGTAGTGAGGCTTATCTCATCTTGAATATTGAATCTCAAACCATTCAAGTACCTTGCTACTTTCTCTTTTTCATTCTTAGAATGACTAGACCTTATAGTTAGCTTATGGAACTCCTCAGTATATGCTGCCACATCCATTTATTTTTGTCTCAAATTTCGTAATCTTCTAAACACTTGAATCTCATAATTTGCTAGTAGGAATTGGCTTTTCACTTTAGCCACCATCTTATCGCAAGAACCAATCTTTTTCTTACCATTATTTGTCCTCTCCTCTTGAATGTAATTCCACCATGTTAATGTTGGTCCCTTCAAATTTTTTTTAGCAAACTTGACCTTCCTATCCTCTCCCACCTCTTTGTATTCAAAATACTTGTTTAAGGCATCTATCCATTCAATCACCTCTTCACCACTCATTTTACCACCTTACATTGATAGTTCCATTTTTACTTCATGAGAATCTCCCTTTGCAGCCTTGAGCACTCTTAGAAACTTCTTTTCTGCTGGATCCAACTCCTCTTGTGGATCTTGAATGAGGTTCTCATTCTCCCCATATTTCTCATCTTCAGGGTCACTCTCATATGAAGTACCCTTTCCTCTCTTTTCTCTAGCTTCCAATGCGTCCATCCTAGCTAACACCGCTTCTTGAGACTCCCTTAGGGCCTTAATCTCCCTAGCAACAATTGAAACACCTTTCAGAGGCATTTTTTATTGCTCTACCTAAAAATTTCCTTGCTTCAATACACTTCTTACTCCCAACTGAGCAAGAGCATAAGCTATGATACCACTTGATCCAGAAAATGGGTGGATTAAGCTTGAGGGGACCTGAACAAACAAGATTCAACCACTATTTAGCTTCCTGGACTTTCACCTATGGGACTTTCAATACTTAGATTCCCAAACCTAGTAGGTCTCCTCCTTGTCATAAATTGAAATATATTTTAGAGGTCATCTCTCAAAAAAATCCAAACCTTTTCAAATAACCATTTGGGAATACATTAACATCTCTCAACCAAGGCATAGGTTGTTTTGGAGTGAAGGGCTCAAAATAGTGTTTCTATGCTTTAGGAATAGGTCTAATAGGCCAATTTTATAAAGGAAGTATTTCAAATACTTCTTCCAAGACTCTAAGCACTTCACCTACACCTTGAATCAGTCATAAATAGACAAAATTACCAAGACTCATCAACCATCCACTCCTACTTGTTGTCCTACTTCTTAGCTACCCAACTAGCCTAACACATGAAGATGTTAGGCTAAATACTTAACAAAATCTCCAAGAAACTCCATATCCTATTCCCTAATCCTATAAAACAAATAAAAGACATCTCCTAACACCATTCCACCATTCCTAACTATCATACATCAGTGGAATGGCTCTAACACTCAAATTCTCCCCCAAAACCCTTAAGAGATAGGGTTTCTAAGCGGTATAGACAAAAAAACTTCAAACAGACACAATGCTTGATGAAATAAGCTTACACCTAACAAAAATGAATGCTAGAACCCTGCAAAAACTCTCCCAAGAGATTTCAAGTCATGACAGTATTGTATGGTTGCACATAGATTGAAAAACATAGAAATTTCACTCAAAAACTCAAAAAATAGAGCTCTTCGTTCACTTTCTTCACTAAGAATCATACATCCATCATGCCTCAAAGTTTGTGAGGCTCTAAAACACACATGTAGACACCTAAAATCATTTAAAAAACTAGAAACCATGATTGAGCATCCATTCTCCATGACATGCAAAAAGGACAAGTTGCGAAAAGCACCAAAGTGCAACTTCATCAACTTCTTGATCCAATGCCCAAACTGATCTTACCAAGATTCTATCATGCCAAGTAGGTCATATTAGACATTATTACAACTATGAAATGATCATCACTCAAAAATATAACTCTGACACCTATAATACATTCCTAAGCCTAAACATGACAAGGTGCTCTGCACCAAGAAGGGCCATCTATAAAATGATAAATGTGCGAGGGACCACATTAAGAGTTTTTGGTTGGTAGAAAACTTCTTGAGTGATGCTTCTCCTCCATAGCAAGTGACATAAGAACCAAGATTTGAAAGGAAGGATCCTAGACCATCTTACAACTATTAGTTCTAAAGCTCATTAAGCTATGTATGTAATGTATGTTTTCTTACATTGATGTATCTTATGAAATGAAAAGGAATTTGTGTTGTAAAATGTTATGCATCTTGATTGGAAATTATCAATCATGAAAATAATTTTTTTGTTACAATGGATTGTAACTTATTTTATTTACTCGTATGATGAAAAATTATAAATTTTTACTTCATTAAAGGGTTAGTACGTTAATGTAGTATCAGAGCCAGGTTTAGCTCTAGAACCTTTGAGTTTATCATTCTTTCTATCCAACATTATCTAATGTTCTAAACTCTTGTTCTAGGATGGTGTGTCTTAGATTAATGGCTTGAAAGTTAGTAATTAGAAATGAGCTCTACCTCAAGGCCAAGAAGGAAAGGGAAGCCATCATTAGAATAATGGAAGGAACCAACTACGATAATGCTATCTAGTTGAGTGACACTGAAACCTTTAGTCACACACTTTCTCAGATCATTGATGTGAAGAGGAAGATGAAGATGAAGGCTATGTACAATTAAATACCAACCATCTCACTAGAAAATTTTGAGTCATTACCACTTTCCAGGGATATACCTTCAAAAGAAAGTGTTAGTCCAACATTCATCTTTAGAGATCCTAGAGTTCTACCACTGGCTGAAGCAATAACAATTTATTCTATTAATGAGTTTGAGGGATATGTACCATGGACATCACCAGACAAGAAATGAACGCATGAACAAATGTCTGTGAAGAGTGTAGACTACATTGTTGATGAACACCATATTGACATTGCCTCTCAAAACTATGTATCAAATGATAAATATAAAGGTTATTATCCTTTTTGACATAGGTAAGAACAAATGAAGAATGAATAGAAAGATAGGGAACAACAACTATATCAGTCTATAGGTTATAATCCTTTAAGTCATGTGTTTGAGATTGAATCTTAAGGATACTCTCCAATTGACTATCTGAATAGTCACTCCATGTAATCAAAAAGATATTGAAATCCACAAGAAATGAATAAAATTATGTTTTTATCAAAAGAAGCATGTGCTTAATCTTATGTGGAATTCTTGTGTACATATGAATTTTTATTTTTATGTTTTCCATAAGATATTGATAACATAATTTAGTCTACCATGGAAAAAACATTCAGGTAAAAACCAATCACATAAGCATGGTGAGGACACAAACTAATCTTGGTCGAAGTCAAGAGGTTGGACAAGGAACCATTGGAGTAGAGGCTAGGCTTGACCAAATCTTGGAAAGGTTGTCTAACCTTGAACAAGAAAGAGTTAGGGATAGGGTAGAAAAGGAGGTGCCCATTGATGATCACAAGGGAGAAAATTAGTCCCATTGGCACAATGAAACCTATAATCATGAGAAGGAAAAATCACCTATGCCATCTATAGAAAGGAATAAGAAGCTTCTAGATTCAGAACTTTCCAGGGACATGAAGAAGGTGATTCCACCTAAGTTTGATGGTACTTTTGGAGGTGATGAGGCTGAGGTATGGCTTGTTCAAATGGAAAATTATTTTTAAATACAAAACTATGATGAGGTTACTAAAGCTTCTTGGGGTGTGTATCAATTAGATGGGGAAGCCTCTAACTGGTGGATGAATAAGAAGTTGGAACTTAATATCAACTCATGGAATCTAACATGGGGAAAATTTGTGGAGATTTTCTGCAAAATATGGTTACCACAACTGTACTATGACCAAAAAAATTCATATTTCCAAGGTTTGAGGTAAGGTAACATGAAGGTCAATGAATACTAGGAGAAGTTCACCTGAATTCTACACCATGTTCCCATATATCATAAGGATGAGTGCTTCTATATTAGGAAATTTATAATGGTACTCAATAGTCAAATTGGAGGAGAAGTGGATATGCATGATCCAACAACAATGGATCTTTTATATGAGAAATCAATTAAGCAGAGAAAAAGCTTAGGTCTAATTCCAACCATTAAGAAAGAAAAGAGAGAAAGAAGGATGTGGAAGTTCCTAACAATTTAGTTCCAAAGAAGGAGGAATCTATGCAAAATTCTCCAGGGAAAAAAGGGGAAAATTTTCCACAATAATGGAAAAGAGATTGGGAGAGAGCAGAAAATGAATGATTCTAGCATGAGTAATACCAATAAGGCTAGTGATAATGTCAACAAGTCTGTTGAAACCATAGGAAAAAGAGGACCGCCTACAAGATGTTTTATATGTAGAGGGGATCACTATGCTAATGAGTGTCTCAATAAAACTTTTGGATTGCGACCATATGGTAATCCATTACCCACTAAACAAGAAATTTTTCAGCATAACATACATGTAATAGTGGACGATCATTAGGCAGAGTACCAAGTAACTCCAGTTGAAATGTCGTATTTTTTTTGGCTTACCTATTTATATTCTTATTGATAGTGGTGCAATTGAGAATTTCATTTCACCTAGAATAGCTAAACAATTATCTAGAAAGGTGGGGCACATGAAAAACTCTTGGAATGTAGAGTATGCATGTTGGAAAAATATGCCTCAACTTGCTGGCTTGAACCTCTTGCAAAGACTTGGCATCTTTTGCCTTTGTTGGCCTTCATTGTCAGACTATCGCTGAAATGCATAACCTTGAAACCTAAGTCGCGGAGATACAAAATTTCCTAACTTGGTGACATTGAGCTTCCTTGTGTTGTCACCATGTCATGGGTTTTGGAAAATTTCTAACCTTCGATGAAGGTTTTGAAGTTTGGGTTTCTTTTGACTTGGTGAAATCATGGGCATGTCACAGGTTTTAGGATTTTCCTAACCTCCGATGGAGGTTGTGAAGTTCAGGTTTTTTCTCGACTTGGTGATATAGAGATCAGGATGTCATGGGTTTTGAGAACTTCATAATCTTCGATATTGAGGTTGTGAAGCTTGGTTTTTCAATGACATACCAACAAAATTGATGGATGGTGGGACCGATCTGTGTGGTTGGTGACATCATCTATATGGTAGTGATATGGATGTTGCATGGATGGTGGGGATCACATAGTGATGATCGATTTGAATTTAATCAATGGTCATGATATGATCTAATCCAACAGGGCACATTTATTTTGGGTTCCTTTGTGGTGAGGACCGACAAACTTTTGTGAAGTGAGTGGAATTTTGAGTAGTTGACATCTGTTGGTATGATCAACGATTGATGATGGTTGAGTTGGTGAAACTGAATAGTATGATAGTAAAAAGTGGTGGAGGAGTGATGTGTCAACATATGGCATGAATTCATCCATTGATTCTACATCGATGTTGTGAATCAACAATCATTGGACTAAAAGCTATATTTCTTGATAGCAATATATTTGCATTTAATGCATGATCTTACTCAAGGGTTGACAGAGAGAAAATATGGTAATATTCTCTAAAACCAAATTAATTGTTGAGTGGATTGATTCATGTTGGATGGTAATGTGTGTGGCCCAAGATGAAGGAAGCTTGTCGGTGAAGATAGTGAAATTAATGAAAACCTAATGGTGGTTGTGCAGCTCTACATTTTATTATTTTACGAGCATTGTAATAGTGTGTGTGAGAATATAGAATAGTAATCTGTGTGTGAGGTCAACCAATGGATTGAATTGTTGTTGTGAGTTAACATTTGAGAGTGAAGTTTGTAACTCTGTATGTAATCTATTTATTGTAATACAAACTAACTTTACTTAGTGTGTGGGTTTTTTCTCCCGTAAGGGTTTTCCCATGTAAATATGGTGTTATCTTTGTGTGTGATAATTTGTCTATTCTTTTGTCTTGTGAATGTGTATCTCAAATGGATGTAAGTTGTTAAATGAATGTTTTTCTATACTTCTCTCCTAAGGAATTTTCATTAGGAAGGATTTTTCGCACCTCTAATTTCCTTACAAGTGGTATTAGAGCCTGGCCAGTTGTGTTATCCTTGTGAGTAGGCCTAGTTTTTTGTGCTAATTCAGTTTAGTGGGAGTCATGTAGTGAAAAAAACTAATTGTCTTGTTTACAGTTTGAGATGGAAACCACATCAGGTAGAGTAGAAATTGAAATTTTCAATGGCAACAATTTTGAGTTGTGGAAGCTCAAAGTGGAAGACCTGTTCATGGATAGAGACCTCTAGATTGTTGTGTCTGGAACTATTCCACAAGGTATGAAGCAAAAATATTGGGACCTCATAGATAGAAAATCTAGAGGGTTGATAAGACTTTGTCTGGCTGATTCTGTACTCCTGAACGTCCATGAGGAGAAGATTGCATCTTTGTTATGGAAAAAACTTGGTGACATTTATCTAGGGAAGTATTTGGTGAATAATTTATTCGTAAGGAAGAATTTATACTCCTTGAAGATGGAAGAAGGTGCATCTATAGTAGAGCATATGAATTCATTTAATATGATTATTTCTCAGTTGGCATTTATGGGTGTAAAGATAGAGGAGGAGGATCGCTATGTTCTTCTGTTATGCTCCTTACTCGACACATGGGATCATCTGGTAATGGCTATTGGAAGTAAAATAACCACCTTTCAAATGGAAGATGTGGTTTCTTCGCTACTATCAGAAGTGATGTAGAGGAAATCTTTTGAGATGGCTAAGGAGGCTCTTGTTGTTTGGGATAGATCAAAGGAGAGAGGCAAGAAGAAAGACAAGAAGTCTAAATCTAAATCTAAAGGGAGATAAAAGTCTCGTGGTAAGAAGTCCAAGGTAAAATGCTAGAATTGTGGGTAGGCTAGTGATATATGAAAGGATTGTAAGGAGAAGAAAATGATGAAGAAGAACAACTCTTTAAACAATGACTCTTCTCAAAGTGATGTAAATGCCTTCATTGCTTCCTTGGTGACTCAGGCATCAAATGATGTCTAGCTGATTGACTCAAGTCCATCTTTTCACATGACATCTCATAGAGATTGGTTCACTAAGTATGAAAAGTATGTTGGTGGAAAGGTGTACCTAGAAAGTGATTCAGCTCTAGAAATTGTTGGTTGTGCAAGAGTCAGAATCTGATTCTCTAACAAAAGAATCAAAGGAATTGATGGTGTACTGCACATATTAGGTTTGGTTTGTAACCTTCTTTTTTTTAGTAAGTTAAATGATGTTGGCATGCACGTTTCCTTCTCGAGTGGAGGTTGTAAAATGACTAGAGGCTCAATGGTGCTGGCTAAGGGTGCACACATTGGTACTCTATATAAGTTGGATGCACGTCTTATTCAATGTAACAACATCTCTATAAAGTCAAAAAAAATTGCTCGTGTAGAGAAGGAGAATAAAGTTTCTCTAGGTGCAAACTCTCTAGAGGTGAAAATCCCAGTAGAGAAAACCATACTATGGAATCATAGACTTGACCACATAGGAGAAAATGGCTTAAAAGCCTTGAAAAATAAAAATCTTGTTGAAGGGATTTTTATTGTAACCTTGAGTTTTATTTTTGTGAACATTGCATTTATGGAAAGCAACACCGTGTTTCATTTTATTTGAGTCCTCATAAATCTTTTGGCATATTAGATTATGTTCACTTTGATGTGTTTGGTCGAGTGAATGTTCCTTCGTTATCAAAGTATAGATATTATGTTTCTTTTATTAATGACTATTCGAGAAGGGAATTTGCGTATTTTCTAAAGAGTAAATCATAAGTGTTCAGTCAATTTAAAGAGTTTAAAAACTTGGTAGAAAATCAGACTGGAAGAAAAATTAAATGTTTGAGGACGGATAATGGCTGTGAATTTTGTTCTCCAAATTTTGAAATGTACTACAAAGGCCATGGAATTAAAAGGCACAAAACTATACCTTATACTCCAGAGTAGAATGGAGTTGTTGAAAGGTTGAACAAGACGCTAATGGAAAGAGTGAGAAGTATGTTGAGTGGTGCTAGTCTAAAGAAAAATCTATGGGATGAGGTTGTGACTACAACATGTTACTTGATAAATTGTTCACCTTGTTCAACTCTAGTTGACAAAACACCTTTGGAAGCGTGGTCTAGTAAAAATCCCTATCTAAGACATATTCATGGTTTTGGCTATGATGCATATGTTTATGTACCAAATGAGAAAATATCAAAGTTGGAGAACAAGGTTGAATTCATTGGCTATGGTGTTGGTGTGAAAGGATACAAGCTTTATAATCCTATTACTAAGAAGGTTTTGTACAATACAAGTATAATCTTTTGTGAGTTGAAGCCTTCAGTAACTAATATGTAGTAAGAGATAGAATAAAGAGAAAAGAAGGATGATGTAGTTGAAATACCTCAAACTCCAAATAAAGAGGAACTACAAAGTGTACCTAAAACTGAGGAGAGTTTCAATAGCTCTGAGAGTTCTGAAGAAGAAGAACCACAACCTTAACCTCAGCCTATGAGGAGGTCTACACATGAGAAGCGACAACTTGAAAGGTATGGATTTTCAATGTTGGATTTGAACTGTGCCTATGCTTTGATTACTAGCACTGATGAGCCTAGGACTATGAAAGAGGCTATTAGTATGTCTGATTCAAATTCCTAGGTTGAAGCCATGAATGAAGAAAGGGAATCATTGAAGAAGAATGATACCTGGGATTTGATTCCTTTTCTTGAAGGGTGAAATCCTCTTGGCTGTAAATGGGTATTTAAGAAGAAGACTGGTCTGGATGGCAGTGTTGAAAAGTACAAAGCTTGGTTGGTCATGAAAGGTTATTCCCAGGTGGAGGGAATTGATTATGGAGAAAAAATTTCTCCTGTAGCTAATCTGACATCTATCATATTTTTTCTATCACTTGTAGTAGAGTATGACTTTGAGATCAAGAAGATGGATGTGAAGAGAATGTTTCTTCATAGAGAGCTGGAAGAATAAATTTACATGTCCTAGCCCGAGCACTTCATTGAAAAAGGAAAATAAATATTAGTTTGCAAGTTAAATAAATCTTTGTATGGTTTGAAGCAATCGCCTAGAATGTGGTACCAAAATTTTGACATTTTTATGTTGTCATTGGGATTCATGAGATCAAAATCAGATCATTGTGTCTTTTATAAAACTAAAAATGATTGAGTTCTTATAATTTCCCTATATGTTGATGACATGTTGTTCATAGGAAATAGTAAGACTGTGATTTCTGATCTAAACTCTTAGTTGTCTACAAAGTTTGAAATGAAAGATTTGGGTACAGCAAGGTATATTCTAGGGATGGAAATAAAAGCGATATAGGAAGTAGAAAGATTTGGCTCAGCCAAAGAAAGTATATTAATACTGTCCTAAAGAGATTTGGTATGATTGATTGCAAGAAGCTAGTTGTTCTAGTGTTGTAGGGAATGAAGCTATCTATTGAAGATTGTCCAAAATCTCCTATCGAGGTGGAGGACATGACTAGGGTGCCTTATGCAAGTGAAGTTTGGAGTTTAATGTGTGCAATGGTTTGTATAAGGCTAGACATTTCCTAAGTAGTGGGAGTACTTAGTTGGTTTATGGCTAATCTAGGAAGACTGCATTGGGATTCTGTGAAGAGAGTTTTTAGATATTTGAAAGGTACCTCGAAGTATGCTTTGTGGTATCATGGAAACTCAGTTGGATTACATAGATCTCTTAGCATTATTGGTTATGTGGATTCTAATTGGGTAGGGGACATTGATAGCAGAAGATCCACCAGTGGATACATCTTCATGTTATTTGGTGGTGCAGTGAGTTGGATGAGTAAGCAGCAGATTGTAGTCACTTTATCTACTATTGAGGTAGAGTATATGGAATAACCACACACCTAAAAAGAATTCATTTGGATTAGATGTTTGTGTTTAGATATCGGGTTTAATGCAGGGTAGATTATGATTTTCTTGGATAGCTAGAGTGTTATTTGTTTGGTGATAAATCCCACTTTCCATGCTAGGACGAAGTATATTGATGTTCAGTATCATTTCATTTGTGATATGTGTAGAATTTGAGAAACCCAACCTCACAAGCCCCAAGAATCACCTACATGCAATAACCTATCACAAAGAAAGAAGAATGTACAAAAAAACAAAGATGCTCTACAAGCCTCAAGCTGAAAAATGCATTAAGAGAATCAAATAATTGTAATGAGATCAATCCTTATGAAGGAGATCAAGAAACCTTAAAGTGAAACCCTAGTGTGCACACTTAATAATTAATAAATAATTAATTATTAATTTGCCTAAGTTTAGCTTAAGTAAATCTAAAGTGATAAGTGACTTAATTAATTAACCAATATGATTAAATTAATTAAGTGAAATGACTTATAACTCTAACACGCCCCCTTAAGATGAACTTAGGGAGTAGCTAAAACACTAAGGACAAGATGCATGAAATAAAATATGAGTCTCGACAACAAGGCCTGATCAGGTACCAATGTACAAATGCAATGCAAACTAAAGAAAAAGGGGTAAAGGAGAAAACCTAGTGGGAACAAAACTCCTCCCCAAAATAGAATACAAAAAACAACGAAGTGATGAAAGCTAGAGGACTCCATAAGACCCTCCAAGGACACCTTCCATCACAAAGATACATGAATGAAACCCCCCAGAAGAGAGGAATAAATAGACCACATAGCCCCCCCATAATGGAGTAGCTCCAGAAAGACTGGAGAAACTACATCTCCTGAAAGAAGTGAGAGGGAAGAGATCTGATGAATGCAATCTCTGAAGGTGAAGTAGGTGTAGCCCAAGATGTCTCCACAAAAGCAAGTGTGACCTCAACCAATGAATAAATCAGATTAGGTGAAGGCTGAAGAGAAACCTCCAAAGATGAATGGTCAACTAGGTCTCATTGCACTAAAACAAAAGAAACTACATCTCTAGTCATAGAAGTATCAACAACTGCAACAAAATGTGGAGGAGATGGAATGGATGGCTCAAGAACTAGATTCGAATTGAGAACTCCAATGTTCAAGTAGCCAAATGTCTCCTTAGAATGATGATTCACACTAGAAGTGCGATGAGCAACTGTAGGAATAGAAGCACCATCAGTAACAAAATTTGAAAAGGAATACAACCGAGATGAGTGATCCACCATCCCAGTAGCAATAATTTCTCTACTCTCTAAGTCTCTGATGATAACTGAATTAGGTGTGAACTCCACAAATCTCCCATTGCCTCCATGTGTGATATGATATATGGAAATAAGGTTGTTCGTCAAATGAGGAACACACAAGACATCTTGAAAAGTGGTGTCCCTAAAACTAATAGACCCATTCCCTGTAACACTCATGTATGTATTGTTTTCCATCAAATTAAGAGACATAGTGTGCAACTCAAAGGAAGTGAACATAGACTATGAAGATTCCATATGATGAGATTCTCCTGAATATAGAAACCATCTCCCTGATCCAAGACTTGAAGAAGCATAAAGAGCATGTCCCTTCATATCTGATGAAGTATATGAACCAAATGTGCCCCTATCATGTTGATCTGAAGAAGAAGAATGAGGGGAAGGAGATGAAGTAGACATCCTAGAAGGAAAATCAATCTGATATTTATGAAGAAGATGCTTCACCTCATCAATGTCCTTCCCTCTTGCAATATGCACATGTAACCTTCTCCTTCTTAGATTATTTCCTCTTAGAAGAGGAGGATGAATCTAAGGACTCCTTTTGCTACTCATGAGAGTGGGAATCCTTTTGTTTATGTTTCTTTCCTTTGCTTGTAGAAGCCTTTTCATCTCTGGGCTCATGTGATACAATAAGTGTTTGTGATGAAGAGGGCTTCAACTTGCCCATGCTAGCCAACTTGGCCTACTCTCGAGTGAGAGAAGATAAAAAATAATTAAAAGAAGGCATAGTAAATCTAGTACCAAGTGCATCATTTCCTAGTGTTTTAGCTACTCCCTAAGTTCATCTTAAGGGGGGGGTGTTAGAGTAATAAGTCATTTCACTTAATTAATTTAAACATATTGGTTAATTAATTAAGTCACTTATCACTTTAGATTTACTTAAGTTAAATTTAGGAACATTAATAATTAATTATTAAGTGTGCACACTAGGGTTTCACTTTAGGGTTTCTTGATCTCCTTCATAAGGATTGATTTCATTGTAATTATTTGATTCTCTTAATGTATTTTTCAACTTGAGGCTTACAAAGCATCTTTGTTGTTATGTACATTCTTCTTTCTTTGTGATAGGTTATTGCATGTAGGTGATTCTTAGGGCTTGTGAGGTTGGGTTTCTCAAATTATACAAGGTATTAGAGTACTACACCTATAGTTGCATGTTTGTCTTTTCAAGGATTTTTTCCTTACAGTGATTTTTAAGTGCAAGGGTTTCAATTAGACATCTTTTTGCAAGATCTGGGGGTAGCCAAATTTTCTATGCATTTTTGGGCAAAATGGATATCATCATCTCATTCAAAGCACCCAAAAACCATTGAAACACTTGTCATTTCATCAATTTCTAAGAAAGTTGAAAAAAAGGCAGAAAGGTTGTACGACCTCCCTAGCACACATTCTGAGGCACACAAATCGAAAAAAAATCAAAAAATAAAAATAAAAAACCAGATTTTTCTACCTACCACCGGCACCTCCAATTCAAAAGGGTCGCGCCATTGCTACTAAGCCAAGCAGACATCAGAAGACTACCCAGCCCCACAACACCGCCCCTTCACATTGTCACCCGCTGCCCTCCAGCCCTGCAGGGTTTAAACCTCAGTCGGCAGTCCTTTGGAGGACTGAGTGCCTGACGCTCAGCCCTGTCGGACTCCCAACCCCCATCGTGGTCACAACAGTGACCAGGGTCCATGACCTATCTCCTTGCTACCAACCCCCTCATCGCCATACGACCAGGGGCCGAAATGTTTTTTAGCCCCTAAGGGCCTCTTGAGGATCAAATTGGGCTTTTTGAAGGTGTTTCACTAAATCGGCCATAAATCGGGTGTACGATATTCGTTTTTTGAAAACAAGATATCATTGGAAAGTTGGTTTTGAGCGCAATGTTGTGGTATTGTTTTTTTTTCTGATTTTTTCATTTTGATGCTTTTTTCTCCTGTCAAAGTCCGAAGTTGTTGTTTTCACTCCGAGGGTGTAAGTTTTGCGTCTGGACTCTATTTTGCGCAAATGAATAGGTGTCAGAAAGATGGTTCGGTGACATACACAAATCTCAGACCTTATTTTCTTGAATATTTACTCAATATTTGATATTCTTATTTGATCTCAGATTTTTTTTCTTGGTTATTTTCTTGGGAAATGCGTAATTTTGGCCTTTTTTTAGATCAAAGAGCTATTTTTTTATTTAAGAGTATATACTATTGTATTCACATGGATTCACATAATATTTCACCCCTTCATTCAAATACTTTGGTTGGAAAAAACAAATGGAGATCCATTTGAAACACAAAGGGTTATACAGGGTGACCATGGGTATCGAGGTTGAACCTACATGTGATGTTGAAAAGAGAAAATGGTTTAATAGTTGTGATGACGCTTTTGGGACATTATTGTTATTTTTTTCTTCAGATCTCTTCCATTTGGAGTCTTGCACTACACCCAATCAGATTTGGACTACTTTGGAGTCTTTATTTGGGAAGTAGGATACTATGAGAGGGTTTTAGTTGGAGAATGAGCTTGTTGGCTTAAATCCAAGGGATTTTGACAAAATCTAGGAGTTCTTCACAAATCTTAAGTCTCTTAGATTGTAGCTTTCATAGTGTGGTGTTCAAAATGAAGACTCTTAGTTGATATTGTCCATTCTTTCCAAGCTTGGACCAGATCATTCAAAAGACGGGCAGGCAGCTACCTAGTTGAAACCCTTGCACTTAAAAATCACTGTAAGGCAAAAATCCTTCAAATGATGAACAGGAAGCTGCAGGTCCAGTGCTTTGATACCATGTAGAAGTTGAGAAACCCAACCTCACAAGCCCCAAGAATTACCTGCATGCAATAACCTCACAAAGAAAGAAGAATGTACAAAACAACAAAGATGCTCTACAAGCCTCAAGATGAAAAATGCATTAAGAGAATCAAATAATTACAATGAGATCAATCCTTATGAAGGAGATCAAGAAACCCTAAAGTGAAACCCTAGTTTGGATGCTTAATAATTAATAAATAATTAATTATTAATGTGCCTAAGTTTAGCTTAAGTAAATCTAAAGTGATAAGTGACTTAATTAATTAACCAATATGATTAAATTAATTAAGAAAAATGACTTATTACTCTAATAATATGGTGGGGGATGGAAAGGTTAATCTTGAAAAATTGGATACTCTAGAGAATTGTGTTGATGCATTGACAAAGCTAATAAGCACAGACAAGTATAGGTGGTGTGCCAATTCAATGGGCCTTGGGGCCTATGACCTTCAATAACTATGAGTGTAGAGGAAGCCAGTAAGTCTTCGTCAAGTGGGAGCTTGTTGGAAAAATATGCCTCAACTTGCTTGCTTGAACCTCTCATAAAGACTTGGCGTCTTTTCCCTTTATTGGCCTTCATTGTTAGACTGTTTCCAAAATTCAAAACCTTGAAACCTAGGTTGTGGAGTTCCAAAAAGTTCCTAACTTGGTGACACTGAGCTTCCTTGTGTTGTTGCGATGTCACAAGTTTTGGAAATTTCCTAACCTCTGATGAAAGTTATAAAGTTTGGGTTTCTCTCGACTTGGTGACATAGTGGGCATGTCGTGGGTTTTAGGATTTTCCTAACCTCCGATGGAGGTTGTGAAGTTTGGGTTTCTCCTTACTTGGTGACATAGAGATTGGGATGTCATGGGTTTTGACAACTTCATAGCCTTTGATATTGAGGTTGTGAAGTTTGGTTTTTTAGTGACATAGCGACATAACTGATGGATGGTGGGATTGGTCTTGCAGTTGGTCACATCAGCTATACGGTAGTGATATGGATGTCGGGTGGATAGTGGGGACCACATGGTGATGATTGATTTGATGTTGATCAATGATTGTGATATGATCTAATCCAATGATGCACATTTATTATGAGCTCCTTTGTGGTGAAGATAGATAGAATTTTGTGAAGTGAGAAAAATTGTTGAGCGGTTGATATATGTTGGTATGATCAATGATTGATGATGGTTGAGTTGGTGAACCCAAAAGGTATGATAGTCAAAAGTGTTGGATGAGTGATGCATGTTGGATGGCAGTGTGTGTGGCCCAATATGAAGGAATCTTGTCAGTGAAGATAGTGAAATTAATGAAAATCTAATGGTGGATGTGCAACTCTAAATTGTATGTTTTTATGAGCATTGTAATAGTGTGTGTGAACGTGTAGAATGGTAATCTGTGTGTGAGGTTGACCAAGGGATTGTATTGCTACTATGAGTTGACATTTGAGAGTGAATTTGATAACTCTATATGTAATCTATTTACTGTAATACAAAGTGACTTTACTTGGTGTGTGGGTTTTTTCTCCCATAAGGGTTTTCCCACATAAATATGGTGTTATCTTTGTTTATGATAATTTGTCTATTCTTTTGTCCTATGAATGTGAATCTCAAATGGATGTAGCTTGTTAAATGAATGTTTTTCTACACTTCTCTCTTGAGGATTTTTCATTAGGAAGGTGTTTCCACACCTTTTATTTCCTTACAATGCAAACCGGACAAGAGAAAAGGTGGATCAATGTCTATTCGAGGCTAGGATAGAACTACCTAGTTTTTCTACAAAAGTTAACCTTTATGTCACACCTCTAGGATCATATGATTTTATCCTAGGTATGAGTTAGTTATGAAAAAATAGGGCTAAGGTAGACTACCATGCTAAGACTATAGAATGCCTAGATGATTTTGGAAATCAAGTTATATTCCATGGGATACCTAGAGAGGTTAGGGTTTGACAAATTATGACAATGCAACTTATAAGAGCTAAGAAGAAAGGGTGTAAACTCTTCATTGTAAAGATTGAAAAACTTGGGAAGGATAGTGATGATTCAGAGTTCCATAGTTTACAAGAACTCAAAGATGGTGAAATAGATGATACTAGAAAATCGGATATGGAGAGGTATCCAATATTAAGGAAATTTTCATATGTGTTTCCAAAGGAGTCACCGGGGTTGCATCCAAAAAGAATATTTGACTTCTCTATAGATATAATTTTAGGGTCAAAACCTATTTATAAGGTACCCTATATGATGACAACCACTGAACTTATGGAACTTAAGACACAATTGGATGAATTGTTGTCGAAAGAACTAATAAGGCCAAGTGTATCACCTTCGGGAGCACCAATCAACTTTGTTAATAAGAAGGATGGTACATTGCATTTTTGGGTCACCTATCATATGCTCAACAAAGCTATAGTTAAGAACAAGTATTTGTTGCCACACATTCATGACCTTTTGGATCAAATGAGGGGTTTTGTCGTATTCTCTAAAACAAATTTGGGATCTGGATATCACCAATTGAGGGTTAAGGATGAAGATATCTTTAAAACTACATTCATAACTAGATATGGACACTATGAGTTCACTGTTTTACCCTTAGGTTTAAAAAATGCACCTGCAACATTCATGAACCTAATGAACAGTTTGTTTAGGAATTACCCTGACAAATTTGTACTAGTTTTTCTAGATGATATATTGATTTATTATAGAAATGAGGAAGAACATTGCAATTATTTAGAAATGGTCCTACGATGTTTCATGAGAGAACATAGGTTGTATGGTAAACTTTCCAAGTTTACATTCTTCCAAAAGAGGGTACATTATTTAGGTCATGCGATTTTGGCAGATGGAATTGTTGTACATCTAGCTAAGATCAAAGTAGTAATTGAGTGGCTTATATCTAAGAATGTATCAGAGGTAAGAAGTTTCATGGGTATGGTAGGGTATTATAGGAAGTTTGTTGCAAAATTTTGTAAGATAGCTTTCCCTATTACTTCTTTACAAAATAAATTAAAGAGATTTGAATGGACTGAGAAGTGTCAAAAGGCTTTTGACCTACTCAAGGAGAAATTAACCACCGAACCGATCTTAAAAGTACCAGATCTTGAAGATAACTTTAGCGGTATCATAGATGCATGTGGAGAAGGGTTAGGAGGTGTACTAATGCAAGATGGGAAAGTAATTTCTTATGAATCTAGAAATATGAAACCTTATGAGATGAATTATGCATCACATGATTTAGAATTAGCCACTATGGTTCATGCATTGTAAATGTGGAGGCACTATTTTCTAGGAAAACCCTTTGAGTTGAAAACAAACCATAATGGGTTAAAGTACCCTTTTACTCAACCTAATCTAAATGCTACACAAAGAAGATGGTTAAAGTTAATAGTTGGCTATGATTTTAATATTAATTATATTACGGGAAAACTAAATTGGCTTGCCGATGCATTAAGTCAAATATGACACATTGCTTCTATATCAACAATCCAAACTAATTTTAAGGGGAAAGTACTCCAAAAGTGCAAGGAATATGAGTATTACTTGCAAGTTAAGAAAGCACTCTCGAATAATCCACAAAATTCTAGGTGCGAAGGTTTTCAATTTGAACCTAATGGATTACTTAGATATAAGGGTAAAATGTATGTACCTAACATAAAGGAATTAAGAAATCTGGTATGGAAGGAAATACATGAATCACCATACTCTGGACATCTTTGAATGATAAAAATAATGGCTGATGTAAAACTATTATACTTTTGGAAGGGAATGAAAGGATATGTCGCTACTTTTGTGGCTAAGTTTCTTGAGTGTCAAAGGGTGAAATCTAAGCTTAATCATCCTATAGGCTTGTTTTTCCCACACGATATACCAAAGAGGAAGTGGCAAGTCATAAGTATGGAATTTGTGCAAGGATTGCCTATGTCAAGGAATAAGAACAATGCCATTCTTTTGGTAGTAGATAAGCTTATAAAGATAGCACATTTTATACTAGGGAACCTAACTGATGGAGCACCTATCATAGCAAGGAAATTTGTGTAGGAAGTGTTTAGATTGCATGGGATTCTTGAAAATATTATTTTAGATAGGGATGCACAAGTCACTTATAGATTTTGGTAAACTTTGATTTCTACACTAGGGACTCAGTTGAGTATTATTTCAACATATCATCTAGAAATAGATGGGGAAATGGAAAGGGTAAACCAAGTATTGGAAGACCTACGTAGGATGTATTGCATGGATCAACAATACAAGTGGGAGGGTTAATTACCCTTAGTTGAATTTTCTTACAATAACTCTTATCATTCTATAATAAAGATGGCTCCTTTTGAAGCTTTGTATGGCCAAAAGTTTCAAACTCCTATAAGTTGGGATAAACTTGAGGATTGAGTGAGTCTTGGGCAAGAAATGTTGGCTGAAATAGATTAGCATGTTAAGGTTGTTAAGAAAATTTTAGCTAAAGCTAATGATAGACATAAGAGCTACACTAATGCTAAGAGAGTTCCTTACAATTTTTCCTTAGGTGAAAAAGTATTGTTCAGAGTGAAAAATCACAAGAGCTTCATTAAATTCGATAAGTATTCTAAGTTAGCCCCATGTTACATTTGACCTTTTGATATTCTAGAGGAATTGAATCTAGTAGCTTATCGGATTGTGTTGCCACCAGTTATTGCTAGAATGCATATTGTCTTCCATGTGTCCTACCTTAAAAAGTGTATACTAAGGGATAATAATGTAATTGATTAGATTGCTTTACAGGCATAGGACCCCAGAGTAGTAACTCTTGATCTTGTCAAGGTGCTAGGAACATATAAGCTACACTTGTGTAACAAAGAGGCCTTGCAGTGTAAAGTCTATTGGGAGCAATACATAGAAGACACATCTACTTGGGACGACTATGCAGAAATTCAGCAGAAATTTCCTTATATTCTTAATGCTTTCAACAATGTTTGAACAATGTGTTAGTTTTTTATGCTTTAATAATACCTTAGGTCATTGGGGACAATTATTCATAAGGGGGGAGCATTTTATATCCTATTTGTGTAGTTACTAGTTACTATTACTACATAGGGTAAATATGAATGTAATGTGAATTTTGGAGATGAATAAATTATGCTTGTACCTTGTTATCAATATAGATGTTATCTCATTTTATGTTACCTCAGTTGATGTTATTCATGGTGAAATATTTCATATAAGTGAATGAAAGGTTTTTGAATTACTATTATTCTAACTTTGGAGATATCTGTAGAACAGTCCAAATAATAGAGAGGGGGGGTGAATCAATTATAAAAGAAAATTCTTATCCTTAATTAATTCAGAACAAACTCAAATCAATCAGATGGAAATTAAATAGATATGAATATGAAAGCACTTAACAACACCATGCACAAAGAACACCAGAATTTACGTGGAAACCCAAGATGGAAAAACCATAGAGAATGCTAATTCTCAATTATAAAACATCAATTAAGGTGACACTAGTTAAGGTGATTTTTACAATGGCTCACTACCAAGTTTCTCACTATAGGGTGGCTCACTACCGATTGGGCTCATTTCCTGACTATTATAGCCAAAGATATAAAAAGGGTCATTACCAAAAGAGAGACGCTCACTTCCTACAGAAAATGGCTCACTACTAGAAGAATGATGAAAAGGGAATCCACCATAGAAATAACTGTCGCCAACAACCACACTAGAAGAAACTCCATGTCTATTATACTTTTGCACAATGTCTAGATTTTCAGATTCACATCAACCACACTTTCTTTCATCGAACGAGATCAACTTCTACATACTAATCAATGCCTTTATAATTTTCTCAAGTTAGCCAAACACAATTCCATTTCATGCTTCCATAAAATCCTAAGTTGGCCAAACATAATTTGAATTATGTCACCACAAAAAATTATTGTGGTGGAAGGGAATGAAACATGGACCACACATAACCTCCTCACTCAAATCAACACACTACATATTAAACATGATATTTGGAAACAAGGAATAGGATATACATATTACAATGCAAGTAGTGTTCTGGGATATGATAACCACTTTCCACATAGGTCCAAACCAAAAAGAGTGTATCTCATTGTGTTGCAATATGTATGGGACTAGGACAAGAACAATCGAAGATAGATCATCACAACACAACATCCGAAGTATGCTAATTTAGATCACCAAAGCAAAAAATTCAAACCTTAATCAACCAACCAAGATATGTTTACATCAATGACAACCATTAATGACAACAATCAATAGCATCGCATTCCAAAAATATCCCCCTTTTTCATTGATGGAAAAATTCATCAATGAAAAACCAAACAACTCAAAAACAACATCAACATCATCAAATAACCTCTTTTCTTCTCCCCCTTTGACATCAAGGACAAAGGGAAACTACTCCCCTTAGAATCTTACTTTGCTCCCCTATGAGGAAGCCACCAGGCATTTATCTAGATAAGAGTGAGCATATAATACCTTGGACCAATGAACACTCTAGTACACAATATTGTAGACACGAAGGGGGCATAACCCCCAACTTCTATCTAAGATACTCATAAGTATATTGAATCAACTATTTTGTGAAAATATCTACAATCTACTCTTTT
>CM021109.1:298127903-298432288 GCA_007115665.2 Sequoiadendron giganteum
GAAATGCCTTTGGTTTCTCAATGTAGACTTCTTCCTTTAGTTATCCATTCAAGAATACGAATTTTACATCCATTTGATAGACTTTGAAATCCTTAAAAGCTACAAAAGCTAGGAATATCTAGATTGCTTCCATCTGAGAAAAAAGGGCATATGTATCTTCAAATTCAATACCTTTGATCTAAGTGTGACCTTTGCAAACCAATCTTGCCTTGTTTCCCATTACCTTTCCATTTTTGTCCAGCTTGTTCCAAAATACCCATTTTGTTCCAATTAAATTTTTGTCTGTCAATCTGGGCACAAGTTCCCAAGTTTGATTTTTCACTATCTGATCAAGCTCTTCTTTCATTTCCTTCACCCAATTCTAATCATTGCATGCTTCTTCCATATTCTTTAGCTTATTTTCTGAGAGTAGACACAATAACACTTGCTCTTGTGCTACTTTTCTTCTTGTGATGATTCCTCTACTCTTATCTCCAATAATATGATTTTATTAATGGTTTCTCTATACATACCTTGGAGTTTTGGTTGAATTTTCCAGAGCCTCCTTTGTCTCTTCTTCTTCTTTCTTATCCTTTTCTTCTTTACAATCTGATTCATTTGATTCATATTCAATATGTTTGTCATGATTTCTTTGAACATCTTCATCTACTTTCACATTCACACTTTCAACTATCTTGTTCAGTCTCTTGTTATAACATGGGTATTCTTTGCCTCTTGTAGAGTAGCCCAAAAATATAGCTTCATCAACTCTACTATCAAACTTTCAAATATTTTCCTCATCTCTCCAAATGTAGCATTTGTTTCCAATTTTTTTGAAGTACTTTACTGTGGGAGCCCTTTCATACCATAGCTCATACAATGTATTTCCATATTTCCTTCATAATAGTACTCTATTAAGAGTGTATATTGTTGTGTATCGCTTCACTCCAATAGACCTTTGGTAAACCTAATTCCATGATCATTGTTCTAGCTGCTTCTTGAACTATCTGGTTCATTCTTTCGACTACACCATTATGTTGTGGTGTTCTAGGGGCTGATAGCTATCTTTTAATGCCATGTTTCTCATAGAACTTGTTGCATTCATCAGAGGTGGAATCTCCTCCTCTATCAGATCTTAAATGCTTGATTCTCTTGTTAACTTCATTCTCATCTCTTGCCTTGAAAACCTTGAAATTATCTAGAGCCTCTAATTTTTCTCTTAAAAATGTGACCCAGGTTAGTATAGAATAATCATCTACTAATAGCATGAAATATTTCTCACCTTGCATGCTTCTTGTTCTGGTTGGACCGCATAGGTAAGTGTGTACAAGGTCCAACAATCCAATAGATGATGCTTCTTTTCCTCAGAATGTACCTTTGGCTAGTTTTCCTTCTTGACATCCTTTATATATAATGCTTTATGGTTTGGTTAGTCTAGGAAAATCTTTGACTGCCCTTATTGAACTTATTCGTACCAAGTTGTCAAAGTTGATATGACACATCCTCCAGTGCTAGAGCCACTATCATTGCTCTAAGAAAACATGCATATCTTTGTAGATCCTTCCAGTTGATACATATTCCCACTTGTTATTTTTCCTGCCGCAATAATAGTTCTGGAATTCTTCTAGATTTCACAACCATCATCCTAAAATACAACATTATGGCCATTTTCTCACATCTATCCAATACTCAAAATATTGTGATATAAACCCTTCACATAGTAAACATTTTCAATGTTATGTTTTCCATCAAAAGTAATATAACCAATTCCAACAATTTGTGATGTTTTATCATCCCCAAATCTAACAGAACCTCCATCATATTTCTCAATCTTTACAAACTTACTTTTATCACCGGTCATATGATTTGAACATCTACTATCAATCAATCATTAATCTCTATTTCTTTTGACCAATAATGCAGCTTCAATATTATCATTAGATTTTGGACAATTAATAGAGATGCCAAATCTAGGTTCATCCTTGTCTACCAAAAAATAAACAATCCTCATGATCTGATTCATCATCTAAAATACTGGCATTCTCATTAACATAATAGGCCTTATTGATCTTTTTAAATTTTTTCCTTATTATTTTCTCTGGACACTTATTTGCTAAATGACCAATCTTTCCACATCTAAAACATTTAAGAGGTAGCATACCTTTGTGCTTGTCGGTACCTTTCTTTAGTTTTCTTGTGAAGTTCACTTCCAACTCATCTGAACTTTTCACTATCTGAATCATCTTTTGTTTTTATGGGTTTGAAGGCTATTTCAATTTTCTCATTTTCTTTTCCAAATTTTCTCATCTCAAACACAGTCAAGGTGCCAAATAGTTTCTCTCTGGTGAATTTCTTTGGATCATAAACTTCCTTAATAGCTGAGATCTTGTCATTGTAGCTCTTTGATAGGGTCATCAGAATCTTCTCCATAACGTCTTCATCTGTCAATGTACCTCCTTGATTTTTGACTTCATTTACTTCATTTTCAACACTCTAAAAGTAGCTTGCTATATCCTCACATTCTTCCATCTTCAATTTTTCATATCTACGCTTAGTTGTCAACTTATTTGATAATTTGAATCTATCATTTCCTTCATAGATTTCTTTCAACTTTTCCCAAACATCATAACTTTTTTTAACTTAGTCTTAGATAAATCACTGAAGATTGCATCATACCTTACCTTCTCATTCTCTTCATAGGCTGGAATCTCATCTACACTAGAAGGACCACTTTCCAGTTCAACATATTTTCTCTCAACACCTTTCCAAGTTTTGTACCTTAGAGAAATTAGATAACCTCTCATCTACACTTTATAGATCTTGTAGTTAGATCCATCAAACACCAAAATTGTCATTTTGTGCATCATTGAATGTACCCCAAGTGGTTAAGCTCTCCTTCAAGGAACCGAAGCTCTAATGCCAATTATAGAATAGTCTAAATAACTGAGAGGGGCAGTAAATTCGTTATAAAATATTTTCATATCCTTAATTAATCCAGAACAAACACAAATCAATCAGATGGAAATTAAATAGATATGAACATGAAATCACTTAACAACACTATGCACAAGGAACACCAGAATTTATGTGGAAACCCGAGATGGGAAAAACCATAGAGAATGCTAATTCTCAATTATAAAACATTGGTTAAGGTGAAAATGGTTAAGGTGATTTTTACAAGGGCTCATTGCAGGGTGGCTCACTACCCAAATATTATATCCAAAGATATAAAAAGGCTCATTCCAAAAAGAGAGAGGCTCACTACCTACAAAAAATGGCTCACTGCTAGAAGAATGATGAAAAATGAATCTATTGTAGAAATAACTGTTGCCAATAGTCACACTGGAAGAAACTCACTTTTTTTGCCTCGGGTATAATTTCGCACAATGTCAAGGTTTTCAGATTTGTATTCACCAAACTTGATTTCATCAAATGGGATCAACTTCTACTTATACTAATCAATTCCTTCATAATATTCTCAAGTCGGCCAAACACATTTCCATTTCATGCTTTTGTAAACTCCTAAGTCAGTTGAACACAATTTGAATTAGGTCACCATAAAAAAATTCCCACGGTGGAAGGGAATGAAACATGGACCACACATAACCTCATCTCTCAAATCAACATACTACATATTAACCATGATATATGGAAACAAGGAATAAAATATACATAGTATAATGCAAGTAGTGTTCTAGGACACACTAACCATGTACCAAATATGTTTGAACCCAAAAGAGTGTATCTCATTATGTTACAAGATGTATGTAACCAGGACAAGCACAATCAAAGATAGATCATCACAACATGTCTAGAGTACGCCAATCTAGTTCACCAAAGAAACAAAGTCAAACCTTAATCAATCAACAAAGATATGTTGACATAAATGATAACCATTAATGACAATAATAAACAACATCACATTCCAACAATGTCTATGTATATTGTATATGTTATGAACAATTGACTATCATGTGCATGTGTTAGTGGATGTAGGTATGTGTTGCATTCCTCTAGGCAGAGGGGAAGTATCACTCAAGAGAAGATCTTGGTCGAGTAATCAGTAAAAGTAAGCCATTTGTGCATAAACATGTTGACGATGATTTCACTTGCAACAATAGGGCAAATAAAAATATTCATAGACAAACCACAAAGAGCCTATCCTTCTTGAAAGATATGGAACAAGACAATCTAAAGCGAGAATTTTCCTTAACAGAACAAAAGACTGACTTAGTTCAATCCCAAGTCTCTGATAATTAGCTCATGATCGTACTAGGTTCACTCCAAGGTATGATGTGATCTGGTTGTTTAGAATTATACATATTAGACGTTGAGTTTTTAATTTGGATCTTAAGAACAAATATCATGAAATCAAAAGATTTACAATAATATTTCATGAACATCAACAATTTCATTTTCTATCACTTAAGTATATTTATCTTTAAGCATTGAGCAATTTCATAGAAAATGAAATATTTTCCATAAATTTCCATCCATTCATCTATTTTTTGGAACATTTTCAAAAATTTAAACATCTACTCAAAAATAAAGCATAAAAATACTAAAAATTAAAATTTATCTCATTTATTCTCCACGCATTCCCCAACAAATTAATTAAATCAAAGCAAACCACTTTATACTTCACCAGATCACTTCACAGCTACATATAAAATGGTGTGAGCTTTTAAAGAGAGGGGTTTTAGTTTGGACACTGAGTAGGTTCTGCACGCACCCTTAAATGGCACATCATATAGTCTTGTTCGATTGAACTAACAAAACCACCTACAAAAGATTCATGTGATAGGTAGCTATCAAATTGGCTCTAACATTAATCAATTTCTACGTGCATACAAGTTTTTAGACCAGAATGATTCAAAAAATAGGAAAAAAGAACAAAACTTAGAGAAGTTTTGGCTCTTTCAACATCCATAAATTTTGAACTTAACTTAAAAAAAGATATCCTCTAGACTTTTATACAACATAAGACACAGATAGGATAAGAAAAATACATGAGAGAGAATCCAAGGGACCAATCATATCAAGGTATGTGGAAGGTAGTGACTGACTAGGAAATTACAATTGAAGTCAACGAAGATCAACTCCAATTGCTCATTGAAACTCTTTGAGTTTTAATATTTTATTATTAGGGTTCCTTTTTGGAACCAAACAAATCCACTAATTTGAGTGTAATAACTTTCCATATATTCATAATGATCAAGTGGAAATTCAATTCCTACACTCTAGGTTCATCCTCAATTTGAACATTCCAGGAATGAATAACCCCTAGAATGGGTACACTTCTTTTCTGAATGCTTAAACTCCAGATTTTTGGGTTCCCAGTATCTGGCACATCTTTGTATTAAACTTTATTCCAGCATGAGCCTCTAAAGTGTATCATTGAACCTGGTAACACCATCAGATATGTTTGCAAAATTGATTTTCTTGACCATCCATACCTGAACATTGCATCACAATCCACATTTCCTACAATCACAAATTCCACACATTAAATCCCTTAAAAAAACATTTATAAACATCTCATGTAAATAGAACCATTATTCAAATGTTATAACATAAATTTATCATCAATAACATGCTTTCCAAACACATTATAAATCCTTACATGATTATCTTCTACATATACCAAATTACTGGACTATCAAACTCATTAGATAATCACAAAATCTCAAAAACCCACTTTACATTGCAATCCAGTACCTGATACCCAGTATTCAACTTTACCCATAAACTCTCCCCGAACTTTGGTTTTACCAAACTTCCATCTTACCAGACCTCAATCTTATTGGACTTCAAATATCAGACTGAAACACTCTACTCATATTTTTCATTACCTTTTCCACCTTTCAAACATTCCCAATATCCGATATCCGATACCCGGAACACTTTATTACGAAGTACTCTTTAATTAAATATTTCCTTTACTTTTTGCTTCTCGCGATCTTCCAACTAGCTAGCTCATACCATAAGTGTAAAAAAAAATTGTTGGATCTCCAAGCCTTACAATCTTGGGACGTGTTATGAGACCACACAATAAAATACACACCACATTATAATGATTGAGTTGATTCAGTTTGTGGGTAGTAGGTAAGTCATCCTTAGCTGATATGTTTGTATTTGAGAGTCTTTTTTACTAATGCATGCATTGTTGGGTGATGTTTATCTATTTGAGCTTTTGAAATCCTTCTTGTGATATTAAGATTATATTGACAAGTGGGATGAATGTGGAAGTATGTTTATATATATGCACATGCATGTCAATAGAATCTAATGACACATATATGCATATGTATAGATGTACCACACATAAACACTTATGATCAATATGATGGTAATTGTGAATGGCTATATGTGAAATGGATGTGAACATATATATATGTATGTATGTATGTATGTATAGTATATACATGTATCCATAAGTATATGTATATCGATGCATCGATATAGATATACATACACATATGTGTACATAGAGGCATATACATTTATACATATATATATGCATACATTCAATATAATGTGTTTATTATAAACTATCTTGCCTATATATATGTCTCTCTCTCTATATATATATATATCTAATGTCTCTTACATTATTGGCCACGATATATATATTTAACATATTATATATGTTATTTGAAATTGACTAAGTCCTTTTTAATTGAAGCCAACATATTAAAGGTCGCTATAGTCGATAGGGATATGTGAATGGAGGTCGATAATAGTCATTATTGACTATGTCAAATGAATCCAATTAAATAGCTTATGACTATTAAGCGTAAACCGATTATCACTTTGGATGACACACAATATAAGTCATTGCATTACATTTTTTTATTGTTGTCTATAATTTTCTTGAATTTTTCTAACATATTAAATTGCTCAAGTTGATTTAACCACCAAATGGATCGATGGAAACTTGTTGTCATAAAATGGAAGTTTACTGAGTTCAACCATGCCAAATATGAAGGAAATGGAGTTGTAAATGACACCACCTTTGATTCTAAATTATTGTAGATGTCTTCTCATTGTGACAATTCAAATTAAGCATATGTTGTTTGAATAAGTATTCAGATTTTTGTCACTAACAAGTCAACCTGTAGGTGATTATGCTGAGTATTATCTTGTAAAATCACCACCTTTCTAATATGTTTCATGTTTTTCTTTGCATAAAGTTGTCTATCCATTAACATGCCTAAACTATAGGGCTTTGAGGTTTCTTGGTTGCTTTATAAATATTTGAACCATTTCATTTGAGAGGGATGCATTCTTCCATAAGATAGTACATCTTTTTCAATTCATAATTTTGTACATTTCTAGCCATAATTTTTTTTGCATTGAGAGAGAGAAAGGAAGATATTTCATATAGTTGAGAGGAGATTATATTTTGAGAGGAGTAAGAAATCAACTTGTGAGGTAGAGTTTATAGTGAAATATTTGAGGAGTTGATTACCAAGCTTGTTGTTGTGGAAAAGGCTGCATTGCTGCCATTTGATTTGTATAAGCGATAAAAAGCATGGGGATCTCTTCTTCTTTGTTATTTTACTTTTGAATGATGTGTCTTGAATGCATGGTTGAGATGTCTTTTCTAGTATATATGCATTAGAGAATTTTAGATTATTTGAAAAGGAAGTTGAAGCTATTATGATGTTTTCATATTGTGTTTTTAAGTACTCCATAGTAGGAGATGGGTGTTTATCATAAGTATTATATACTAGGTATGATTAAACATGGAAAGAACATATGTTGCATTTAGCTAAGTTATTGATTTAACTAGGAAAGCTTGTGTTTACTCCTAGGATAGATAATCCAGTATGGGAGGGAGTTTAAAGTACTTACAAGTAAGTAGGGTTGTCCAAGTATATAGCTTATCTTTGGAATGATGGACTATCCATAGAAGGAAATACCTAACTTTTGTACGTACTAGTTAAGTAGGTTTAATTCCAAGTAGATTAATATGGTTGTAGGTTATCTAGGATGATGGACTATCCATTGAAGGAAATACCTATGTGTAGCTTAAGATAGCCTTAAGTCAAATCAACCCTGAGTAGTGTATGTGATAGATGAATTTATTTGAAGTACTAAATGAAAACACTTTGGACAAAGTAGTGTGAATGTCCAAGACTCCACTCTAGTTTATGTGACTACCGAAAATACACTTTCAGTTCATTATGATCCAATATTACATGCTAGATAGAGATTGTGGGATTACAAGTTCTAGTTATGTAGGACACAACACTATGCTTAGTTGGTTTTCATTATCATTTACTCTACCAATCTCTTCATCGAAGGGAAGGTCCATCTATGAAATGATAGATGTGTGAGGGTCCGCATTAAGAGTCCATGTTTGGTGGAAAATTTCATGAGTGATGCTTCTCCTCCACAGTAAGTGATAGAAGAACCAATATTTGAAAGGAATGATCTTAGACCATTTTATAGCTATTAGTTCTAAAAACCATTGAGCTATGTATGTAATTTATGTTTTCTTACAGTGATGTATCTTATGAAATGAAAAGGAATTCATGTTGTAAAATTTTATGCATCTTGATTGTAAATTATTAATAAAAAAGAGAATTTTTTTATTGCAATGGCTTGTTATTTAGTTTATTTACTCATATGGTGAAAAATTAGAAAATTTTACTTTATTGAAGGGTTAGTACATTACAGTGTGCAACAAGATGCTACTGCAATATATTATACTTTTGTAGTAGATAAAGACACTGAATCTTACTTCTTGCCTAGACATGACTCCAATCTGCATCCAAGAAAGAATGTAACACCACTTTTTACTTTTTCTATCATCAACATATCCTACCCAATCTGCATTTGTATAAGCACTCAGAGAAAAATTAGTATCCTTTGGATACCACAAACCATGTTCTAGAGTGCCTTTAAAGTATCTAAATATGCTCTTCACCATTACAACATCTGACTCTAGGATATTCTTGAAATCTAGCCACAAGACTAACTACATACATGATATTCAATCTAGTAGCAATTAGGTACAATATTCCTCCAAAAACTAATCTACACTTCCTCTTATCAACCTTAGGAGACTCCATTCTTACTCATCTTGCAATCAATAATCATAGGAGTACATACCAATTTATAATATTTCATTCCAAACTTCTTCAATATTTCCTTGACATACTTTGATTGTGAGATAAGTATTCCTTTCTATGTCTGATTGATTTTCAGTCCAAGGAATAAATTCATCTCCCCAAACATAGACATCTCAAACTCTTTCTACATCTCTTCCTCAAATTTCTTACACATAGATTTATTTCCTCCAAATATCATATGATCAACATACACAACCACAATCAATATTTGATCTTTTTAAACTTTGAAATAAATATTACTATATGTGAAACCTTTATTGAATCCTTGTTGTGTCAAGTTCCTGTCCAACCTTGCATACCAAGCTCCAAGATCTTGCTTCAATCCATTTAATTATTTCTTCAATATACTTGCACCACATCTGGTTTGTCTAATAACATCAAATCCTTTTGATTGTTCAATGTATACTTCTTCCAACTCACCATTCAAAAATACAAACTTCACATCCATTTGATACAACTTGAAATCCTTACATGCTACAAAAGCCAGAAACATCTTGATAGCTTTCATTCTTACCACCAAAGAAAATGTCTCCTCAAAATATATTTCATCTACTTCTAAGTATCCCTTACACACAAACCTTACCTTGTTTCTCCCCATTTCTCCATTCGCATTTAGTTTGTTCTGAAATACCCACTTTGTTCCAATTACATTCTTTTTTATTGGTCTGGGATAAGTTCCCAAGTTTGATTTTTCTCAATCTGCATTAGTTCTTCTTCCATAGCCTTGATACAATATTCATCCTTTCATACTTCAATCACTGTTTTAGGTTCAACTTTAGAAAGTAAACACAGGTTTACATGTTCTCCTTTCATTGTATCTTTTCTCCTTGTCAAAAAATGGTTTTCTTGTCACCAATGATCTGATCTTTAGAATGATTCTTTTGCACATACTTAGGAGTGTTAGGGATCCTTCCTTATGCTTCTTCCTCTTCAAGTTTTACTTCTTTATCCTTACTTTAATCTTTGTCATTTTCTTTGCAAGAGGACTCATCTTATTCATATCCATCTATCAACACCTAATTCTTTTGTAAGTCTTCATCCACTTTAACACTTGCACTCTCAACAATCTTCTTCGGCCTCTTGTTGTAGCATCGATAAACTTTGATTTTTGTAGAATATCTAAGGAAGATACCTTTGAATCAGATCTTGTATCAAAATTTCCTATGTTTTCTTCATCTCTTTTGATATAGATTTTTCTTCCAAAAAATCTAAAATATTTGATAGTAGGGATTCTTCCATACCACAAGTCATAGGGAGTCTTTGCACTATTCATTATTGCTTGAACTCTGTTAAGTATGTAGAAAATAGTATGAATTTCTTCTCTCCAGTAGACTTCCAATAGGTTTTCCTCTTTCATCATTGTTCTTGCCGCTTCCTAAATAGTCATATTATTTCTTTCAACCACTCCATTCTACTGAGGATTCCTAGGGGCAGATAAATTCCTTTTTATTCCATGATTCTCACAAAATTTGTTAAACTCATTGGAGGTGAATTATACACCTCTTTCATACCTCAAACACCTGATTTCATGTATATTTCATTCTCAACCATAACTTTGAATGCTTTGAAATTATCTAGAGCTTCTAATTTTTCTTTGAGAAAATTAACCCATGTCATTCTAGAATAATCATCAATCAATAGTATGAAATACCTATCACCTTGAAGACTTTGTACTCTGGTAGGACAAAAAAGGTTCGTATGCACCAACTCTAATAGTCTAGTAGTAGATTGTTCTTTGACTTTGAAACTTCTTCTTTCTTGTTTTCCAATCTGACATTCCTCGCAGACAACATTGATAGGCTTTATAATATTTGGTAGATATCTCATAGCTTGAATTGAATTGATTCTCACTAGGCTATAAAAATTTATGTGGCACATACTTCTATTCCATAGCCAACTTTCATTAATCTAAGTCATAAAGGAATGACCATCAACCCCCTTAAGATGGTAAACATTTCCATATGTCCTTCTTCCAGCAACAACCATGGTTCCATAGCCTTTTCTAATCTCACACCCATCATCTTGAAACAATAGATTATATGCTTTGCTAAACATTTGTCCAACACTAAAGAGGTTATGCCTTAAAACCTTAACATAAAGAACATCATCTATTTTATACTTTCCATCAAAACTTATTGAACCTTTTCCACATATCCTAGCAAATGTATCATCACCAAACTTAATTATATCTCCTTTATATTTCTCAAATCTAAAAAACTTACTTTCGTCACTGGTCATATGATTTGAGCATCCACTATCAATGATCCAGTAGTTTTTCTCCTCTTTAGCATGAAAAATAGTCACCATAGAATTATGAATTGTTTCCAAAATTCTTTCTTTCAAATATCTCTTAGAGTTAGCATAATTAGATTCAACTTTTATAGCCATTAAGAATCATTCACTATCCTCATCATCCCCATAGTCAAAATCATCATTAGATATACTGGCATCTTCTCTAGCATAATAACTTTTCTTAATTGTTTTACCTTTGTTTTCCTCTTTCTTGTCATTCAAAGCTCTATTTGGACATATTGAAGCATAATAACCTATCTTTCCTCAATTGAAACATTTGAAAGGTAACTTACCTTTGTATTTACAAGTACCCTTTTTCATTCTCCTCACAGATTTTGCTTCAACATCATCAAGATCCTCCTGATTTGATTCTCTAGTCTTTTTTTATTTTCCAGCCTTAAAATTAGTCTCAACTTTTGCAATACTTGAACCAAATTATCTTAATTTAAAAGTAGTTAAAGTGCCAAGTAACTGATCTCTAGAGTAATTATTTAGATTATGAAATTCCTCAATAGAAAAAACCTTATGGCTATAAGCTTTAGGTAGAGTTCTTAGTACCTTCTTTACCACCTCAGCATCTTCAATATTTCCACCAAGCCCTCTAATGGAATTGAAACCTCATGCACCTTCTGCATGTAGCTTGTAACATTTTCATCTTCTGGAATCCACATATTTTCAAACATGATCTTTAGATTCTGCATGTTGGCTTGCTTGACCTTATCATCTCCATAAATAATTTACAATATTTTCCAAATCTCATTAGTAGTTTTAAGATTCATAACTTTCACAAGTTCAATATTAGAAAGATCACTCAAAATAGAATACCTTTATTTTTGTTCTCATAGGCCTTGATCTCATCATCGGTGCTTAGAATATTTGTAGGTATAGTGTATCTAGTCACAATAGACTTCCAAACTCCATATCCAAGAGATGCCAAAAAACCTTGTATCCTTGTATTCTAGAATGCATAATCTAATACATCAAATAGAGAAGCATATCTCTTGTGCGTCATCCTAGATCTACCTCAAGAAATTAATCCTTCTTCCAAGGAACCTTGCTTTGATACCGGTTTTTTAATGCACAAGACAATTGAGAGGGGGGATGAATCATTTATTCATTAAAACATCAAAACCCTCATTAACATTCAAATCCACATCAACTTAATAACCTTTAATTTGTTAGAGTGATTTTGCAAGAGAGAAAATAATAAAAAATGAAAACACATCAACACCATGCACAATAGAACACCGAATTTATGTGGAAAACCCAAGAAGAGAAAAACCACTATGAAGATTAAATCACTATATAAAGTAATAGCAATACAAAATACAATAGGCTCACTAACGAAGGGCTTAATGACAAAAATAAAGAAGGGCTCATTGCCAATGGACACTTCTAGATTACAAAAAGAAGAAAAGAAGAATGTTATAGTGATAAATCTATTTCAATGCAACAAAAAATTCCACCACAACATCACCAACACATTCAAATCCTTTTTAAAGATTGTAGAAACATTTTTCTCACTACTTCTAGTAGTCTAACTCATTGAAGCTCGCACTAAACTTCACAAATTCACACTTCACAACTTTGCAATTCACATCACATACTCTACACACCAATTCTCCATCAACACAACACTTATTTATACCTTCGTCAACCATGAAAAAATTCTCCAAGTTCATCTATGCACCTCAACCATGCAATTTCAAATTAAGTCAAAACCAAAACATTCCTATGGCAGAAAGGAATGAAGGTGAACCACATCACACCTTAACTTGGAACTAAATATACTCATACATGCCACACCACAGTTCCAAAATCATCGAAGAAAATCCACAATTAGTGTAAACACCCAAGGTTGGATAAACTTATGTAAACACCATTGAACATTTATGTACATGCTTCTTTTGATCTAAGGATGACTTATGGACCACAAATATCACTTGAACACAATATGGAATATTCCATAAACATCTTGAAATACAAAAAATTCATCCACAACAACTTTCACCTAAAGAACAAACTCATCTTGTGCACCCAGATAATCTTCCACACACTGTAACTCAAAAATTCAATTTGTAGAGCAAAAAACCACAAAAAACTTCAACTGAAGGTAGATATGAACCTTATCAACACACTTCCAAAACTACAAGACTAGAACACAAGCTATCAAGAAATGTGGATAAAAACCATTTCTCCCAAACAACACTGCAACACAGTTCACACATTGGTGAATATAAATTTCTTTGCACAATGATCCAAACCAAGAAATTTTGGATATAACACCTATGAACACTTTTGGTCAACATATCCAAACCACACAAGTAGATCTTCAACATAGAAGAGATGTAGAGAAAAACTGGCACACCACTCTATATGCTAGAAAACCTCTACAACACATTGTTTCCTCTTTCATTCAAATTTTCTCAAAAGAACTTGTAAATCAAGAACCACATACACATTCTCATCATCTTCAATACTTCCTCATCATCACTAAACCAACTGCAACAAAAAAAATTAACCAAACAATATCCACAAATAGAATATTATCAAAGAAACACTAGAGATTGACACTAGTAGCACTTACTAATGACAACATAATGAAACTAATCAAAGCATCATAAAAAATTCTCAACTATGACCAATTGAAATTAATGACAACACAAATAAGCCTATTAAAGTAAATGACAACACCAACTACTCATACTTGTAACAATAACATGATTTAGGTTTCACAAATTGAAATATATATTTTTAGTCTAACCTAATTTCAACTTATATGTTCAAATGACATATTCCTAGGTTCCATGATTTGAGAAAGTAGTCATGCCAAATTTTGGAATCTTCTTTTGTCTTACGTATATTAAGAGACTTTGTTAGTTCAATTCAGTTTGAAGGATTGCAACTCTTGGGAAGAAAAATAAACCTTAATAGGTAGTAGCCTACCTACCTTGATATATTTATATTATTTTTATTGCAAGAGGTGTGGAATACAAAACATCACTGTTAGCACCCTTTTACTAAACAAAATTAAAGAATTTTGTAATATTGCATTCTTTGCCAGCATGAGCAAAAAAATTCAAGTTCAAAAAAACTAAAATAGGTGTTTGTAGGTGGAATTTATTTCCACCTATATAGGTTTAGACAACACACTTCTATGTTTCATGGTTTGAGAGAACAATCATGTTAATTTTTTGTAATTTTTAGGAGGATCTTTAGATATATTGCCAATATAATGTAGCCTAGAAGGATCAAGATGTTTGTAAATTAAAAAGATACCTAAATTAGTAATAACTTATCCACCCAAATATATTAGTGCTATTGGTTTAGTTCCATGAGATAGAAAATGTAAAATATCACTCCTAACATCTTATAACTAAATGAAATTAAATTATTTTGCAACATTTCATTTATAGACATCACAATAAAATGAATTGAATAAAAAAAAAGATAGGGGTTTGTAGGTTGACTCAATTTCCACCTATATGTTCAAATCAAGCATTCCTATGTGCCATATTTTGAGAGAATACTTGTGTCAAATTTTGGTGGTCTTTGTGTATTAGGGATCTTAAGAGACTTGGTTTTCTAATGTAGCTTGTATAGTTTGGAAAATTGGGTAGTTAAAATAAACCTCTAGTAGTAACCTATTGATTTTTTTATCTATATGTGAAATTTGCACCCATATACATACTCACACCAACAATGGGAAATCCTACAAGTGTGAGACATATCTTGCAAGATAACCTCCAATATTTTAGAAGTTGGCTCTTATTTTTTAAAAATTAGTCTCATTTTGTGGGAAAAGAGAAAATAAAACTAAAAAATGAATCTATCTTAAGGAGCTACTACTAGATGATGAAAAGTCTACTTGTAATTATTTGGCACAATACTTATTGCTCATATCATGATAATTTATTATGATAAAAAATCATAGAATACATGATTCTAAAAATTAATAAATATCGAAAAACAAGTACAAGCAAGGAAAGAAACTCATAAAGAGATGTATGACAAAATACCAATTTATCTTCATTGTTAAATTAAAAATAAATTATGGAGGAAACAAGTGCCATGTAGTGGCAAGTACCTATCTCAATAGCTATTGATATAGTAATAGAAAAGTATTAGTATTGAATATTGGGATAGTTAAATGGTTGATAATGCTTGATATTTTATATTTTGAATCAAGATTAATATTATATAATATAATGTAATTTGTATTATTATAATATATTATTCTTAATCTAGTACATTAGTGATGATTATATTTGGTAATTATTGAATATTTTTTATTATTTTAACCTAATCAATGTGATCATTCTTAAGATAGGTTAGAGTCTTATCAGATGTTTTAATGATAGTCAGTGCTTTATTCTACTTAGCATTTAGATGTGAGAGTTTTTTTGTGTTGTGTGTAAGGGTTGTGTGCTAGAAGCACATTTATTGATAGTTGTCACTATTTGGACTAAATATTGAAAATATATTATGAGATTGCAATTATTTATTTATGTTCATATTTATGTTGTGTTGGTTATGTATGGGCATGTGGAAATTACAAGGAGTGTAGTGTATTCAAGTATTGATAAGAAATAATAATTAAAAATTGTTGTAATTTATTTAGTTTTATACTAAATACAATATATGAAGAATTAAATGACATAGTGTACTATCTGTGTTATTTATTAAAATAACATATATTTATTTATTAGTTTTTACTAGAGTAGTTCTTAAGTATTGCAAGTTGACAAAATGTGAATAGCCATTGTATAGTCATAATTACTATCTGCTTATTATTTATTATGAAAAATCTTGTGTTATGGAACTTTGTATAGGTTAATATCTATTTTGGTAATGGTTGAGAACCTGCACTACAAATCAAGTTGGACACAAAGCATTGATGGTTTTTAATGGTTGATGTATGGTATATAAAAGTGTGTTAAATCAAATAAATAAGCAGTGTGAAATGTTGAAATCATTATTTTTTGTGTCAATGGTGTATTTAAATTATCTGTTTGAAGAAAATTAAGATTTCTTGATATAAAAACCCATGTTTTTTATTTGCAATTGTGATACAATATGATTATATGAAAATGATAAATAGAGTTTAATTCATTATATTGAAAAAAAAATTGTTCTCATATTAGTATTTTTTACACAGGTTTATGGAAATCATTTTTGCAAAGAGTGGAAGAATATTTGAGCATGGTCCTATCCTCTAGGGATTAGTCTCACCTCATCTGGACCCCAAATTGGCATAAATATAAGCTTGAGGCAAGGTTTGGATGAGCTGCAAGGGCTCATAGGCTACAAGGTTTGTACATCACCATGAGGATATCATGGGTATCAAACAAAGAGAGTGGAAGAACATGTTTTATAACATCAAAAAGTATAAGTATAATGCATGCTACAAACTGTATTAGGTAAATTAGTTCTATATAAAAAGAAATATAGTTTACAATATACTGGTATATTTGATGTTATAGAGTAGTTCTTGTTACAAAATCAATAGTTATGATTTCGGGGTAATAAATAGCTAAACATAGTATAGTTGGTAGAGAAAATTTATGGATCTGACCCATGTAGTTCTAGAATTCTATTTAAGAATTGAAGGTTTGCATCAGATTCAACATTGGACAATCCATTGTTTAGATAAACTACATATGTTCTCAATAAAAGGGAATTTTTTAGAATGTAGCACAATAATATGATATTATATCACTACAACAAATCCCTGTGATTAGCTCCCTTTTTTGCTCCATTTTTTGCTTTCACCCACTTTTTTAATGTATTTTTCTCCATTTTTTGCATCAATTAGGACAAGTAGGCACTAAATCAAGCACTAATTAGCCCTAGATTTAGCGTTGGGTTTAGCTTCAAGTTTAGCGCCGGATTTAGCACCGAATTTAGGGTAGGATTTAGCAACACCAAATTTAGCACCAAATTTAGCATCAGATTTAGCACCGGATTTAGTGCCATATTTAGCACCGAGTCTAGCACTAGATTTAGACAGTGGCATATCGGTAAGAGATATCAACTTGTCTCATCGACACCTGCAACCAAAATCAGATGAACATAAGATCTAATGTTGATGAGACATTGAGATATCGGTAAGAAAAATAAGATTGTCTCATTGAAACTCTTCAAGTAATGATCAAAAGCATACACTGCTATATCGCCAGGAAGGTGAGCAACATATGCGATAGAGTTGTATACACCACAAACTTGCTACTAGAAGGCTTTCGTGGGGTGGCGGTATACCGTGCTACCACCAGACAGTCAGAATAGTCTCATGGTATGGCGGTATACACTGTACTACCACTAGGTAGTAAGAAATCTCTTGTGATATGGCAGTATTAGGCAATTTGATTTAGCACCAGATTTAGCACTGGATTTAGTGTCAGATTTAGATAGTGGCATATTGGTAATAGATATTAACTTGTCTCATCAACACCAACAACCAACATCAGAGGAACATAAGATCTAATGTCGATAATATATTGAGATATCGGTAAGACAAATAAGATTGTCTCATCGACACTCTTCAAGTAGTGATCAAAACCATACACTGCTATACCACTGGGAAGGTGAGCAACATATGCGGTAGAGTAGTATACACCACAATCTTGCTACTAGAAGGCTTTTGTGGGGTGGTAGTATATCGTGCTATCGCTAGATAGTCAAAATCCTCTCGTGGTATGGTGGTATACACCGCACTACCGCTAGGCAATAAGAAATCTCCCACGGTATGCTGGTATACCATGTTACCACACCTCTCTCACAATCATCCTATGGTACAGAGGTAAAAGCATGAACTTAACACTTATGAATTTAATAGATAATAGCAATTTTTTATTATAAAATATAGTATTTTGTTTTCTAAATTTGTTTAAATATTAAAATATTTAATGATTAAACATATTTGAGTTTTTTCACATCAATATTTTTGCCACCATGATGAGTTAGAACAAGATACCCAAGCCCTAATTTTTAACTCTCATTTTCACTTGGTTTTTTCGAGCTCCCTTGCCCTGCACATGCCACCATCATTAGAGTTTGAAACCTTGAGCTTTTTGAAGGAGTATCTGTCAATTTTATCATTGATTTTGAGAGTTTTCTTCACATAATTTTTTGTTGAGGCTGAATCAGGTAAAGCTTTAATGGTTCATCATTTGTTTCCACTTATCTGAATGTGTTTTCAAAGACATTCCTTCTTGGATTCTCATGCATTTTTCTCTTTCTTTACTCTTTTGATGCCTTGCTTGTCTTGAGGTTGACATCAAAGCACTTCTGGAGCTCGCATTTCTTCAAGCAACAAGAAGTTAAGTTTCTATGTGCATTTCTTTGTATCTTACCTTCGTTTTCTTTCAAAACAAGCTCGATTTGGACTCAATAGATATGAATGAATGGGTGTTTTATTTCTACCATGCATCCTCATTTTGTAACCCTTCTATCTTGGCTCGGCTTCTTTGGACTTATCTCACTAACAAAAGAAATGAAACAAATCATACTCTCCATATTTGGTTTGATCAAACGATGAAATGTTTTTTTATTTCTGCATTTTTTCTCTTTCCTGGTGATAGCTTGGTCGCAGCCTCTCTAGAATATTTTTTCTATTTCCAAAAAGAACAGAGTGTAAAATTTTCTTTATTATATTTTTGAGCCTCCTTCATGGCTCCATGATTATGGTTGTGGGCTCTATCCAATGGCAATATGGGTTTGTCTTTGATCTAGGTTTTTTCGAAAACCCGTGACTCCTATTGCAGATATGAGCTCTCTAAAAAAATGAGTGCAAGCCTTTCGGCATGATCTTTCACTTCTCAGAAAGCAAAATAAATCCTTCCACATTTGGGGCTCAGCCAGAAACCCTAAACCATGGGTTTGTAATATTTTGCATATCCTTCTCCTTTCTTGCAAGTATTTTAAATTTTCATTTTTCAAAACCTACTTCACAAGATAATTGCACTATTTTTCTATATGATCATTTTTCTCTGAACAAGACAAAAATGGAGATTATTGATGCAGAGCATGGTGGGATTCAAAGGTCTTCAAATACACAAACACATATTTTTGCAAGATCACTTGTGTAAGCCTCTAAGAAGCTTCTCAAGCTACTAATTTGTAATTAGTTTCCAAAGGATTGTTTGCTCTTTCTTTGCAAATTTCCTATTTTATAGGGAGTTATGGTTTGTTTCTTTCCAATCACAAGGTGCATTTCAGTGAACTTGACCATTCTGAATTATTTAAATGTAGACACCATATGGTTGATGTTGAATGCTATTGCTGCTCCAAGGCACTTTGACTTCTTCCTTAGATAGTGAGATTCCCTCAAGACATGTGTGTGGTTATCATAGCTCTAAACACTCATTTCAACATGAAGAATGCATCAATGTGTAGTATAATTTTTAAAGCACTTGTCTCTTATTATGAATGTTTTAGATTGTTACATATAGTCATGGTCAAATTCTCATGATATATTCCTTTGAAACTTGTGACAGGTATGTATTTGAGGACCAAATTGAGTTTATCAAGGAATCGGTACTTGAAGGAGAACATGTACTTTAACAAATTAACTTATATGTTGATTTTTTGAATTGTATATCAGATATCTTCTTTTGATTTAAATAGTTATAATAATATATATGTTTCTTGATTTGGTTGATTGGGCTAAACTTTAGAGAACAAATGGAAAATGTTTTAGAGTTTTATATGTATTTTTATAAGACTTTTTAACTTTACAACATGGATTATGTATTATTCACTTTTTATTTTTTCTTAATTTTCTCATTATTGATGTTTTATCCTAAATCAGGTTGAGGGTGATTATTTTGAAAAGGATTCTATAGAAAAAACAATGTCACACAAACTCTAGGTGGGATGCATTTTCTTAATGCCTAAAATGAGTGTAGCATTTAGCTATAGAAGGCATTAGAAATAATTTTGCACCATAAATTGTTTAATGTACATATATTATATGAATCAACTACTTTTAATTTTCATTTTACTCCACTGAAATTCAATAAATCCTCATTTGCAATCATCAAGCCACTGAAAGGAACATTTTTTCCTTTTATTTTATTCCTAACATAGCAGCAACTAAAAGTTTTCATGTTATTTTCAAAATTGTTGGTTATTTGATGCTAGCTTAACTTTTCTTGCAATGGTTGTATAGGATGAAAACAATAGCCATATCAAATGCCTTTTTCCCAAGTCCTACTCTCTCAAGGTTAACAATCTCAATCTCACTAATATTGATTAATAAGAAAGGTAATTCCACCAACTCTACCAAACAGTTTATCGTAGGAACAATAAAAGAAGACGCTTTGAAAGGAACTCCATGAAAACCAAGCTCTTTAAATAGTATATCAAACTCTAGTTCAAAATCTTTTAGATGAGGCTACTCCCATAGCTCTGTTACTCGCTTGACAAATCCTTGAAACTCTGCATTGATTTTATTTTTCTTGTCCCTCTCTTATTGTTCTTCCTCAATTTCATCGGGATCATACATTGACCTTCTTGCCCCTCCTAAAGTTTGCACCACATCCATTACCTCCACATAAAATTGGACATCCTTGGTCTTCTTGGGTCACACCATGATATGGTTATGCAAATTAAAATGAAGAAAAGTAATCATCTCCTTCTCCACTGGCTGGAAGAATGCATTCTTAATGTATTGATACATGACATTAGCTCTCTCTTCTGCTCTCATGGTTGAATATTGAAATCCATTATGGTGGGCCTCCAAAGTTCCAGTCATCTTTCTTCCTCTTCCACCAAATGTTGGCATATTTTACTAACGTTTATTAGAATTGTTAAATGTTTACATCATTGGAATGACATATTAGCTGTAAGATTTTTGAAATTTTATTATGGTATGTGCACCTTGATATGATGTAATAGGATTATGGTTTTGTTTCACATGTTGCAATATTAGATATATAACAGAAAAATAAATTATTGCATGAAATAAATAATAACTTTTCATTTTACATGTTTTTTTTTGTAGAAAATAGGTCTTCCAGAAGATCAAGATGATCCTCATGATATAGATCCAAAATATGTTGGTTTTGGTACATATCACATGGTAGAGGATGATGATGACGTAGATACAAAAGACACTAAGGATGATGATGATGATGATGAAGATGATGATGATCACGATGGTGATGATGATGATGAGGTAGTTGCTAGTAGTAGCCAGTGACATTCATGATCATATAGACTGCATCATGGATCATTGTTGATATATCGTTAATTATGATGCCTTTTTTCATGGTTACTATAATATGTATCATTTTCATGGCTTGCAATACCAATATTATTGAGTTGTATCATTTTGACTTATATCATTTGGACATGTATCATTCTAAGCTATATAATTTATCATTTTTACTTATATCATTTGTACATGTATCATTTTGACTTATGTCGATTGTTGGACATGTATCATTTTGACATGTTATTAATCTAGTGGCATATTCAACTCGCTTTTTTTAATTACTTGTTTTGATCTACTTATATAGATATTTGAATCATTTTTTTTAATTATAAATGATGATCATGTTATAATAATTATCTTTTTATTTAATCATATGAGTTATTTAAGAGGCATGATACATTTAACTAATTAAATTGAAATAAAACATATTAAATTAATAAATGAAAGCAAAACAAGAAGCATTTTTAGAAGCAAAAAAGGAAGTAACAATGGAAGCCAAACTAGAAGCAAACTAGAAGCAATCTTGGAAGCAAAACTTGGTGTTATCTAGGAAGCAAAAATAGAAGCAATTCAGGTAGAAAACAAAGAAGTAATAATGGAAGCAATTTTAGAAGCAACAAAAGATGAAATAATAGAAGCCATATTAGAAGCAAAAAAAGATGCAAAAATGGAAGCAAAGCTAGATGCAAGAAGCGGTGTTATATTGGAAGCAAAATTGGAAGTAAAATTGGAAGCAAAATTGGAAGCAAAACTAGAAGAAAAACTATAAGCAAAATTGGAAGCAAAACCGGAAGCAAACCTAGAAGAAAAAATCGAAGCAAAACTGGAAGCAAAACCCAAAGCAAACTTGGAAGTAAACGTGGAAGCAACACAAGAAGAAAAATGAGAAGCAAAATTGGAAGCAACAAAAGTCGGCACTAAACCTGGTGCTAAATCCATCGCTAAATCTGGTGTGAAATCTGGCGCTAAAGTGAGCATACCAGTTTTCGCCGAGTTTTGTGCCAGCAAAAGTTCCCAATTCATGAAATCAAATGCACTAAAATCCGGCACTATTTTAGGCACTAATTACCTATTTTGTTGTAGTGTATTCAAAGTTAATGTTAAAAGCATGAATTTTTAATGTGAAATTTTATAAATTTTCAAGTGAGAGGGAAAACTGTTCCAATTACATTTTCTATATTCAAAATTGAAGTGAAAAATAGGAAACAAATATTGATAAAGAAAATTGGGTGGAAAAATAAAAAAAATTATTAACTTGTGTAAAACGTGCTAATGGAAAGTTGATGGACAATTCTTCCATTTGAGGAAAGCTTTGTAGAATTTTGATGTCATTGTTATGTAGTAGATCAAAACTATAACACTTGATTTTCCTTAGTGATTTGGATATTGCGAAGCATTTTTCGAGAAATGAGAGAAAATCAAATAACTTATTTCAAAGTAAGTCTTGTGAAAATATGAAATAAAATGAGCTCTTCTTGAAGATCTATTAACTCTGAATTAGAATCTTGTAAATGCAAACTTGAAGGGTGGTTTGGTAAGTATACAAGTAAAAAGATGTGTAAAAATAATATCACAAAATATGATTTTATAATAATAGTAATTGCTTTATTCTATTTATCATTGGAACTTGCAATTTTAATGGGATGTAAATATTAATTAATTGCAAGTGTAAAAATATTGGTTTACTTATATAAATTATTATTGTAAAAGCTATGACGTAAATAATTAAATTTTAGCACTATGTTGGGCAGGTGCAAAAAGATGAAGGGCCAAAAAGTGGCCACTCCATTTAATGTTTTTTGAAAAATATAAAACATGAGCATGTTATAGAATAATCATGTTATAATGCGCTCACATTATGGCTTGGAATGACCAAGCCTCAGGCTCGATCACTTCAAGCCTAAAATGCGCTCATGTTATAATGTGAATACGTTTTAAGTCATATAAAGAAAAAACAAACCTCGTTTAATTTTATTTCCTATTGTTTACAGTTTTTTCCATGGTCTACAAACCCTCCAAGATGAGCTCACATTCCAAGAAGGAAAAAACCACACTCCATTTATTCACCAAATCTTCATCAAAATTCCACCACAATGTCGAGGAGGTCAAAGGAGTAAGTTTTTTTTTTGTGTGAATTTGGTATTAAATAGGTAGATTTAATATGTTTTTTGATGAAAATTTATTGAGTTTTCAAGAAATGATAATGCACCTCCTTCTCCTCCTCAAAATCCTAATTCACCTCATGTTGAAATCCCTACTAAAGAACAACCCCAACAAACACCTCCAATAATTCTTGATCATGCTCCAAGAACTCAAGAAAATTTAATGGGGGAAAGTTAAAATAACAATTTAAAAAATTGAGTTAATTGCAAGGTTGAGATATTTTTCACGAACAACCTCACATAGAACCACACTTTCTCAATCAATTGAATTGATAATATCACATTTATATTTAGTTATCAAGCAAATAAGTAGCTGGTTAGAGAAAAGATGAGAGTTTAGAAAATTTTATGCAAATAAATTATCATATAAACAAGTGAAAGATGAAAAAATTACAAAAATTTTACTTGTGTGCACTATTCATGACCCTAAAATGAATTAACCTTTACACACTTCAAGCAAGAGGTTCCCTATCCATTGGTGCAACCACCAAGGGATAAATAATATTTTTTGGAAAATGTGGTGGAGGGTTTTTGACCATCCTCCATGCAACAACAATGAGGTTCCATAGTATTTTTTTAGGAAGCTCTATTGTGAGTTTTTCCTCCATAAAATCCCAAACTATTTTGACATGCAAGACTTCCAGGGTAGAGGTGGGGGAAAAGTATCAATGCACTATGGCCAACAAGGCAAGCACTCACTAGACTAGCATATGAGCATGTGACTATCCCTTCCATTGTGAAGGAGAGTGTTGAGGTAGATACATTGTAGTCAATTAGTTCCCTCACTTAGAGCCTCATACAACATACCAATCCTCTAGCATAGGGTGAGTCGGGTGAGTCTTCGAGGAGTAGAGTTCCACCTCATTTTTGTCAAGATTATGGCTCACTCTATGTTTATGATCCCATGAATAGTCAGGATGTAGGTGCCTAGGGTACATCTATAACTGATGAGATGGTGATGATAGATTCCCCCTTAATGACACATTCAACCTTGATATCCAAGTAAATGTTAACAAGTTCATTGAATTTAATTTATTAAATTTCATTTTTGAAATACAAGATTAGCTAAATTAGTTGAATAATTATAATTAAATTTTAGAGTCATAGTGTTTACACTATTTTTAGTGGTCCTCCACCTCCCTATTACATGACCACATGTACTACGGAGATATGTACCCAATAAATAATTATAAATATTACATATGAATAGCTAAATGTTACATGAATGGTATTCTTATATATCATTTTTGATGTTGAATTGGTTAATCTTGGAGCTTCAATGACAACACCTGCTAGTGGAGGTAGTAATCAAAGTTTTACTTAGGTAATACAAATTATTTATAATTTTAAAATTAAAAAAATTATGTTTCGTAATTGAATAATATTTAATGACTTGATGGTTCTAGATAGTTTGTAAGTATGATTTTTACTTTTTAATTAATTTTCTTTCAAGTTGTTATGCACTTCATAATCTATGAATTTCATTTGTTTATGTTTTTGAACTCAAAAAATATAGGATAGTGGCATCACTAGCTTATAGCATACCATTTCACTCTTATCCTCCTAACTTTCATTACTAGCTTGTAGCATACCATCTCTTTGCTCACTGTTGGGCTCATGAATTTTGCTGAGGATATTTATCTTATTACTACCCTTTTCCTATGTTGACTATAATTATCGTGATGACTATGTTATTTCATTCATGTTATGTCTATATACTTTAATTTATACCTTTGAAGTGCTCGACATCATAGAGGACTACTCTCTTGCTTTCTTGACTATGTGTTGTCATCTTCTATCAATTATCTTCAATGGTATCTACTCCATAGACAAGGTAATATCCACTTATCATTTAGAAGTATATTACCTATTTCTATCCCTTCACAAGGAATATCCTCTATTAATATTATCATTAAAAGGGAATTTCCACTCTAAATTATCCTAGTTAATAATAAACTATGAATGCTTCGCTTATACATTGTACTAAATTTGTTGCTTCTCCTATGAGACTATCTTGTAGCATTGGATTTCATGTGACTACCACCACATTATTTATTATCATGCACTCTTTACCTTGAGGTATCTTGGTTGAAAAAATATAATTTATCTCATTATAAATCATCTTCCAAAATTATCCCTTGAAGCATTCTTTGATATTGAAATACATGTGATTGTCTTATTACATCTTGTGAGTTTAGACTATCATATTCAGTCTTATGTAACTATCCTATTACAGTTCTTTATTTATGCTATATCCTTTATTATTCATTCAATGTCATTTGTTCATCATTTATCCTTGTTTTCATTACTCTTCCTATGTGAATATTACATTGTCCACTATCATGAAGATATATCACTACATTTCTTAGCTATGTATTCTTTGTGATTCACCCATGAATATGAATAAAATGTTGAGGTTTATGAAAATCTTGGAGTGAATTTATAGGTATGAATTGTTATCAATATCTTAGGACCACAATCCCCTCATTGCTCACTATCACTACATCATTTTGTTCTTAGTTGATAGTTCTCATTATTTCTTCTTTTCATGCATCTCACTATCATGCTTTACATTATTTCCATAAATATTATCCCCAATTCAAAAATTCTTCACACTTCACATCAACAAAGGTTTACATGAATTATTTATGTAATCATGATATTGTCCCTTGCTTGCATTATATGAATGTCCCCAAGACTATCATATTCTGACTATCCTTTATTTTGAAATTGTCCTCATGAAACATGCAAACCCTTGACATTCAATTAATACTCATGAAGACTCTTATTGATATGAGGATACTATGTCCATAGCCAATAGGATGGGATACTCAATCCTTTATCCACATTTCTCCTAGGTATCACATTGCTCTATCATCTTTCCTTCTATTATTACAACCCTTCTTTGTTATTCATGAGACCCCTTACTATGCAATATGCCAACCTCTTCCTCTGTCAACTTCTTCCTACCAACTTAGAAACTACCCAATATGGCTCATGTGCATTGTTTTTTCCTTTTTGGTTCTCTAATAAATATTTCTCTCTTCTCTTAACCCTTAAACCCTAATCCATCAATCCTCAACACTAATCCCTCGATTGTCAACCCATAAATCCTTGTTCCCTCAACCTTGAACCCTCAACTGTAAACCCTCTACCCTATACATTAGACCTTCAACCTTATACATTAAACCCTCAAACCTAATCCCTTAACTATATAACCTCTACCCTACACCCTCAACCCTCAACCCTAATCCCTCAACCTTTAACCCTAAACCCTCAATCCTCTACCCTATACATTAAACCCTCAAGCCTAATCCATCAACCTTATACCTTAAAACCTTAATCCCTAAACCCTCAACCCTTAAAACCTTAATCCCTCAACCCTAAAACCTCAACTATAAACCCTATAACCTATACATTAGACCCTTAATCCTATACATTAGACCCTCAACCCTAATCCCTTAACCCTATACCCTCAACCCTATGCCCTTAACCCTCAATGCTAATACCTCCACCCTAGACCCTCTACCCTATACATTAAACCCTCAACCCTAATCCCTCGACCCTATACCTTAAACCCTTAATCCTTTAACTCTCAACCCTTAAAATATCAACAATTAAACCCTTAATCCCTCTACCCTATACATTATACCCTCAACCCTAATCCCTCAACCCTCAACCCTTAAACCCTAAACCCTTAAAACTCTAATCCCCCAACCCTCAAACCTTACACCTTCAACCCTCTACCTTATAGATTAAACTGGCAACCTTATACCATAAACCCTTAACGCTAATCCCTAATCCCTAATCCCTAATCCTTGAACCCTGAACCCTAAACTCTCTACCCTATACATTAAATCCTCAACCCTAATCCCTCAACCCTATACCTTAAACCCTAATCTTTCAACCTTCAATCCTTAAACCCTCAACCTTTAAACCCCCAACCCTTAAACCATAATCCCTTAAACACTCAATCATTAAAACCTAAAACCTTAACCCTTAAACCCTAAACCCTTAAACCCTCAAACCTTAAACCATAATCCATTAACCATTAACCCTAAACCCTATCCCTAATCCCTCAGCCCTCAACCCTTAAACCTTAAACCCTAAGCCTTATCCCTAAACCCTCAACCCTTAAAACCTTGTCCCTTAAACCCTTAACCCTAAACCCTCAAACCTCAACCCTTAAACCCTCAAACCTCAACCCTGGTCCCTCAACCCTCAACCTTTAAACCCTTAAACTCTCAACCCTTAAACCCTCAACCCTAAACCCTCAACCCTTAAACCCTAAACCCTACACCCTACTGGTGGGACTTTTAAATTTCAAAGGGGGGAGGCTTAAGGGTTTAGGGTTTATATTACCCATGGTAATATAAATTATCAACTTTTGAAACCCTCACATTATATTTCAACGATGACTTGCTACCGAGGGTAACCGATCACTTAAGTTGTCTGGTTGAGCCTTTCCTTCATGCTCTTACCGGCCCCTTTTCACCTGACCTACCGGTTTCCTATCTGCCACTTTGGCTTTTAATATTTGTATCGTCGAGGGTTTTCCGGTCGGTCCCACCACTATTATATATTTGTTTACATTCAACTTGGTGAACCATACAATCACAGATGATCTGGACCATTCCTTGCAGACCTTGCAGGTTTATCTACTGATGTCACTAAAGTGGTACAAGGTCTGCGAGATGCCGTCATCTGTCATATATGGAAGGGTGGGGCCTTTTCCTGAGGTTCCAGTAGTTACAAGTGGCCATATTTTCACCAATGAAGGAATTTAATGAAAGGGATTAATAATAAATGTCCCTCGCAGGCCTCGCACGATCAGATTAAATGTTCTCAAAGTACAGGGAGGTTTGCAAATAGGTGACACGTGGCTTTGCTTTTGAAGCAACGGATGCTAGGTGGGGCCTGCTGCCTGATTGTAACCTCCTATTTTTGTGAACTATGATTGGCTGTGATTTTCCCAGGTGATGATGTGGATCTTCAATAGCCGTTGACTCGATCTGAGTCGTCCGACTCACCAGGTCTATCCTGCATCAATGGTTCAAATTCAAAGTGGGTACTGTTCATTCATGTGTGGAATTTTGCGCTATGTAGCTTATTTCATTAATGGCGCAAGTTTTTTCAGAGGATCTCCTCTTGATTTTCTTATGTGCAAACGATGCCCTCTTGTTAAGTGCAATGATGGGTTGTGCACCATTTCCTCATGAGCCTGGAATAATTTTGTTGTGGCTACATCAACCACTAATCACTCAAATTCTAGTACTGCATTTGAGCAATTAATATCCCTCGCACCAATTCACTCTATAAATGCTTACTTAGTTACCCAATGTTATCATTGCATTTGGAGTTGTTTTGTTTGCAGGTGGTGATTTTTCTCTTGTATTCTGTAAGCTATTTTTCTTCAATGGAAAAATCAATGGTGTGCAGAAGTGCCAGAGTAAAGGCCAGGAGGTCATTGCTCAAGGAGGAGCAACCTGTTCCTGGTACACCTGACGTTTCTACTCAAAATACTGGCAAAAGGCCTGAGCGTTGTGTGTCCCTTGTGATTTCTTTAGGTTCTGATGGAAACAAGTCTAAGACAGACTCAGACTACTGATGTTACGTGGTGGCCATGACTGAGCTGGTGGGTGTTGATGAAGAGGTCCTTGCAGTTTCACTAATAAGTGCAATGGCACCATTCCAAGCTGCTAGAGTTTGTGTTGATGTGGATGGTAAGAAGAAATTGGTTCCTCCTCAAATTGAGGTGAGAACTAGAAGTGGTCGCCTGTACTGGGGCTATGGGTCAACTTAATGATTACTGGTGTTGGGTGTATTGCTCATGGGTGGTGTTTTTCCTAGTGGTTCATCTTATGGATATGGGCGTGCGTGTGCTTGGCATGCTTTTTTGTTTTCCTCTCCGGCTGGTTATTGGGTGTAACCATTTTTTTTATTCCTCAGATCGTGCACATTGTTTTCCAATGATGAGGAATGTTTTGAAATGTAATTTCGAATTTGATTCTAATGAAATTCATTTTGAAATTAACAATGTAGCCCGATGCTTGTTGCTCTCCTGTCTATAAAGGAGATTTCATGGCTCATTGTTGAGGGTTAGATTTTAGATCTAGGAGGTTTTGAATATATGTACAGTCAGTTCATTTACTATAGTTTTCTTGAAGGTCTTAGTTAATATCTTTTCTGGTCAGGGTTACTACGAAGCAAGCAAGCTACGCTGATGTAATTGCAGATATTAAAGCAATAAATGATGATCATTTTGGAAAAATTGCTCTCCTGATTATATGTCATAAGTTGTGAATGAGCCTATTAGTGATATATTCATTCACCTTCAATGGTATATTTGAATGTGTTCTTCATTTCCCTACTTTAACTCAATGAGTTAATAAAAGTGCTTGAAAATGAGTTACAGATTTATGATTATATATTTAGGATTTTCTAAGGAGTTTTGTTTTTTAAAACTAAAATTCGCATGATGTAAATCATTATGGTGATATGTCCATAATATTTGGATTACGTTTTGTATGAATCTTGCCCAATGGATGAGGCACTGGATTTTTTCTTCAGGATTACTACGGGACTATAGTTCTAAGCATGGTGGTCTAAGATTTGAACAAACCAAAATATTAAACCTTTTCTCTTTACGAGATGCAAATCTTATATTGAAATCTTCAATCTTGTTTCTCTAAGATAACTATTATTATTCTTTGGTCTGCCAATACTAGAGTAATTACTATCTCATTGCATGTGTAGGGATTGTAATCTGTAAGAAGAAGTGTTCTTACCAGTCATAAAACATTCTTATGAACACACTTAGGTTTACCCACCTTGGTTTCACAGAGCCAAAAGTGTAGGATATGTCAGTCTTTGACTAAATCTCGTTAATTGGCCACTAGCCTTTGTGGTTCTTTATTATAGAGGTTGGCTACCTCTTAGAGAATAACTGAGCATTGCATTTTAAAACACCAAATGGCGACTCTATTGGAGAGAAAATTTAGATGTTTGGTTGTAGACGGTGTTCCTAAGAGTCATTGCATAGAGTCAAATGATTTTCCATTCTGAATTTACATAGTGAACATTTTCAACCCTAGAAGGAAGAGGTTGTTGAAATGAACCTGACAATCCTACAATCAATTTCATTTGAATAACTGACATAAAGATTGAACTATATGAAATAGATTCTCTGCTTGACTCATTAGTTGAATGGTGGTTTTATTGGGGAGAACTTCTGAGAAATTTAAAAGAAAAGAGAAACCACAACAGTTGGAGGCAGCTATCCAGAATCATTTGTTTAAGTGGAGCTGAATGTCAAGTTTGGATGGTGACAGATTGCAGTTTTGAAAGAAACTAGTGGTAGCATGGTGTCAGAATTTTTCAGGTATGATTTTGTTGTGGACAAAGACCCAGAATCTAACAAGTTTTGAGAAGGAACTTCATATTTCTTTTGAAATTCAATCCTCTGTTGATGAGGTGGTGACTCCATCTAAAGAACTAGTTGATATATAAAGGAAAAATTAATAACTGCTGCCAAAATTACCAGGTATTTTACTAAATCTAAACAGTTCACTATTTCTAATTGTGATGGGTGTTTGTAATTAAGGATGAAAATGGTTCCAAACTAGATATCTAGCATCAAGAAAGGGAACAATGATTATATTTTCCATACTTCTAATGATGCAACATGTAAAAGGATTTATGAAACAATGTTTATGTTGCACCATATCTCTAAAAGCAAGGAATAATAATTTCAGTCACTAATGGAATCATGGTTGAGATGGTAAATGATATGTTTGATAAACATGTACTGTTTTGATGAATTTTAAATGGGTATAAGTGATTTCCCATATGTAAAGTCAGACACAAATATGCAAAGACAACAAGCTGCATTAAGCCCTTCAGGGGGTTTTGTAACTCAAAGGTATATGCCTTTTATTTTTAGTGATATCAGTGGTTACACTAATCTAATTCCTAAGAATATTAGGAAGTATTTGCCTAAATACACAGGTTAAAGTGCAGAATTAGCCTCTAGGCATTTACAACATTTTGTAGATGTAATGAGAGATTATGAAATCAGTCATGAGGATGTTATGAAGCTGTTTGTAAAATCCTTAAGGGGTGATGCCAGGGATTGGTTTTCATATTTACTTGCCTATTCTGTTAACTCATGGAATCAGTTGGTGATAGTTTTTATTAAATAATTTGGTGAAAGAGTTAATCCCAACATATTAAGAAAGGGTTTTATGGGTATCCACATGAAAGAAGATGAGTTAGTCCCATATTTTAACTTCATATTTTCAAGGGTTGTAAGTGAAATCCCTAGAGAAATAAGAGCAAGTGAGGTTGAATGCTTAGTTGTATATCTTGGTGCTTTTGACAAAAGGATGGGTTACCTATTAAGAGATAAAGAACCTACAAACCTACACCAAGTCTATCAAATGGCTATGGAGATTGAGAACAACATGAAATACTCAATGATGAAAGGGTATCAGGCTGCAAGTATTGATTACTCTGGCCTAGCTCATATTAGTAAAATTTCAGGGTTGGTTTCATAGAAAATTGCTTATGATAAGAGTGTTTTGAGAACTATAATATCCCCACCACTATAGGGTGATGATGATGAGATCCAAGCTAATGGCTAGTCTAATTTGAATAGTGATGATCGAACTTCTTTTGTGCCAGAATTGTATGAAATAAAAAGGCAAGAGGAAGAATCACCATATGAATTTTTCTTGAAATTTTTAGAAGCCTTAATATAAATTCCTAGAGGTCTCAGACCTAATGACTATGAATGCATTGATTTATTTTGTGAACTTTATGAACCAAGGTTAAGTGAGTTTCCAGAAGAATTGAAACCAGCTAACTTGGCCCAAGTCCTTAAATGGATAGAAATTGCAGAATTGGCCAAAAATGTATCTACACAAAATGAAGATAATGCTTGCTCTTTTGAAGAAAGTTGGATAACTGCAAAAGAATTTGAGGGGAAAAATGATGAAGGATTAAGGGAGACATCCATTATTGTTCCTTATCCTGAGTATAATGCTCATGTCACTAAAATTTTGTTACAGGCTAGTGATTGTGATTTTAAAAGTGATGATTGCATTACCGAGGATGGAGTTGAGCCTCTCCATTTACCAGAGTTGAATTGAAATGTGGAACCTCATGTTTCTACCTGTTTCCAGGTGAAGGAACAATTTTCAAATGATAAATATTTAGAGTATACTCCAGGTATATTGGAAATGGAACAAGTTTATTATATAAATGTGGAGGAATTTGAGGACAATAAGGTGTGTGATTGGAAGAATAGTACTGGAGATGACCAATATATTGATGAATATATTGGTACTATGGATTTTCCTAACTACCTATGTGAAGTTGGGATGGATTTTTTGTTGCATTCTGACATTGATATTATTGGTGAAAAGTTTACAGCTTATAATGAAGGTGACATTGATATTGGTGGTGAAAAGTTTCCAGCTTATAATGAAGGTGACATTGATATTACTGGTGAAAATTTTCCAGCTTATAATGAAAGTGACATTGATATTGCTAGTGAAAAGTTTTCAGCTTGTGCTGAAATTTCCACTTATAAATTAACACATACTGTAGGTGGTATTGAGAATAGGGAGGCCAGTGCATACTGTTGTTCCTCTATTACTCATGATGAGATTGATATATTTGACCCTATTTTTGAGGGTTTTTATTTGAGAATAAATGAAGAAGTGTAGGGGAAGATCTATATTGAGAGGCTTGAGATGAATGTGTTTACACTTTCCATGGAGAATGATGTAGCTAGTATTGCCAACATTTGTAATGCCAGGATGTATTCCAAATTGACAAAATTTAAGTGTTGGCAACCAAGCTTATGTGGGAAATTCTAGGGTGAGGATTTTATGAGATATGTATCATCTTTGCTAAGCAATGGAAATATGGACAACATGCACATAGTTTTGTATGAGAATTTCTAGTTTGATGTACAAACTGATGATGATGCTAGAATGTGTGATGTTGCAGACCTGATAAGTTATGAATGTTTTCATTTCTCAGCTCAATTAAGCCAACATTCCATGAAATATGACTAGGGGTAGAGTAAGGTGAAATGTTATCATGGTCATATGTTTCTTTTAAAGTTTGGGTATAGGGCATTGACTAAATCGGTGTAGGGGAGTATTAGTAAACATTATGATACTTCCAAGCATATTGATTACCCCTTTATTTTTGAAGCATCAAGAAGTAAATATTGTAGACTTGGTTTACTCCAGGTACCTGAGAATTTTGTTTTTGATAGAGGCAAGCTTTAATTTTCTTGTTTGGTGGCCTAGGGCCAGCCACCAAGTTAGTATGCATAAGTCCAATTGACAAAGCATGGTGAAATATTTGTCAAGGCACTTGTGTAATTCAGTGATCTGGTCTATGAAGCCAGAGATTCTAGATTCTTGCTATGCCCGTAGGGGGCATACATTCCCAGTTGGAGCCACTGGTGGAACTTTTAAATTTCAAAGGGGGGAGGCCTAAGGGTTTAGGGTTTATATTACCCATGGTAATATAAATTATCAACTTTTGAAACCCTCATGTTATATTTCAAAGATGACTTGCTACCGAGGGTAACTGGTCACTTAAGCTGTCTGGTTGAGCCTTTCCTTCATGCTCTTACCGGCCCCTTTTCACCTGAGCTACTAGTTTCCTATCTGCCACTTTGGCTTTTAATATTTGTATCGCCAAGGGTTTTTCGGCTGGTCCCACCACTATTATATATTTGTTTACATTAAGCTTGGTGAACCGTAGATCACAAATGATCTGGAACGTTCCTTACAGACCTCACAGGTTTTTCTGCTGATGTCACTAAAGTGGTGCGAGGTCTACGAGATGTCGTCATCTATCATATACGAAAGGGTGGGGCCTTTTCCCGAGGTTCCAGCAGTTACAAGTGGCCATATTTTCACCAACAAAGGAATTTAGTGAAAGGGATTAATAATAAATGTCCCTCGCAGGCCTCACATGATTAGAGTAAATTTTCTCAAAGTACTGTGAGGTTTGCGAACAAGCAACACATGGCTTGGCTTTTGAAGCAATGGAGGCTAGGTGGGGCCTGCTGCCCAATTGTAACCTCCTATTTTTGTGGACTATGATTGGCTATGATTTTTCTTAGGCGGTGATGTGGATCTTCAATGGTCGTTGACTCAATCTGAGTCGTCTGACTCACTAGGTCTGTCCCGCATCAATGGTTCAAATTCAAAGTGGGTATTGTTCATCTGTGTGGGGAATTTTTGCGCTCTGTAACTTGTTTCATTAATGGTGTGGGTTTTTTAGAGGATCTCCTCTTGATTTTCTTGCATGCAAACGATGCCCTCCTATTAAGTGCAATGATGGGTCATATGCCATTTCCTTGTGAGCCTGGAATAATTTTGTGGTGGCTACATCAGCCACTAATTGCTCAAATACTAGTACTACATTTGAGCAATTAATATCCCTCACACCAATTCACTCTATAAATGCTTACTAAGCTACCTAGTGTTATCATTGCATTTGGAGTTGTTTTGTTTGCAAGTGGTTATTTTTCTCCTGTATTATGTGAGCTATTTTTTTCAATGGACAAATCTGCGGTGTGCAGAAGTGCCAGAGTAAAGGCCAAGAGGTTGTTGCTCGAGGAGGAGCAACCTATTCCCAGTACACCCAATGTTGCTGCTCAAAATACTGGAAAAAGGCCTAAGCATTGTGTGTCCCCTGTTGTGATTTCTTTAGGTTCTGACGGCAATAGGTCTGAGATGGACTCATACTACCTATGTTACCTAGTGGCCATGATTGAGCTAGTGGGTGTTGATGAAGAGGTCCTTACAGTTTCACCAATAACTATAATGGCATTGTGCCAAGCTGTTGGAGTTTGTGTTGATGTGGATGGTAAGAAGAAAGTGGTTCCTCTTCAAACTAAGGCAAGAACCAAAAGTAGTCGCCTGTATTAGGGCCATGGGTTGACTTAATGATTATTGGTGTTGGGTGTATTGCTCATGGGTGGTGTTTTTCCTAGTGGTTCGTCTTATGGATATGGACGTGCGCATGATTGGCACACTTTTTTGTTTTTCTCTCCGACTGGTTATTGGGTGTAACCATTTTTTTTATTCCTCAGATCGTGCACTTTGTTTTCCAATAATGAGAAATGTTTTGAAATGTAATTTTGAATTTCATTCTAATGAAATTCATTTTGAAATTAACAACGTAGCCAAAAGCTTGTTGTTGTCCTGTTTATAAAGGAGATTTCACGGCTCATTATTTGAGGGTGAAATTTTAGATCCAAGAGGTTTTGAATATATGTATAGTCAGCTCGTTTATTGTATTTTTCTTGAAGGTCTTAGTTAATATCTTTTCAGGTCAGGGTTACTATGAAGCAAGCAAGCTATGCTGATGTAATTACAGATATTAAAGCAATAAATGATGATCATTTTGGAACAATTACTCTCCTAATTGTATGTCATAAGTTGTGAATGAGCTTATTAATGATATATTCATTCACCTTCAATGGTATATTTGAATGTGTTCTTCATTTCTCTTCTTTAACTCAATGAGTTAATAAAAGTGTTAGAAAATGAGTTACAAATTTATGATTATATATTCAGGATTTGCTAAGGAGTGTTATTTTTTAAAACTGAAATTCACATGATGTAAATCATTATGGTGATATGTCCATAATATCTGGATTATGTTTTGTATGACTCCTTCCCAATGGATGAGGCACTGGCTTTTTTCTTCAGGATTACTACGGGACTGTAGTTCTAAGCATGGTGGTCTAAGATCTGAACAAACCAAAATATTAAACCCTTTCTCTTTACGAGATGCAAATCTTATACTAAAATCTTCAGTCTTGTTGCTCTAAGATAACTGTTATTATTCTTTGGTCTTCCAATGCCAAAGTAATTACTATCTCATTGCATGTGTATGGATTGTAATTTGTAAGAAGTGTTCTTACTAGTCATAAGACATTCTTATGAACACACTTAGGTTTACCCACCTTGGTTTCACAGAGCCAAAAGTGTAGGAGATGTCAGTCTTTGAATGAATCTTGTTAGTTGGCCACTAGCCTTTGTGGTTCTTTATTATAGAGTTTGGCTACCTCTTAGAGAATTACTGAGCCTTAGCTGGAAAAAAAACCAACACCCACAACCTCAACCCTCAACCCTATACTTAAGCCCTAATTCTTCAACCCAATATCCAAAACCCTAATGGACCTATACCCTATACATTTAGCCTTGGACACTCAACACTGAGCATTATCCCTCAACCCTCAACCCTTTATTGTATACCCTATACCCTTGACCATATACTTATTCCCTGATCCCTCAATCCTCATCCCTATGCCTTATATCCTCAACCTTAAACCTGAGACCCTATACCATAGACACTCAACCTTCAACATTATCCCTTGATTTTAAACCCTCAACCCTATACTTAAACCCTAATCCATCAACCCTCAACCCTATACCTTCAACCTTGAACCCTGCAACCTCAACCCTCATCCCTATACCCTATAACCTCACCCTTATACCCTAAACATTGAATATTGTCCCTCAACCCTACACTTAAAACCTCAACCATACAATCTCAACCCTTCACCCTATGTGGTATACCCTCAATCCATACTGTAAACCCTAAAGCCTAATCCTTATACCTTACAAACTTAATCTTATATGCTCAATGAGCTAAATATTATCCCTCAACTGTACACTCAAACCTCTACCCTATACCCTCAACCTATTACTTAATCCCTCAACCCTCAACCCTATACCCTCAACCTATTACTTAATCCATAATCCCTCAACCCTCAACCCTATACCTTAAACCCTAAACCCTACAACCTCAAACCTCATCCCTATACCCTATACCCTTACACTTATATACCCTAAGCCCAAACCCTTAGATACTATAGTGTTAAAAAATGTACACCTTTTCATTTTCACACTATGTTTGCATCCCATAAATTAATTGGACTTAATTAAGCCTTTAATTGACCCAATTATTCATTCACAAGCCTCATTAATTTCATTGTTTGAAAGAGAAACCCACATTTAATCAATGCCTACACTTAATTACACATCTTGAAAAATGTGTGTATTAGATTTAAGGCCTAGGACCCATTCGCCCAAGGATGAATGGGTCCTCCTTAAGTCTTGGATCCTATTTTTTAATATATTTTTAGCGACATTTTAGTTATCTAAATTGAAATTGCAAAGGTCGGCTTGTGGTTTTTAATTACCGGGTAGTTAAGGAAACACTTGTAAATACAACATTTTTTATCAATTCAAAACATCTAGCATTAAGGCAACTTTCACAAGAGAAAAGATTATTTTCAAGAGCATTGAAGAGTGGATTTATTAGTCATCTACAATATATTTCAAGATCCTATCATGATGTCAAGATTTATGTGTGTTCATGCATGTTTTTGAGCTAACATTTTGATGTAGGTTTCAAGTTTCAAGCAAGCATTAAAGCCTCAAGATCTATCAAGCAATCAAGCCATTTAATGCAAGATCCAATGCTTAGGGAGATGTGTTAGACTTCAGTCCTCTAAGGGCAATCACTTAAGGGTTTGGTGAGGTGTAACAATCTTTGTTCACTCATTAATTCATTTATTTTATCATTGTTTCATTATCAAGGCTTAATTACCTTGAACTGGGGTTTGACCAAGGCAAACCCTTATCCACCAAAAATAAACAATTTTCTCCTCTCTTTGTGTTTGTAGGTTTATAGGTGAAGAGGATTGAAACTGGATCAAAAGTGCAATTTTGCAAAGTTGTCAAAGTTGTCAAGACACGAAAAACTCACCTATATTTTTTATTTCTAGCTTTTCGATAGTTAAACCTAGGGGAATCAAAAGCTTACATCCGAGATCTAAGGAATTCAAAAATAATTTTTATGCCCCTATACATAGACCCATTCACTCCTTGGTGAATATGTCCTTCAGAAAAGCCTAAAACCCACTTTTGGAGCCAGGTAAACAACATCCTAACCTTCTCAGATATGCTAGTTAATGGTTGTTTCTATCAGTTTTAACATAATAATTCATGTTTCAAATGTTTGATCACATAATTTTTATTGTTAATGTACTTTTATTCTTCTCCCAAGACTATTTTCAATTATTTATTTCATAAGGAAGTTAAGGAAACATAGTTCCCAAACCTAGGGTAGACTCACCTTGAGGGTTGCAAGTCAATTCTAATAATTTTTGGAACTATCCCTCTTCCTAATGAACATGGAAAATTTGTATTTTTAATTAGGTGGACACCCCCTTTTTCTTTTTCCATAGGTCCCTCATCTTACATCTTATTTTTAGGTCTCCTATCCATTTCCCCCATTTTTCTTCATTTCATTTTGTCGAGCCTAACATTGTACATATTATATTCTATTTTGGATACATTCAAAACCCTAGATCTAGGTTTCCTTTAGTGTATTTTTCATTAGTGTTCTTTTCATTTCATTTAGGGTTTAATTTTGCATGTTTCTATCACTTAAATTCATAAAAAATTATAAATTTTGCATCAATTGTGCATACATCTTGCATTGTAATTGCATCAAGTGTGTCTTTTAGTCATTTAGATTCAAATTTAAGTTCAAAATTTCATTCCAACATTTGTCACTTTGCTCACTTTTTTTTCTATTTAAAATTGCATTAAGACACCTAAAATTGGAAAAAAATTGTCACAACATTCACATTCTACAACCTGAAACAAAGAACTCAAAAACTTGTAGTAGAGTTGGCTGGGGCTTGGGGTTTGCATCCCTCGAGGTCACATGTTCAACTTCACTTTGTAGTGGGAAAGGCAAGGGTCAGTAATATTGTGCCAGTTCTTGCTATGCTAACTCAAGGTATATGAATGAAATTTTCTCATAACCTCCTTGATGTTAGATAAAAGAAAAAATATTTTTTTTTTGTTACAATGGATGAGTGACAATTGTTGCCTAATGGTTACTTTTTAGAAAAGGACATGAATCTACATCCTTGTGGAAATCATGGCTATAGTAGGCAATTTTATTCTCATCATGCTCCCATTAGGGATCGACATTTGCATCATGTAAGGCAAGGGAATTATTTTGTCATGCATAGATTCACAAGACCAAACTAGGCACCATATCGATACCATAGGAATTTAAATAAAGATTAAAAAAAAAAAATTGATTTTTTTGAAGATGACATGTTGTCGTATATGAAGAAGGGATATCTTGAAAATAGAAAGCATGAATTAAACCCTAGGTTTTTGAATTGGATATATAAATAAATTGAAGTGGATTACAAGTGTAATCACAATGAAAAAATTGAGGGGGTTAAGGTTTTATCAGAAAATGGAAATCCACTAAGAAATAGTTTTCATGTAGTTAACGTATCCAAACATGCAAGAGGTTCCTTCAATCCAAAAATATTCTTTGTCAAGCCCTAGTTGCAACATGCAACTATAGATAATTGAAAATAAGAGAAACAAAAGCCCCTATTGAAACATGCAAATATAGATATGGGCAGGAATGATATTTCAAAGCCACTGTTGTAACATGAAAATGTAGACAATGGTGGATTTGGGGAGCTACTTGCTCATTCTAAGGAACAGAATAAAGGAAGACAAGATGTGGGAAAAAAAAAAGAGTTAAACCCATTAGGCCTAACTCTCATTAGGCAGAGGAATCCAAATTTCAAAAGAAAATGAAGAATCCCAATAAGAAAAATAATAAAAAGAAGAAAACTATTGACAAAAAGGAGCTAGTTTTGTAATGGAAGTGGAAAGATGAATCTCTATGCAATGCAGTGTATCAACAAACTCTCCAAGATCAAAATGGATTAGAAGGAAAGAATATTATTAGCATCACATTTTCAGAGGACTTGTTGCAAGATCAAACTCAAGATCTTCAACAATGAGCCATAATGTGTAAGTTTTAGAATCTTGTTCTAAATATAGATTCATTGAAAGATTTACTATTTGATGAATGAGAAGGGGTTTCAAAGGTTTTCTACTTTGATCAAAACGAGGGGATTTTTGTTGTTCTTTTTCATACAAAATCTCAGAGAGATTTTATTTACAAAGTAAAATATTGTATTTATGAAGGCTCTGGTTTATGCATGAACCCCTAGATTTCAAATTTTAAGTCAAACTAGTTTATATCTAAGTTTTTCCCAGCCTGATTTCAATTACAGACTTTTCCTTTGGAATATAGAGAGCTTAAATTGATAGATATTATGGCTAACCATATAAGAATATTTCCCCAACATGATAAAGAGTTTTATGAAAATCATTCTCAACCTGTTAGGGTTTGTATATTGATAGACTCCACAAAGCCTTTTCCTAATCAAATTCATATAAATTCTAAGTTTAGCACATGGATTCAAGATATTGTAGTGGAAATTCAACATAATACATGCAGTGTGCGTCACTATTTGGAACATTTGAGAGCAAAATTTCCTAACATTGAAAGTTTTTTAAAAAAAGAAAGCACTTTTCATTTTCCAAAGTCTAATTCCTTATCAACTGTGTCTAATAAGAGATTATTAAAAGATGCTTCAATTGATAAAGTAATTGGAAGTGGAAAATCCAAAGAACAAGCACATTTAGATCAACAAGCTTTAAAGGAAAATACAAGTTTAATTGTGAATCAGTTGGAATGATCTTGTTCTCTTTCACAGAAAAATGTTCAGATCATCCAAGCTAGTCAAAATAAGAAGGTTGGTAGTACGGGAGGATTGTCATGCATACCCCCTCATACATCATTTTCATTGCCTCAGTTTGAGGCAATAGTTTTCCAATTTTTGTTCAATGGGATACCAATCCAAATTTCCTCCAATCTAGTGGGTAAGTAGCCATGTAATAATTTAGTGTAGAATATTTTGACTTGTGGATTAGATAAAATTGAGAAGGGAGAGGTTTTAGCCATTGGGAAGGATATAGTTATTAAAGGATCGATACCATAACAACAAATTTCTCCTATTTAGCTTGAAGGGCTTGCACAAAAGCTATTCAATTCCATAGGTTTTGAACTAATTAATGAGATAGCAAAAGAAATTTTCAATGAAGAAGAGGGCATAGAGGGAAGAATAATTCCCTTACAAGAAGATCACTTTCCAAAGTTTTGTAATGAAGATCACCTCCCATAGGTCTGTAAGGAAGATAAGATGGAAATGGATGAAGATATGGTTCCTGAATTTTATTTTTCTCAAACTTTATCCATAGCACAAACACTAGCTTCTTACCTACCAGTTAAGAAATCTCCAGGAAAAAGAGGTCAAAAATACAAGGTAGATAAAATAAGGGAGGAAACTGAGGCCAAAATGCAAGCTATGTTAGATGGAAATATGTCATTCAATACGAAACCGAGGAGAGCATGTTTCTCTCCTCATGCACAATGAGGATCATTTCATGGAACATCAAGGGAATCGATGCCCCTGATAAGAGGTCCCATATCAAGTGTCAGGTTGATTCTTGTGGGGCAGAGATTGCATTGATGCAAGAGTCAAATTTTTCAAAGGAAACATATGAGAAAACTATAATGAAATGGGGTAAATGGAAAAAAATTAAATGTTTTAGGTCAGAGGGCTTCAGGAGGATTAATCACATTGTGGAATCCAAAATCAATATCAATGGAAATAATGTGTTCAAATAGTAATTGGTAGCTAATGAAAGTAGAATGTTTTGATCTCAAGTTCAAACTCATTAATGTCTATGGTCCAACGGCTACTCAAGATAAAAAAAAGACTATGGGATAAATTAACAAATGCTATTCAAGGGTTGGGAAGTGAAAAGGTGATATCGATAGGGGATGTTAATGAAATATTATCACTTAATGAGAAACATGGAGGTATTTTCCCACTATAGAAGACAATGGAAGACTTTGAAAGATTTATTGTAGATAATGCATTGAGGTATTTTTTACTCGATAAAGGCGGCTTCACATGGACAAACCAGAGAAGAGATTTTTCCCAGATCACTATGCAATTTAATTAATTATATCCAATGTGAGTATGACCTCGAAGAATAGAAATTCCTTCAAATTTGAGATGTGGTTCACGCATCCACTCTTCTTTCCCTTACACCAACAATGGTGGGTGAGTGTGCCATTCTAGAGAGGTACTAAAATGTTTCAATTCATTAAGTTATAATATGTTAAGGGACAAATTAAGACATGGAATGTGGAAGTATTCAAAAAAAAAATTGAACAAAAGGAGGAGGTAGCAAGGCACTTGGCCGAAGTTCATGAGTATATTATTTAGAATGGCATGGATTCTCTTACATATGATAAGCATAAAAAAATTTAGTTGATATGGGAGGAGTTGGGTAAGAGAGGAAATTTATTGGTGTCAGGAATCAAGAGAGTTATGGTTGAGAGAAGGGGACTGTAACAAAAAGTATTTTCATGTATCAACCCAAAAAAAAGAGCTACAAAAACTATTTTTTCAATTTAGGATGCAATAACAGGTAAACAGTTAGCAAGTGCAAAGGAAATTCGGGAAGAGAGAATAATTTTTTTTAGGAATCTCCTTGCTCCACAAAATCTAGATTCAGCACAGGGAAGGCAAGATGAACAATATTTGTTGGATGTAATACCAAGCATCATATCCCATAAAGATAATGAAGATTTAATGAATCCCTTTACATTAGAGGAGCTGAGAAAGGTGGTTTTTTCACTTTCTTCGGATAAGGCCCTAGGGCTAGATGGCTTCACAACTCTCTCTTTTCAAAAATGTTAGGATGTATTAGGATTTGATTTTCTCTTAGCTTTGGAAGAATCATAAAAATCTAGTATAATTTTGAAACATTTTAATGTTATAAATATTGTTGTGTTACCTAAAACAAAAGAACCAAAAAAATTTGTAGAATTTAGGCTTATCTCTTTATGTAATATAGTGTACAGAATCTTCACAAAGGCAATATATCAGAGATTAAAACATTTAATCCCTAAAATCATTTCACAAGAATAGGGTGGGTTTGTTCCTAGTAGAGAATAGCAGAAGGGGATTTGGTAGCACATGAGATTCTTCATTCTATTAAGGCCAATCATGTGTCATCATTTATTGTAAAACTTGACATGATGAAAGCTTATGACATTATGGATTGAAACTTCCTTTTGAAAGTATTGGCCAAGTTTGGGTTCTCAGGCAAGTGGTGCAAATGGATTTTATCTTGTTTATTAGGTACATCCTTCTCTATAATAATTAATGGCTCACCTTCAGTTTTTTTAGAGAAACTAAAGGGGTAAGGCAAGGTGAACCTCTCTCTCCATTTATTTTTATAATCATGGCAGATGCATTGAGCAGGACAATATAGGAGAAGCACAATAAGGGTTTGTGGCAAGGTATAAATATCCCTCACACTAACATATTAGTCACACACAACCTTTTTGCGGATGATACCCTATTATATGGGAAAGAAAATGTTGTTGAAGACAAGTAGATAAAATGGGCATTGGATAAGTACTGTGAGCATCAGGACAAAAGATAAATGCACATAAGTAAAAAGTTTATGTTTTCAATTCTAAAGAAATTTTCAAAACCAAGGTTGTTCAGGTGTTAGGTTTTTAGGAGGTAGATTTGTTGGATGTTGTGGTTGTGTTACTGATATGTGGTTTTCATTGATGTCAACACTATTAGCATTGATTTTCTTCAAGGCTGTATATGTCGAGGATATTGAGAAAATTATAATAAATATGTTGAAGGTTGTCTATGAAGCTGTGAAGTTCAGTGTGGTGGAAAATTCAATGTGTTGATATTCAGAAGTTGTGCTTTAAAGGGTTTGTTTTTAACCCTATCTATTTTATACTCCAGAAGTTTTAGAAGTGCGTATCAAGATTTTTGCAAGGTGTGTGTTTATGTGTTCCTACAGTTATTTTGTTACTATAGCTAATGTTTTTGGAAGAAGAAAATGTGATTTTGGTAATCTAGTTGTTGCGTATGCTCATGTGATGCTTGTTGATGTTTATAGATCGTGCTCTATCCTTGTTGCATGTCCATGTTGATCAGAGTGATCATGATCAAATATTTTTCCATTGTGTGTTCGGGTTTTCATGTTCTTAGCTGACATGGTGGTTGTAGCATGTTGTGGATCCTCATGGATTAATATTTTAATGTTTGGTGTGTTCAAGGAAGTTGATTTAGGTCTTCATTATCTTGTGACCAACTTTGGTTGGTTTGTATTGAGATTTTTTCATGAATTGGACCGACAGTTTGTAATTTATTCTTTTATCTTTGGTCGATAGAGTTGTTGATGTAATTCCATGTAGTGGATATATAAGAGCGATTGTTTCTTCATTTTGAAGCACGAGTGGTGCTCAATGTGTGTATGAGAAGTGTGAATGAAATTTTTTTGAATAAAGATCAGATCATTCAATTGTAGAGAAGAGTGTGAAGAAGATTGAGCGAAGTGTGAAGAAGTGTTTATGTGCTTAACCGGAACTATCATCAAGATTTTATAGAAGCTAATTTATCAGTTCATATTCTTTAGGTGGTTTTAATTTGAATGTTTTTTATAAGGCAGTGAGCCTTCCCATTTGAGCAATGAGCTCTAGGCAGTATGCTTGAATACATGTGCATTCATTATTCATTTTCATTATACTTCTAATAGGGTATAGTCTTGTGGACTAACATCCACCGTGGTTTTTCCCCTAATAGGGTTTCCACGTATAAAATCTTGGTGTTCATGTGTTTCTAATGTATTGTTGATTCATGCTTTCACTGTTATTTATCATATCTAAGATTAAAGGTTAATAAGGTTGAATAAGTTTTAAATTATATGGCAACTGATTCACCCCCCCTCTTAGTTGTCTATTCCTATTTTTCCAACAAGATTTACCATGTATGTATTTTGGAATACCATTTTTATGGGGTCAAATAAGGCATCATATTGGGCTAAAGTTATAGAGAGAATTAAATTTAAAATTTGTGCTTGGAAAGCCTATTGACTCCCATTATTTGGTCATATTCTTCTAATAAAAATAGTATTAGCAGCAATCCCTAATTATTTCATATCAATTCTTAAGGCTCCTAAAACAGTAGTTGATCAAATAGAGAATATTATCAAGATTTTTTTATGGAAGGGAAATACGAATGATGCTAAAAAAATCCCTCTAATTTATTTGGATAATATGTCTTTAGAGAAGCTTAAAGGTGGAGTGGGATTGCATGATATTTCCAAGAATAATATGGCCTTCGAGGGAAAGTTGATATGGAAAATGTATACCAAGTCGGATTCAAAATGGTGTGAAATTATGTAGGTAAAGTATTTAGATAATCAAAATCCGGCAAGAATTTTCATGATTTATAACCCTCATGTAAGATCTACCATGTGGAATTTTATGATGTCTTGCAGAAAAGTGATCATGTCATATATTTCTTGGGAGGTTAATAAGGGTGAGGAAGTTAACTTTTGGAATGATTCTTGGAATGTGGTTACCCTTCATTGAAATATTATGAAGAACTTTAGTTAGTTATTCTAGTGCTATCTTAGTTGTGGGATACTAGATTGGTTGATTATGTAAGTTTAGTGGAGGGTTCATTAGGGAGGGTGTGTTGGAAATATTTCTCTAATGCACAAATAACAAGAGGTCAAAAGGAATGTCTCCATCAAATTTTGGAAGGAAGAGTAGTATTCTTATCAGGGAAATCTGACCGCATTATATGGGCCCCATCCAAAAATGGAAGTTATTCAGTCCAACAGGGTTACAAGGTGATTCTTAATAAGGATACCCAAATGCAGTCCCAAAGGGCTTATTCATTCTATTGGAATAGTATTTTTTTTCAAAGACTGGGAGCTTTGTATGGTTGTGTTGATAAAAAGAGTGCTCACAAGTGATTGACTTGTCAAATTGTGAATAGTAGGGCTTTTTAATTGTGTTTTGTATGGAAAAAGTCTTGAGGATCCTGATCATTTGTTTTTGTAGTGCTCCTTTACCCAAAGTTGTTGGGAATTTGTAATACAAAAAATGAGCTTTTTTCTCAATTACCAAAGTCAATTTGGGATCTCTTCTCTTCATGGCCAATGTTATATAAGACCTCATTCTTTGCTTGCATTTGGTGTATAATTCTAGCTACAGTGATATGGTCCTTCTGGTGGGAATGAAATAAGAGCATGTTTAGAAAAGTCTCAGCTTCAACTCAAAGTGTTCATGTAATCATTGAAAAATTAATCATCGAGGTGGTAAATGTATGTGTTCAACTTCATAAGAATGTTGGTTCTTTGTTCACATCATGGGACAATACCATTCTAAAGAATTGGCAAGGAATTAGTTTTCCTTTCAAAGGAAGTATGAAGCAGTCTTACAAGATGAAGGTGGAAAGGAGCTTAATCAAATGACACCCTCCAATGGTAAACTTCTTTAAACTCAATTTCAATGGGGAATCAAGAGGGAACCCAAGTAGCTCAGGGGAAGGGGTGTGTATTAGAGATCCTCGAGGTAATGTGAAGGTTGCTAAATCAATTGTGCTACCACAAGGAACAAATAATATGGCAAAAGAAATGGCTATTCTTTATGGTCTACAACTTGCAAGAAGTCTCCAAATAAACAAAATTCATATAGAAGGAGACTCCTTAATAATTATAAATTTCTGTAAAGAAAGGACATGTTTTAATTGGATCTTAAAGTATATAATGAAAAATGTATGGAAATTATTGGATGAATTTGAAGCCTATTAGATTTTGCATACATATCATGAAGGTAATATGCTTGTAGACCGACTAGCGAATATCAAAGAAAAGAGTTGCATAATGGAAAATGATGACACATTAAATGCTTACCTGGATTTAGTGGAAATAGTAAGAAAAGAAAGTGTTGATAAATCTAACTAACAAGTGGAAGTAAGGGTCGTGTTTGCTTATTGCATAATTCAGATTGGGATAGTTGTGGCTTGCATAATTTGATCAATAATTATTAAAAAAGTTAATATTTCAAGGCATCATTCAAATGATTCAGCTATAGTCATATTGGGGTTACTTCTCATGAAGCTTGACAAAGTATAATCTTTATGGAGTTGGTGGTTTCTACTACTATATTTTCAAAAGTTTTTGTTTGGGAGATAACAAGCATTTGTACAACTAAATTTAGAAGTCGAATAAGTGGGATTCTTTGTCGATTGCTTCCTTTGCAATTTGTACAAAGCTCTTATTTTGACACATGGGAAAAGTGCTACCATATACTTGATCCAATCCAAATACTATTGTCAATTATTTGCATATCTAACACTTGTTTTGTGTGGTTGCAGGAACCTAGTACTAAACATGTTTATTCATCATTCTTGGAATACTTATGGTTAAGAGGTGGAAAGCGCTACTTCTCATGAAGATGAATAATTAATACAACATGACTTGAAATATCTAGATTTTGCATTGTAATTTAGATTTGCAGAATGCCTTCACCTGTTCTTTATCATTTCCAAGACTTCTGCTTGGGAAATTAGAATTATGGGAAGGTTTATTTAAACATTTCTCATCAAAACATAAGCACGGTTAAAAAGAGCGGACATGTATCTATTGCTAAAAAATATATAGCTTGTTGGGTACTACTGTAATTAAACTTGCTCTTGTTGGGTGTTCAAGGGGAAGCGTTTATTGGCTCGGCCCAACTTTAGTGACAATGTTTTAGGAGGAGAAAAAGGACATGAGGTATGTTTCTGGTCTTCTTGGCTCTATTCCAAACATAGTTAGAGGTTTTACTGCTTGTGAAGCTTTACAATGGAGTACAAACCCAAAAATTATAGTCTCAGTCACTGTGCATCCTTGGGATTTTTTCGTTCTTCAGATGCATAGACAAGGAGGAATTACAACAAATCTTTAAGGTAAACTACCCATCTACTCTAAATTGCATTAAGATAGTGATACGGAAGGAAATTTTGAATAAAAAGTCCCAGAGAATTATCTTCCCTACAAACCTATTGTTAGTTTTTCTTTCCAACCTACTTGATTTGGTACAAAATTTCAACATGGTTCAGATAATTACAAACAAGGTTTTTCATGGGATTTACTTGGAAGATAATGCACTGTTGAAGATTTTTCAACAATATGATTTCACATAGGGAAAGGGTTTTATAGGAGGATTGCTCCCGAGTAATTATATTCCACATAAGAAGAGGTATTCTAAAGCATATGAAGGGATGCAATTATCAATCCTAAAGGACTCCTCCAACTATTTTTACCATGTGCTAAACATGTATCACTATGAGTTTGGAAATGACAAAGTTGATAAGTTCAAAAATAAATTTCATGCTATCCTTCATGAAAACACAATTTCCCTCAAGGTCTTAAAATAATTGTTGTGCCATTGGTCCGTAGAGGAAATAAAATCAACAATCAAGTTCCTGGCATCAATATAATAGTGCAATTAGAAGCCTTAGCAACCACTCAAGTACATATGGTAACCCATGAAGAATAGGGTGAAAACTCGGTTTTCTGCCCTCGTAGGGGGGATTAATTATCTTTTTCTAGTGGATAGTGTTATGTAGATCATCCATATAAGTTGGGGTGGTAGATTTATATACAAAAGTAGGTGTAGATATAATTAGCAATAATTTTTTTTTGGGATGTGTAATATAATATATGGGTGTAATTCTGACAGGGTAGCTAGGTAGTTAAAGAATGTTCCAATGGGATTACTGTGAGGTCCTGCCTACATATAAGAATTACATAGTTGCATATCATTTGTATTTTAAACTTTAAATAGAGCACTAAAATGGGAACATTATTTATATGAGCCTTATTAGGATCATATACATTCGATAAAATAAGTATTATTATTATCTTTCACACATTCTTTCATGTGTAGACACATAAAAATGACCTAGGTTTGCAAGCTCTATTTTTAATCTTTTTCTTCCTAGCATAATTAAGACATTTTAATTATGTCCTTGATTCACTTTCGGCTATTAATTAAATGATTCATAATTATTTAATTAATTCATATCCTCTTTATTCTTCTTGATTATTAAATAAATAAATTTTATTTATCTATTTAATGCATCGCTAATTGTCCAATGTCTTCCTATAATTAAATAATTTTTTTAATTTTTTTAATTATTTTTGTCCATTATGTCTTCCTGATTATTAAATAAATAATTTTATTTATTTATTTAATATGTCACTAATTCTAAAAAGGTCCTCTTATAATTAAATAAAGTCTTTAATTTATTTAATTATTACCACCTTCACATCTCCCTCATTTTAAATAAAAATAGTCTCACTTTCTAATTTCCCTCCTTTTAGTGAATAATTCAAATTAATTATTTACTGTCATGTGACCCCACCTTTTGAATTAAAATTAATTTTTAATTCAAAATAGTCTTTTTCCTCCAAAAATCAGGATTATTTGATTTTCCACCCACCTCTTTGTCTATGCTTATTTTAAATAAAATTATTTATTTCAAATATTCTCACTCTTTAATTTCCCTCTTTTTAATAAATAATTCGAATTAATTATTTACTATCACATGACCCCACCACTTTTGAATGAAATTAATTTTTAATTCAAAAGGTCAACATCACTTCTTGAATCAAATAATTTTAAATTATTATATGATTCTCCAACAACTTTGTTTTGTGTGCCCAATATCTCTTGTCAAATACATTGTCAACCCTTGATTTAATTTTTTGAAAATCAATCTTGTCCATTCATTTCAAATTTGACCTAATGTTGCCCTAACCCTAATTGTGGGTTGTCATATTGAATCTTGTCCATTGATTCTAGGGCACTTGTTAACTTTTAATCTTGGCCATTCACACAAAATTGCATTTTCTATAAAATGGCATCTTTGGTCTCATTTTGGCATATCTTGCAACCTCATGTTCTTGCAATTTTATACTCTTGCATTCTTTTCATTTTGTCATAGGCATATTTAGATTTCATTTGGCACAGTTTAGACATATTTAGAGGTTTACTAGTTGCATTATAACATAGTATTGCATGTAGTTACTCAAATCCTTCAACATTTGATTAGGGCTTGTCATTGTCATTAGATTGCTCATCATAAATCTGAGGGCAACATCATATTTCAGCAAGTTGAGAAGGTATAATGGAGGTCAACCATGGAGGATGAAGACATTTTGGTGAGATTGTTTCATTTATTCCTTTGCACTTCATTATCACTTTGGGGTTTTCATGTTTTACATTTGATTTGCTAACCCTAGAAAAATTCCCTTAGTTACATTGGTGAACCCAAAATTCTTTTTTTTTAACACATTTTTATAGGTTATTGTACGGTTTTTTCGTCATTTTTTTTGCAAGTACAGGTGTACAAAACAACGCATATGCCATTTTCTATGATGCAAGTGCTCTGTCAAGCCGCATCCGCTTCTCCAAACGACGCATCTGAATCACTGAGCCACATCTGACAACCAGAAAGTCACATTTTATTTTATCATCCGCATTCACTTGTCCAAATGATGCATCTGCCTTATTGAGCCGCATTCGCTCTATTGCGACGCATCTGTAGGGTAAAAAAAATATTTTTTTGGATTTTCTAAAATCTCCATATTTTTTTTCTACTTTTTTCTATGTGCTAGTTTAAATATTTTGGGTTATTGATTTTCTCTTTGCAGCTTGTGGCAAGGAGTCTAATATTTGTTTGTTTTGTTTTATTTCACAAATCTTAGACAAACAACTACAAATTTGCATTTTCCTTTTTTTACATTCATGAGTTAAAATGAACATGCATGCATATTCATTGGATTAAAAAGAACAAAATCTTGCATAATAACTCATTGGGTTAAAATATATTTACATCTCTTCATAGAATTGGGTTAAAAAGAAATTTTAGTTAGCTCATGCTACAAACAATTAAAATGAATCCCATATTTTTTATGTTTGTCAACACATTTCGATTTGGGCTTAAAAAGAACATCATGCAAGTGTGAGTTGAGATATTCATGTGCTCTCTCTTTGTTTTTAAACAAAGATCGATTGAACTATGAATATTTTGGCTCGCTTTTGTTTGCCTTAGAAATTGGGCCTGCTTTGGTGGGAAAAAGTACTCACCCCAAAGTGACTCAAACCGGGAACGTGCTAAAGCCAAGCGACGCCCAGCTGGTATATAAATTTTAATGTTAAAGAAAGCTTAGCATTACTAAAATTTCGGTGGACCAGCAATTGAATCCCCAATACCCTTGTGGTGCGTCAAAACCTATAGAGCGTAACCTCTGCAGACTGGGATGATAATGCCTCTCATGTGGCCTTCTGAACAGGTGCCCAGAATAAATCTTTTGTGTTAGAAAACCACAAACCTTCTATTCTTTGGTGCAGCAACGATCGTTGCCAAGGCACCCACACTTGCGCAGTTCTTGGTAGAAATGATCAATCTGCCATGGGAGTTTCATGGAGGTTGGAAGCTTGGTTTCCCTGAGAAGTGAGTGCACTGTAAGGGGGAGCCTGTGGGGCCAAGCTTCTGAATTCATTCACCAAGGATATGTGGTTAGTGGGATCCATAAGAATATTGTCCTTGCAGCCATAGGATTTTTGTAAAATGATTTCTATGTAGTTGATTTTCATTTTTTACAACACCATGTGTTTTCCAACTGTTTTCAGACAATTCCAACAAATAAACATCAAACTTGCCAAAATTCGAAACAACTTTGCCAACTGAAACAAATCTTTGCAATCGGCCTAAAATTTTGTCAAATCACTTCTTGCAACGCATTTGCCATCCTGAACCACAACTGCTTGTTCCTGAGCCGCATTTGATCGAAACCGAGCCACATTTGAAATTTGCTAAAATGCAATGGCCATTTCACACCACATCTACTAAAATTTGAGACTGGTAAACCTGTTGAAACTTTTTCCAAAATTGCTTCCTACAACACAATCCCCCTATCAAAACGCATTTTCCAGTCTGAGCCACATTCGCTCTGTTGAGCTATATTTGAAATATCCTGAACCACAATTGCCATTTCGCACTGCATCTGCTTTATCATCCGATGCAAGCACCCTATCAAGCCGCATTTTCTTGAATTTAAGCCGCATTTGCCAGTCTGAGCCGCATTTTCCATTATGAGCCGCATGTTCTCTGTCTTGCCACATTTGTTGTGATGCATTTTCCAACTTTCATAAGCATCTTCCCACTGCCAAAATCGAAGTCCAAACCTATCTTTTTCCAGATTTCATCAAGTCCTTTTTTGTTTCTGTCAAACCAGACATTGATTTTCTCAACTTCCCTCATCATGACATTATAGAGGGAATTCTTAGGATCACCATAGGTTTCCATTTGCATTTGACTAGTTGCATTGTTAACTCTACCATCTCCTTAGACACTCATTTTGCATATTTTAGGAGTAGATTCCTTACCATATAGTGTCAAACTTTTCCTTCAAAAGTAGGTTATCATTGGACCCAATCACCCTTTGTCCTTTAGTCAAATATTTTTTGAATTATTTCCCACTCAATAGTCTAGTGTGGAAATTTCACTTTGTCCTCCTTTAGCCCTTTTACGGTCCATTGATTTTCCAAACCTGAAGTATTGCCAACACTTTGTTTGGTCAAGTAGTCATTTCCTTAGATTTCCCAATAGTGAGTGCATCTTAGGCTCCTTTTAGTTTGCATACCATTAGTATCCTCATTTTAGTGTCATATCATTTGCATTCACAAACCTTTAGTCTCCTTTTAATCTCATTTGCATTTCATAGCATTCCCTATTTCCAAAACACCAAAAAAAAAACATAGTGTCATATTTAGGTCATTCTCCCTCATCATCCCAAAGTTGAGCAAAACTTTTTATGGTTGAAACTAGGTTACAAAGAAATAAAATAAATATGGATTCTTTTGGTCAAGACACCAATTATCTCAATTTCACCAAAGACATGAATTCATTCCCTAGTGGCATGAACACTCTTTCTAAAGACATGGGAAATTATATTATCAATCCTTTCAGTGAAATGCCCATTCCACACAATCCCTTTGAATAATTTGTCCACAAAGACCAAAATGGGGAAGTCTATGAAGAAGACATACAAGTTGCTGCCCAAAATCCAGAAGTGGCCTCTTTTGTGGAAGAATTGGTCTTAAATGACCCAACCAGATATTTAGCCATGCTCCTTGACCAAGGGGCTAAGTTACCAAAATTATTTGACCTCAACACTATTAGAGCAACATCTCCTCATCACCAATCACACAATCCTTCAATGGGAGCCTCTTCACAAAACATCATTAACACCATTAATGCTACCTCCTTTGGTCATGCTACCACCACAACTAATGCATCCACCACAACCAACACAACATCTATTGGGGGATCATCTACCCAAACCAACACCACATCACAATCTATCCCCCAATAAACATCCACTATCCCTTCACAAACATTTGGACCAATAATGGGTGCAACCACCTCAAACCTCTTTGGAACTTCATCTAGTTCCATGGGTACATCAACAAACCTATTATTAGGTTCCTCAAATTCTATGGCAACCAACTCATCAAACCCTCTTGGGAGAAATAAACGAAGATTTATCATTCAAGGCACCCAACCTAACTCCTCACAGGTTAATACCAACATTCCTTTGAGGCAAAACACCAACATTCCTCATGGCCATAATTTCTTATTTGGGCAAGGCAATCAAGGCACCCAATTTTCCACTCAATTTGGGAATCAACATGCTCAAAACCAACAAGGCCCCCAAATTCAATCCAACATGGCAAGATCTCATATCCCCACTTATTCTTCTCAAGTTCATACACAACAACATATCCCTCATCAACACACTCATTTCCAACAACCGCAAAATTAGAACACTCACTTTGCTCACCACCAACACATCTCATCACAACAAGTGGGCAACCAATCCATACCTATCACCAACATGTGTGATGCTACCAACAACCCCATTGTGGAAGCATTCACACTCTAACTCGTTGCTCTTCAAACGCAAGTGGAGACCTTACAATAGTCAAACAAAAAGTCTTACATGTCACATGACTTGTGTCTGTATCCGTTCAACACAACCTTGTATATGCCACCCTTTCCTCATGGATATGTGGTACCTCATTTTCCTAAATACAAAGGAAAAATGAACCCTATTGAACACATAAAAGAATTCACCACTAGTTGCATGGACATTGCATATGAGAAAACCTATCTCATGAGAATTTTTTCTAGAAGCCTTGTAGGTCATGCACTAGAATGGTTCTCACTATTTCCTAAAGGAATCAAAACATGGGATGAATTGGCAAACAAGTTTGTTGAAAACTGTGCCTATAACATTGATACAGATATTGGCATTGCCTCCTTATTACAACTTACCCAAGAGGAGGCAGGGGAGACTTCTATCCCATTCTTTCAAAGATGGAGAACCATAGTGAGAAAATGTCCAGTAGAAATACCAGAAAAGGAGAAAGTCACCATGTTTGTACAAACTCTCCTAGGACCACTTAGATATGGCTTACAAGTCCATTGTTGTACCACCTTTGTTGGCCTTGTTGAAAAAGGTGTTCAACTTTAAAAATCCTTGATCACCAAAGGTGAATTAAAATATGGTGGCAAAACCATCAACACCACCACAAAAAATGACCCAAGAAAATCCAATGAAAAAAAAAAATATTGGGTTAAAAATAAACACATCACAAATGACGGTGTGGTCGATGCAAAAATCGTTAATGCAACAAGTCATGTACTCACCATCAAAGGAGTCCAAAATCAAAATGTACCTGTGACTACACCGACACCAACTGCCAATATTGTTCAAAATAATCCTACTCAATCTAATCAAAAGAAATTGTGTCAACCATGACAATTTCAAAAATGGACATACACCCCTTTGGGTGAACCTATCAAAATTGTCTTGAAGAAAATTCTCCAAAATGGAGTCATAACGTTGGAAGAACCCAAACCGTATGACCCTGGTCAGTTCAAGCCATCATGGTGGGATGATAATGCATTTTGTGATTACCACCATTTCAAAGGGCACAAAAATTCCTCTTGCCACTAGTTGCGAAATATGGTACAAGACCTTATTGAAAACCACACCATTGAGTTAGGAGGTCAACCATTTGCATCTAATGCGGATCATACAATCCATAAGAACCCACTGCAGGATCATGGTTCTAGTAAACCCTACACATCTGGCATGAAGAATACTGATAACCAAGCCAATCACATCCGTCCTACCTTCAATTATTCCGGTGGTATCATCATCAACAATTTGCGAGCTATTGATGAAGAACAATGTGTCAATACTATTACCATTAAAAAGGCCCCGGACTGCAATGTTACAACACGTAAAGGCAAGGTCACCATCCCAGGTCCCTCTGCACATCAGCCTAAAATAACCATACTTGGTCCGTCTGCCAGAAAGTCCAACCCTAAACCAAAGCTCAACCTTATTGAGCAACTAAATAAAACCCCCGCTCAAATATCCATTCTTGAATTACTCCGCATCTCACCTGCACATAAGGCCATCTTGGATAAAGTCCTACAAAAGTCTTTTGTCCCAAATAACATTAATGTCAACCACTTTGAAACTATCATCGGATATTTGAATTCATCTCATCACATTACCTTTTCGGATAGTGACTATTCCTCGCCCAAACCATCTCATAATTATGCCCTTCATATCAAGGTTTTTGTCCACAAACATAAGGTTAGACGAGTCTTAGTAGATGGCGAAGCAGGATTGAACATTTTTTCTCTAAAATTGGTTAACGCTCTTGGCTTCTTTGATGCATGTGTGGATACTACCAAGAGAATTGTCATCAAGGCATATGATGATGAAGAATGTGCTTCTAAAGGCGTCATCACAATTCCACTCTGGGTGGGACCAATTATTATAGATACAACATGCCAAGTCCTGGATCATGACATACATTACAATATCTTACTTGGTCACCCCTGCATTCATGCCCTAAAGGCCATTCCTTCCACATACCACCAATGCCTGAAGTTCCCTTTTGATGGTATTGAAATTACTATCCCAGGAGATCCTAATCCATTTCAATACTGTACTAATCTAAAAAACACCGTTGAGCACCAGGTACCCATCAATCGAGAAGCCTTGGTTTCCACCTCTTCCAAATATATTGACCTATATGTACTCACCAAATCATCCATTCCATCAACTTCTACCACACCATCTTTCTCAGCCTCCATACCAAGTAAAGACCTCTAGATCTAGGACCTTGGCTATGGAGAATTCAAATTGAATATGGCTTACTATATCACTACAATGCCTAAGCCGCCTAAAGTCTATGGTAGACCATGTTTCACGGTCGAACCCAAAACAACTTTCAAGGTTCCACCAAAAATGGTTTCCACACTATGGGGGGATATGAGTAATGAATTCATCATCGACATAACTAACTGGATCGACAAAGACCCAAAAGAGTTACCTCCACTACCAGTGCATCTCTATGGAAAAGGCTATGATATATGCAAGGCATGAGATTTTGACGGCACAAGTGGTCTTGCAAAGGCCAACAATGGAAGGAGGGAACTTGTTATCATTTCTGCAAGACCAAGGCACATAGGGCTAGGGTTTAACCAACTCGAAACTGACGATCAATGTACCTATGAACTATCAAGTGAGGACGTAATGGCTCCAGAAAGTGTCGAGACAAGCGAAGAATCCCTTACCGAAACTGACTCTAATGAATGGGAATGGGGATCTGAGAAGACCTTGAGCAAATATGATATTGAAGAACTATTCCTGGACCCTAGTCAACTCCCCTTGGAAGAAAAATTCTGACAATAATACAATATTGATCCTATTTACCGACACTCCAAAAATAAGGAATGGGTAAGCATTCCTTGGGATCCAGAAGAACATAAATTGTCCTTGGCAACACCTGAAATGTCCTACCCCATTCTGGAGCCCACCCATGAGCCTGACATGCCTGAACCTACTATCCATGCCTCTGAAATTCCATCCAGTAGTCACAATGCTGATACTTTTGTGCCCTATTATGGCTATGAATTCAACTCATCTAAATTTGAATATGGTCCATCCATTGCATCTGACATGGAAGTTGAAATTTACAACTCTTCCTTCACACTTGAGGCTTCAATTTGCACACTTTTCGTATCTTCCCCATCTTTTACCAACATTGACAATGGGATTTCCCTTGTTTACTCGCAACTGATTGACTGGGACCAACAAGAACCACCAGTGATGGACATCTTTCAGAATGATGAGGCCATAGCATAATTCATGGGGATCTGAGAAGGCATACCATGGGGTGATCACAAAACATGATTTTCCAATGACCTAGATTGTGTAGCTTACTTCAGGGAGACTATGCAATCCTCCAGTCACAAAAATGCAAGAAATAAGACAAAAATAAATGTCTTTAGGTAAAAATCGAAAGGCACCTTTTGACAACAAAATAGTAAAAATAAAGGACGTATTTGAGGGTGAAAACCTTTCTGAGGCGCCTAAGGATGGAGGATTGGATTTTCTTCCCGTAACATAGGAAAAATCAGCAATGCTAATTGAAGACACCATCGAAGTTAACATAAACACACCAAAGAATCCCAAAATGGTTCTCTTAGCTACATCATTAACAGATGAAGAAAAACCCGAGTTCCAATAATTCTTCATAGAAAGGAAGGTTAACTTCGCATGGTCATATGCTGACATGCTAGGCCTAGATCCATAATTGGTATTGCATCATCATCTGTTAATCCCAAATATAAAACCAATCAAACAAAAATTATGGAAAATGCATCCACAGATTGCACTACTTGTAAAGGCTGAACTAAAGAAGTTACTGGATGCAAGATTTATAAGATCAATAGATTATGCTGACTGGATATCCAACATTGTCCCTGTCACAAAGCCAAATGGACAAATCCGTATCTGCACATATTTCAGAGATTTGAATAAGGCTTTCCCAAAAGATGATTTCCCATTACCAAATATAGACATGATTGTTGATCTCAGAGCAGGGTTCGAGATGTTGTCTCTCATGGATGGTTTCTTGGGCTATAACCAAATCCACATTGCAACTGAGGATCAACACAAAATGACATTCGCCTGCCCATGGGGAACATACTATTGGAATTTCATGCCATTCAGCCTAAAGAATGCAGGCGCCACATACCAAAGAGTTATGATAACAATATTTCATGATATGATGCATATACTCATGGAAGATTATGTGGATGAACTTTTGGCCAAGTATTTAACACGGAAAGATCATCTTTAAGTCTTGGAATTTTTTTTAGACGGCTAGAGGATTACAAGGTTTGTTTGAACCTAAAAAAATGTCTTTGGGGTCATGTCAGGCAAATTATTGGGCTACATAGTTTCACGATGAGGCATAGAATTCGATCCCGCTAAAGTAAAAGAAATTCTAGACATGCCTACACCAAAAGGAATCAGCGAGTTGAGAACACTTCAGGGAAGACTATAGTCCATCTGATGCTTCATTACACAGTTGGCAGACAAGTATCAACCATTTCAGAACCTATTATGCAAAAGTATCGCCTTTGTATGGAAAAAAAAATGCCACACATCCTTCGAACAAATCAAAGAATATCTATTGACACCACCTGTCCTAATGTCACCAATTGAAGGCAAGCCCTTGATCTTGTATGTCTCAGCAACTACAAATGCATAGGGGCCATTATTGGCACAAAACGACCATGAGGAGAAATAAAGAGCCATATACTATATCAGTCGCACACTGATAGGATAAAAATTGAACTATACAACCATCGAACGCACATGCCTTGCAGTTGTCTTTGCAACAAAGAAACTAAGACATTACATGTTGAGCCACCAACCACACCTAGTAGCCAAGATTGATCCACTAAAGTATCTCCTAAGTCGGGTAGCATTGACAAGTCGATTAGCAAAATGGGTCATGATTTTGAGTGAGTATGACATACAATATGTTGAGCACAAGGCAATAAAAGGGCAGGTAATAAAAAATCAACTTGTAGATGCACCCATCTAAGGCATTCATCCATTGGTAATTGATTTTTTTGATGATTCTATCTTTCATGCAGAACCTACATTACCTTGAAAGTTGTATTTTGATGGGTCTCATACTAGTCACAGCTCAGGGGTTGGAATTTTGTTCATCACACCACAAGGGGATTCCATTCCTAAAGAATTATGGATTGACTTCCCATGCACTAACAACATTGCAGAATACAAAGCATTGGTCACAGGACTCAAGATCATAATTAAATGAAAAATTCAAACATTGCTCGTATTCGGGGATTCTTAGTTAGTTATCAACCAAGTGAATGATGATTATGAAATAAAGGATGAAAATTTGATTCCCTACAAGTGAATGGTGGATAACTTCTTAACATATTTCAAATTGATTGTCTTTGAACAAATTCCAAGGACACAGAATAAGGCAGCAGATGCAATGGCCACTATTGGATCTCTATTGGACATCCCCAAAAATGTGTCACAATTTGAGTTCTTAGTCAAACAACTATTGATGCTGGCATATGACATTCCAGACTCGAAAATGCTTTGCGAGATTGTGGTCCCAGTTCACCTTGGTACCAAGACATTTATGACTATCTAAAGTCTCAAACCTTACCACCCAACCTTTCCAATAACCAGAGAAATTCCTTTATACAAAGAGTCGCTCGACACACCATCGTCAGTGACACCCTATACCGTCATGGCTTTGATAACACCCTTCTTCGCTGTCTTAACACTGATGAAGCCCAAACAACTTTACGAGAAGTACATGAGGGTATATGCGGATCTCATTCGAGTGGTCCAACGTTAGCTAGGAAAGTCACTAGACTGAGATACTATTGGCCGATATTAGAAAAAGACGCTCTTCAGTTTGTCAAAACATGTCAAAAATTCTAGGTGCATAGTGACCTAATCCACGCACCTGCATAGGAGCTGAGACTGATCACTTCTCCATGGCCTTTCACACAATGGGGACTCAACCTCATGGGAAAGATCCATCCATCCTCCTCTAATGACCACAAATTCATAATCACCGCCACTGAGTACTTTACTAAGTGGATTGAAGTCGTCCCTCTCACTTACATCATCGGTAAGAAAATATCAAAGTTTATCCTAAATTACATCATCTGTCAGTATGGTGTTCCGCAATCCATCATCATAGATAATGGGAGTCCATTCAAAAATCAGGACGTTCATGAACTTTGTGAGCGATTCCACATCCAACATCATTTATCCACCCCATATTATCCATAAGGTAACGACCAAGCTGAGGTATCAAATAAAATAATTCTTCGCATTCTTAAGAAGACCATCAATGACACTAGCCAAGATTGGCACCTACAACTTAATCCTACCTTATGGGTCTACTGTACTAGTATTCGTACACCCAATGGAGCCACTCCATTTTCCCTGGTCTACGGATCTGAGGCCATATTGCCCATCGAGGTCAAAATTTCATCTCTTAAAGTCTCTTTGAAAGGAATGATTGATGATGAAGAGTACACACAGTCTCGCCTACATAAGCTAGAAATGTTACAAGAAAGACGACAAAATGCTTTGAATCACTTGCAAGCATATCAAAATCCTCTCTGTTGGAGCTATAACAAAAGAGTAATGGTGAGAAAATTTAAAATTGGTGACTTGGTCCTCATGCAGAATCCAAGAAATCAGGTTGACTGTGAAAAGCCTGGCAAGTTTGAGGCTAATTGGCTCAGTCCTTATATTATTACTTCCGCATTCAGTTCTGGAGCTTATCAGTTGGCCACACCTGATGGAGAACAGTTGACAGAACCCATCAACAGCTTACATCTATGAAAGTTCTACACATAGCATCAGAGAGCTTGGCTAAAAAACACAAAAAAACATAAAAATACAAAAAAAATTGAAAAATAATAAAAAAATAATAATAAAAAAAAAATAGTAAAAAGAAATACATTCGTCCAATAGTGAAAACCTGGCAAACAGGCACTTTGGATAGGTACCATGGTGAAAACCTGGCAAATAGGTGCCATGCGTGGTCAATCATTGCTCCACCATCTACTATTACTTTAATCAACCCTTACCCACTTTCCATAATCACCAAGGCCTGACACATTCACGACATTCATCCTAGGTCCTATCAATTCTGGCCATGGGTAGCATTTGGTTGACATCATCCCTTGCATATCCTTGTCTTTTGCTTTGTGTCTGCCTATCTCCATATCATTAGACTCGGGTAGTCCCCAATCTGTCTAGGGGTAAGACCTTTATCATGTAACTGCAATGGGTGTCGCACATGATCCTGCATTCGTAAAAAGTCCTGAAAAAATCCTAAAAGTCTGAAAAAGTCTTGAAAAAAAAATCCAAAAAATCTGAAAAAGTCCCGAAAAAGATCTAAAAATGGAAAATGTCCTAAGTAAATCCAAAAATAGAGTCAAGGTAATATCTTGTCAGTCCAGGCAGACATGTCAGTTAATCTTTATCCTAGTCTGAACTACGTTGTCTCTACGCATTTGCTACGTAGGAAAGATTCATCTTTGAATCCCCAAGACATTAGGTCAATCCTTCTAGGTTTGTTAAAATAAAATCATGATTCAAAATTTTGTCCTTTGGACAAGGTCATTGGTCATTTTGAACTACGAGGTCTTTGAGTGCACGACATAGGCAAGGCCATCAATCGATGAGCCCCTGAGGCCACACTAGGTCAGTCCATTAGGGTTCATGGTACAACGTTTTCACACACATCAAACTTTCTTCAAATCAAGCACATCTTCCATCAATCTCGAGCAATAAATCTATCAACAGTCCGTTTCATCAACAATCTCGATCAATTTAGAATATCAACAATGACATGTAATCAAATTCTATCAAGATAATTTAACCTGGCAAAATTTTGGGTTCTTCTTCAAGATGTGTCCTTCTGAAGAGCAACTCTCATCATTTTTTTATGCTGTTGGATGTGTCATTCCTAAGCATTGTCCTCATCATCTGGCATTTTGATGGATTCTCCTAAATCCAAGAATTGATCTCCTAGATATCAATGTCATTCAGGATGTGTCCTTCCTGAATTTGATATCGCTCAACATTTGGTAACCTTGGCACCTCGACATTTAGACACACTTGGTAAACACTTGGCACTTGTCTTTGGCCTTTTCATCATGTTACTACTTTTTCAGCGAGATCCCGACAACGGGATTTAGAGAAACAACGACCTCTCATGACATTTGTCTTGTCTTTTGACACTCATGTTACTAGTTTCTCGGCGATGTCCTAACTACGAGATTTAGAAAAACAATGATGTATCATGGTGATGGCTTTATTTTGTTCTTTTGGCAATCATGTTGCTAGTTTCTTGAGGATGACCTGGAAACAAGATTTAGAGAAGCAATGACGTTTCATGGTTTGTCCTTCTTGTCTTTTTCTGCTTGCGGTTGGTTATGACAAAAGGACTAGGGAAATTGCGCTCTTAGTATGAGTCATGATCATCCTTTTTTGTGATTGCTTGTCTCATGTGATGGTACGACCTTGCACGCCTTGATTTATGCCATATCATGGTGTTTGTTGGACATTACAATAATCTACCCAATGATGATTAAGAGCAATAAATATTGAACTCCTATGGTAATATGTTGAAGGATTTGGTCTAGGAACTAACATGCATCTCCTTTTTGTCTTGTCATCTTCTCTCGCTCATCTCATATAGGCATTGCATCCATATCATCATCCATATCTTTTGCACTAACACTTTCTTGTCATGTCGTCTTCTAGTCTTCTCATCTATTTTCGAGAGCACACTTGTATCCTCATAACCCAATTGTCCTCTCGAGGGGGCATACCGCAACCCTCCTCGTCATTCTTTCTCATCCTATTTTGCACTGGGGCATATTTTTGACTTATTTTCTTTGCCACAATGCGACAGGTTGCATTATGACAAAGAGGGGCAAATGTACACACATAAAAATGACCTAGGCTTGCAAGCTCTATTTTTAATCTTTTTCTTCCTAGCATAATTAAGACATTTTAATTATGTCCTTGATTCACTTTCGGCTATTAATTAAATAATTCATAATTATTTAATTAATTCATGTCCTCTTTATTCTTCTTGATTATTAAATAAATAAATATTTATTTATTTAATGCGTCGCTAATTGTCCAATGTCTTCCTATAATTAAATAAATTTCTTAATTTATTTAATTATTTTTTGTCCATTATGTCTTCCTGATTATTAAATAAATAATTTTATTTATTTATTTAATATGTCACTAATTCTTAAAAGGTCCTCCTATAATTAAATAAAGTCTTTAATTTATTTAATTATTACCACCTTCACATCTCCCTCATTTTAAATAAAATTATTTATTTAAAATAGTCCCACTTTCTAATTTCCCTCATTTTAGTAAATAATTCAAATTAATTATTTACTATCATGTGACCCCACCTTTTGAATTAAAATTAATTTTTAATTCAAAATAGTCTTTTTCCTCCAAAAATCAGGATTATTTGATTTTCCACCCAACTCTTTGTCTGTGCTTATTTTAAATAAAAATATTTATTTAAAATAGTCTCACTATCTAATTTCCCTATTTTTAGTAAATAATTCGAATTAATTATTTACTATCACATGACCCCACCACTTTTGAATTAAATTAATTTTTAATTCAAAAGGTCAACATCACTTGTTGAATCAAATAATTTTAAATTATTATTTGATTCTCTAGCAACTTCGTTTTGTGTGCCCAATATCTCTTGTCACACGCATTGTCAACCCTTGATTTGATTTTCTAAAAATCAATCTTGTCCATTCATTTTAAATTTGACCTAATGTTGCCCTAACCCTAATTGTGGGTTGTCATATTGAATCTTGTCTGTTGATTCTAGGGCACTTGTTAACTTTTAATCTTGGCCATTCACACAAAATTGCATTTTTTATAAAATGGCAATTTTGGTCTCATTTTGTCATATCTTGCAACCTCATGTTCTTGCAATTTTATACTCTTGCATTCTTTTCATTTTGTCATAGGCATATTTAGATTTCATTTGGCATAGTTTAGAAATATTTAGAGGCTTAGTATTATAGCATAGTATTGCATGTAGTTACTCAGATCCTTCAACATTTGCTTAGGGCTTGTCATTGTCATTAGATTGCTCATCATAAATCTGAGGGCAACATCATATTTCAGCAAGTTGAGAAGGTATAATGGAGGTCAACCATGGAGGATGAAGACATTTTGGTGAGATTGTTTCATTTATTCCTTTGCACTTCATTATCACTTTGGGGTTTTTATGTTTTGCATTTGATTTGCTAACCCTAGAAAAAATCCCTTAGTTACATCATGATTTGACCTAGGGCATCTTAATTGATTATCTACATCTCTCAAACATCTTTAAGACATACTATTTTCTTGAGGGTATTGTTCTTGATCATTTATACATCCTTACATGTTGTGGACACAAGGTGGTAATTATTCCCACCTGTAAACTATTAATATAAGTGCTTATGTATAACAATGTTGATTATTGAAATGAACCCACTTTCCCAATTTATAGGTTCCTATATATAGGCATGATTCAACAGATAAGAAACCCCTCATCATTATTCATACCTACTCTAAGTCTTGTTGTTTATAGTCTTCTAAAATATAATCCAATCTTGGATGAAATTTTAGAGTAATTATCACCTTGTTCTAACTTGATGTGAATATGTGAGTTTGCCTCTAGAATTCTAATAGAGAATTGTGATGTATCTTAGAGTTGGAACTGGGATCTAAGATCAAGCTACCATTAGGTTTGACCAATTTTATTGGCCACTTCCAAATATACAAGGAATCATGCATTTGGTGGGCATATAAGAGAAATTATCTTTAGATGATTATATAATATGTATCAAAACACGAAAGGATCATATGTGGAATCTAAATTTAATATTTTTAATTATAGAGGTATGGGTACCTTTTAATAGAATAATATGATAATAATATAAAATGAATCCATGAATGAGATACAGAGGTTTAGTGGTTGGCTCACTCAATCCCCTTCCTTTTCATGTGCCAGAATTAGAAACCATAATAAATAGAAGTGTGCGATTCTAAATATGTGAGTGATAAATTTATTATTGATTAACCTCTTTAGGTAGCTAGCAAAGCTACATAAGTTTATGCTTTAAAATAAAATAATAGTAGACATAGTTTCCTCATTGTTTTAAGTAAATACACTCGTTTAGACATTCCAGACAATGTAAACGTGGAATGGAACAAACTAATTTTAGATAATATGAGTGAATATTTGCATTTAATCCAATATCCATCTAACATTAAGACTACACTTAATAAATAATTTGAGGGATCATTAACCTTAGTTTAACAATTAAAATATCTAAACCTTAATGAATAATACTTAGGAAAATAAGTAAGAAAACATATATATATATATATATTTGATTTCAAAAATAAGAGATTTTGGAAATATTAAAATATTAAGAAAGAAATGAAAAAAGGATATAAATATAAATAGATAGAAAGATAGATATGAAAGGTATATTAAACTTAGGAGAAAATATAAATATTGTGCCTAAATAAATTTGAGAGGAATTAAGGAATCTACAATTTCATCAAAATCATATCTTTATTGGATGAAATATAAATATATTCAGTTTGTGCATAGTTAAATGTTCAAGTTGATTTCTTGAAATAAATGTTTAAGTTGAATTCAAAATGTATGGAGGGTCAAAATAAAAAACTTTTAATGAGACATGAGTTTGAAAAAAAATCCATAGGCCTTTAGGGATAAATATTTAATGGGTGTTAAAATATGTGACTATGGCTGAGAAGATTAACCAAATTTTAAAAGAGATTTTATAAAGATATAAATGATTTTATTCCTAACTTTCCAAAGATAACTTATGCAGCATATGAGGAAATATACAAAACCCTGTTTGATCATCTCCAAATGCGGGAATTAATATCACTAGAAAATATTATGTGCTATTTTAGGTGAATAAAATAAATTGCAAAGCTGTCTTCTGTCCACATGCCTTGTCTGTGCTCTGCATGTCACACACGTAGCTAAACTTGGCAGTTGCAATTTCAACAGCTGGAAAAGAAACTAAGGGGAAGTCTCCAAAAAGCTCTCATGGTGGAGTAGGCAGGGGGATGCTGTTTAAATAATGGAAGCCAGGGCATCGGAGAGTATGCAGGCAAGAGATGTGGAATCAACGAAAAGAAAAGAAAATGACAAGTAGTTGCAGCTGGAACAACTGATGTGGTTTCGCTCCTCCAAGCTCTTCATCCCTGGTAAATTGACCTTTCACTTCTTCAATTTGGCGAGCTGCAGCCTAAAAATAAGGTTTCCACAATGGTTTTAGAGTATTTTTTATTTAAATAGAAAATTATTCTCAAGATCCTAATAATAAGCACATTTAGGTTTTAACATTTCAGCATCCTTTTACCCTACGTAGTTAAGTATATATCAGCATAATTAATATTGTCCATAATCTATTCAAAGCTCCCAATTTGGCATAGGCTGGAAGGGTACTGGCAAAGATTATGGAATGTAGCTTTATACTTACCACTTGCTTTTGCCCAGAAGCTTCCAATTCCTTGTCAACAAAACCATTTTGTGCATAAGCTGTAATCATCGCCATTCTTGAGATCACTTCTGAGTTGGTCTAATGGTGGAGAACTTGTACTCTTGAAAAAGAGGTCACAAGTTCAAATCCTGCAGGGGGTAAGGTATGTACACCTCGTATTGTGGAGCACGAGTTATGTGCCTCCCTCATATTGGGAGTACGAGGAGTCCAATATACTGTAAACCATATGTAAACCCAAGAACAGACCGCCTGATATCGTGGACTATAAAAAGACCTTTCCTTTCCTTTCTTTTTTCTGGAGCATTCTATCAGACAACTCACGTGTCTTATCTATGCTTCTGCATTCTACAGGATTTGGCCAGATAGAACTAAAACAAATAAAAATCATGACAGTACAATATTTATCCAATAAAAGCTATCAAGAGTCAGTCACATAAAGATGCACAGAATATACAATTGTTGAATGTCCAGGAGCGAGCTTGGTAATCTATTATTTATGTTGATAATTCTTACACCATACAACAGTTGGAAATTCAAATTTCTGTCTTACTGAGCATGAAAAGTGCAAGAAGTGGTTTGAAGACATTATAGTTTCTTTTATGGCCTTTTGCTAAATAATTAGTTGGAAGTTTATGTCTGTTGTTTTGCTCTGATCTCCACCTGCCAATTGCATTCACTTGAGAGTTTCTAAAGCCTATTTAATAAATCCATTTTGTGCATAAAATAAAAATAAGGAAAATAAAATCTGAGATATTTACCAAGGGCAGATAAATCTTATTAAAAAAAACGACATGAACTTGTATGCCAGAAATTTTATGCATAGACTTAGAGCGGAATGCTACCTAATAGGTATGGGTCTGGGAAGTTGTATTAAGTCTATGTAGATACTTGCCTATAGTCTTAATCAGGCACAATACTTTTCTCCCTGATTTTTATTTTAATCAAGCACTTTATTTGCTTGAAAGCTTCTAAGCCTTTTCAACAAAACCACATTGTGCCCATCCTTCAATCTTGGTGTTTCATGAGACCACATTTATTTGGGGCATCCTGTCAAACAAGTTTGATCATACAACGTCATACAACATCTACAGAAAATCAACAATGTCTGGAAAATTTTATTGAATAGCTTTCTAAGTTTTCTTAAACTTAATTGGTATATGGAAATAATAAGCAAAGATCTTTAAGTCGAGTATTGAACGTTATAGCTGTACAAAATTGAAAACCTTATTGTAAGTACCAACCATATTACATCACACTCCAACATGTATTCTTATAACAGACTCAACAAATCTGCCCAAGCAATTTGGCCAAATTCATAAATGTATGATTAATAGGCTTTCAAGTGAATTTCATTTTAGCTTTTTTATTTTTTTTGATTTCTTGAGTAAGTTTATGCATCTATGTTTTATAGATATTCTTCCACAGATTTTTATTTTTTTCTCATGTTCAACTAAAATTGGATGCAAACTGTTGATTTACAAATTAGGATTATTTTATTGTCACTTGTTTTTTTTGAGGTAATCTAGTGAACTATGTTACATGGAAAACTGTTCATGTATGGTTGAGATTTTTGCAATTCTATTTTCTGGGTTTTGTCCTTCATTCTTCCACCATTCCGGAACATTTACAATCATTTAAAGGTTGCCCTATTTTGTTGCAAAAAAGCAGCAAACTGAAAATTGATAAGTAATTATACAAGAAGGTTATCATAGTTTCCATATATTTGTTTTCACTACAAAATGTAATATGAGAGTAATATGGAATTAAGTTGACATTAACTAAATAAATATAGATTAGATGTTTACAATAAATTTGGGTATTTTCTTCTTTTTAATTAATAATATAATAAAATTATCTATTAAGTAGAAGGTTATGGTTTTTTTTTTAGTGTGTAGGTGAAATATTTTATTATAATTATGTGTATTAAGTTTGTTTAAATTCCTACTTAATATTTGCACATGTTGATGTTAGAAGTCAATTAAGTGGTTGGAAGTCCCATTTTCCAACCACCTATTTATTTTGCAATCGTTCAATTTGAATTCACTACTTCTATTTCTAAATATCATGTTGAAATTGATAATTTTCACCTTTATTCTATTTAATTATAAATAGAGGAGATGTGTTTCATTGAGGCTGATAATAATGGATGGAATAGATAGTATTGGTGTGTCTATTGTTATAACTCTTTATTATTCTATAAATAGATAGGTTAGTTAATTATATCTTAAGTATTGGGGTCGTAAGTAGATTATGTATAATTAAATCACATATGATATGAATGTTATGTAAATCTTAGAATACTTATATCCTTACAAAATTATATGATAGAATATTTTGAAATAAGTATAATATTGTCAAATGATTACTAATGGTACATTCTTTGGGAATGTCTTATATACACATCTTGTCTAGGCTATCCATTATGGCTAATTGCATAATATTAGCATGCGCACATGCGACCTATTTAGTTGCATGTATATGTTTTTGAAGCCATCATTTTGGTATTCACTTAGATTCTAATAAATATGCACTAATATTCATAGTCTTAATTTATAAAATTAGTATTTGGAACATGTATTTATTAACTTGCAGTAGATCTCAATAGTAGTTATAGATAGTATGTCACTAACCATTATCACCATGTTCTATCATTGTATGCGTGGCTTTCCATTAGTTTGTTTTTTTATATGCTATAATTAATGTTATATAGTTTTGGCCAATAGTTATCTCTCTAATCATATTTGTTTTGATATCGTGCGGTTGAGTTGCAAACACTGAACATAGCAAATCAACATTAATATTTTAGGGAATATTAAGTAACTGATGGGAACTTCTGGATAAATATAATCTTAGTGACTTTTTAAAAAAAAAAAAAAACGGGGATGATTGTAGAACACTGTTACCCTTAGTTTTATTTTATAGTTGGCAATTAGAATTGTTATTTTGATCATTTTCTCACCTTAACTTTTCACCTACTTGAAAATTTAGAGAATGGTGAATAACATTGTTTAACTACTTGGCTGATTTTTTTTGAACCCTATAGGGGAAATTTCTCTTGTGATTTAATTTACAAAGCAGATTGCTACCAAAATTGGACTAATTTTGCAAGGACTAGACTTCTCGAACTAATTTTTCTCACTCTGTATGACTTTATGTTCTAAGTATACATAGAAATTCCATTTTCAAACTCAAGAAAATAACCTTGGAGTGTGTTGCCTAGTATACCCTTATCTAGGTCTCCGACCCCCGACTTCACCTTAGTGGGTGGCAGTCGACTGTGAAACTGTCTAGGGTAGTGGACCTTAGAAAAGGTTGTTTTCCCACTTTTTATAGTATGTGTTGTGTGGGTCATGTGATGCATATGAGTTAAGAATTGAGTTTAGTGTACTTTAGTGTTATTGTGTTATTTTTGGTCAATAAAATGAGTTGGGAGAACTCAAGTTGGTCGAACTACAATGCCTCTACGAATTATATACGTAGGCAAGGCCATCAAGTGATGAGCCCCCGAGGCATTAGGTCGGGCCCCTAGGACTGTTCTTTTAAGTCTTGTATGTGACTTGTTAATTTCTCTCAATATTGTAATCTACCAATGATTTATATAGCTTGTCTTAGTAATCATGTGCTAACTACCTTTGATCTTAAGTGTGTGCCAAGTCAGGTGGACCTTGCAGGTATAGGTATTAGGAGCAAGGAATTTTTGGACACAATGGAATTTAAGAGGTACATTAAGCCAACCAAAAGTAAGTAGAATATATTACTAAAAATAGTGAATCATTTCTATCTTTGCTTCTAACTAGTGTGATGAATGACTATAATTGTAAGTAGTGAAATGTGTTGTTTTTGTTCTTTAAGTAAAAAAAAAATTATTTGCAAATTTAGTAAAGATATTGTGGATTGTTAGGTTGTTTAGAGAAAAAAAATGTGGGCATTACAATTACACTATAAGGTTGTATAATATAGTGTGCAGATGTAATTTTGTGGGGGATGTATGGTAGTTGGTGAATGTTTTTATGGGGTTGCATCAATTTTAGATTTTGAACACTTTTTCTTTTATGGCATTTTGTAATTACCTATATTTCTATTAATATAATATATAGGCTCTTTGTCTTTCGCCTAAAAAAAAAAAGAACTCAAACATCAAACCAAAAACATAAACTAATTTTTTCAACCCCTATATGAAGACCCATTCACCCTTGGGCGAAGCTGTCCTTGTACAAGTGATTTTTCAAATTTATAGGCATCATTTTGTCTCTATTTGCTTCATTTCATTCTATTGTCAGATTTGTGTTTTAGTTTTAGAAAAAAAAAAAAAAAGTACTTTCTTGCATTAAGTTCAATTGGTCAAATTAAGTGTATTGTTTGAAAAAAAAATTAGCATCAAAAAGATATTATTTTATAGGTTTTTATATAGCATAATTAGTAAATTATCATGTTTTAATTCTAAAAATTACAAAATATTTGTATACACTTGCATTTTGATTCATACTTTTGGGTGTTCATTACATTTGCATAGTACCTTTTCTCCATTTTAGGTGCACTTTGGTTTGGTGAAACTTGTATGAGCTTCACAACCTAGTGTCTTGTTGTGCAATTTTTGTACACACGCCCCGTTGAAGGTAGGGACCCTTTTTTTTCTTTTTGCCTCTCTATATCTTGGCTTTGTTAACTTTCAATTTTGCTTTTCTTGGGAGGTTATTTTGGGATTAAGTTCGAATTTGATTTGATAAAGGCAATATTTTGAAGCATATTGAGGGTCTGGGAGAATTCCACCTACCTCAGATTTTGGAAATGAGGATTTTGAAGTGAATTTTCAATGTTATATGTAAATCTCTTTGCACCAATGGATAAAGGATGAAAAATTAGGTTGGGTTGCTTTTTGAACTTTTCAAAAATTCCTTCTAGAAAAAAAGTTATGAAGTTTAGGAGATTTTGACCTGACTCTACCTCGGATTTTCCAAAATTTCCATTTTTGGAAAAATCCAAACCCTTCAAAATCCTAAATTTTCCAAAATGAAATTTTTTCCAAATAATTTTATTTTGAAATGTAATGTTTTTTTTTAAGTAAAAAATTCCAAAATGGGAATTTTTGAAATTTTGGGTAATCCAGCTACCTCGGATTTTCCAAAATTTCCATTTTGGAAAAATCCAAGGCCCCTCAAAATCTGAAATTTTTCAAAATAAAATTTTTTTTCCTAAAATTTTAACATGTTCTAAATGAAAAAATCTTGAAATGGAAAATTTTTGAAAATAAAAATTCCAAAAACAAAAAATTTTCAAAAGTAGAAAATTTTCCAAAAATGGAAAGTTTTCTTAAAAAGTCCAAAATTTCATTCAAGTTTAATTTGGATATATTATGGATTGGATTTTTTTTAACATATGAGTTACTAATGATGATATCTTTTTTTTAAGATTAAATAAATCAAAAGGGGGACTTGCATATAGATTCATGCCAAGAGGGAAATATTGGAAAATGTTAAAGAATTGACCAATAAATCGGAAGCTGACAAGGTAGGAGATGATAGCCAGGTCATTGCCACCTAAGATTCACGTCAATCATGCAGGAGGGGGGAAATTTTAGTTACAAACTAAGAATAGAGCATGTCAGAAGGTTTTAAAGTCACCTATGGGGCCCACTGACGAGTTTTGGATGTAAGTTTGTCTTTATTCAAAAGATTATTTAAGCCAACCTTGCATGGCTAATTAAATATAGTAAAATTTGAATGCATGGCTGACCTAATGCTGTAAACCCTAATTTTGGGCCGACCTAATGTAATTTCTCTATAAATTAAGGCTCCAACTTCATTTGTAAGGGGTTAGAATCGATTAGAAAAGCCAGAATTGGCTAAGTTAGGAGTTAGATGCTGCAAGGTGGTAGCTATAAGAGAGGAGAGAGTAGGAAAAATATTATGTAAATGTTGGAGAAGATAATGCAAATGGGTTGTTGATTTGGCAAACATTGTGGTATGTTTTAAAAGTTTTATGGTTTCTTATTCTTGATTCTCAGTGTTAGATGTTAGTTTTCAATTCTTTCATGATAATAGTGAAATGTCAATGATGTTGATCGATCTTCAGTCCATACTTTTAGCAATTTTCTGATTGTAAGTTGATGTGTAAAGTTAGTCTAGGCCTTATTTTGTGCTAAGTTCAATTGTGGATGCTTGTTTACATTGCACCATTTACTAGGTATGTCGATGAATGTTCATAGTCTGAAAATCTTCAGTTTCCTTAGAAGATTGCACCATTTCTATGGAGTTGTGGGCTTGTCCTTGATCAAGAAGAGATTGGTTTTATTGGGGATTTGTCCATTTGCAACATTCATCATTGTTGTAATTGATTTTAGGAGTTAGTTTAGAATCTCTCTCAACCCTTCTCTTTTTCTCTTTCTTTAAATCTGGGTTAGTTTTAGGATTGAAAGCATCACCATATTGGTACATCTGATGAAAGTACACTTCCAACATTGCTCAGTTGTAAGCCCCCTTGTGATTACCAACATTTTCACATATTATCTGTGTTGTTTATGCATTGCCAAGACCTGACATTAGAGACCTTGGGGTCATCTCTTGAGGCTCGTTGATAGAGATTTACCTTTCAAGAGAGATAGGATTCCATTATTCTGTCTGAGTTGTTGTCGTGCATAAAACACCATCAACAAATTGGCGCTAGAAGGAGGGATGAACATAAAGTGAAATTGCTGGAAGTTAAATGAGCCTTCATGTTGAAAATCTGAGATATGATAGATCTCTAAGTCAAGATGAAAAAATAGTCCTATGTTTTTGATGATGGGACCAGTCATCAGATTGATTTTCCTCAACTTTGTGTGTCTTTGAATAAGAGATTGGATCTCTGGAACAGTAAGGGTTTGCATCACTATGCATTACTAGACCAGTGCAGAATCCACAAAACTTGTAGGCACGATGAGTTCTAATGCTTGGCCTTCCTAGATAGAATTGAGATGGTTTTGCAAAGGGGTATCTTCATGCAAAACCTTCCTAAACCACTAGCCTCCACCGATTTAGAGTTTGTTAATGCTGCAGTTGAGGTGTTCACAAAAATAGTTAAAGATCAACTTAGTGGTGGTAAGTTTTTTGCAAAATTTCATCTCATCTAAATGGTGTAGGGTTCATAGTGCATCTCATTCGGAGTTCACTTTTCATTCATGTGTGGACATTATCATTAAAGTTGGGAGATATCTGGAGTGGAAAGAACAGTCTGACTAGAAATGTATTGTAGTTGGAACAGTAAAATATGAATCCAGAGACGATGTGGCAATTGATGTTGAAGTGACTTGTTAGAAGGAAGAATTTGAAATATTCAAGGCAACATAGGTAACTGATGAGCATCTGAGCGAAGAGAAAACTATGGAAACAAAAGATATTGGTCCTATAGAGGTGAACCAAAGATCTGAAATGGAAAATACATTTGAGGATGACTTACAAAAGGAAGAAGTGATAAATCAAAATTTCTCTACTCATGGTGAAGATCCAACATAGATTAGATATGATGAGTTTGTTGCTAGAATTATGAAAGATTGGTCAACCCTGGGATACATAATCCATTTAGAAGAGCTATTGTTACCATCTTGGTGTAGAATACATGAGGAAGAACATTCATAATTCACATGTTGCCGATGTCAAACAACAATTCAAGAGGTGGATGAACAAGTATAGTTGTCAAATCAAATAGGAGATGAATTTCAACAAGTTGTTGAATTTGAGGAATGCTTAGCAGAAAATATTGAGGCAACCTTGGAGGAGATTGCATCTTCAATCAAGGAGTTTCAACAAATTGTTGATGAGTATTTTATGGAGCAAGCTGAAGGTGTTGATCCTCGTGGCTATGATCAAGAATCTGAACCAATGTCAACAGAAGATGAATTCAAGGAGTTTTCTCATTTATCAAATTCTATTTTTTCTGTTTGTTGATGAATTGAGTACTGAAAATTCACAACTTTATGTATTGATAATGAGGTAGCTAATGTGGTTCATATTGATGTGCAAGAAAACTTGAAGCTAAAAAAATTAATATTACAGTCATTATTGATAAGCTCGATCACATAGTTACAAGCATAAATATGTTCAAAGATCAGTTTGTGATATCTCCTTATGAACATCCTGCTGAGAAATTTGTTGCACATGATGGGGATTCTACATTTTCATCATTAATCCCTCATGAAGAAGTACAAACAAGTGAAAAGTTCCATGTTGACAGTTCCGAATTTGTTCAATTTGAATTTCACTTTGTATTGTGTAGTGATGACTCCAATTCTATTTTGCATGTTTCGAGCATGAAGGAATTGTTATATCATCAGTGGAGACCTCCTGATGATATTGTAGACATCCAAATTTGATCACTTCCATATGATCAAAATCGTCTACTCTATTCATCTATTTCATTAATAGTGATTAAATAATTTATTTAATCATTATTTCATTTTCTGCCTAAGGTTCCTAAAGTATGTAATTAAATAAATTAAATACTTTACCTTATCCCTTTCTTCTCTAAATTAAATAAATATGACAAATTATTTAATTTAGTCTTTTAACCCATTTGGATTAAAACCAATTTTTAATTCCCCTTTTTCTCTCTCCTTGTCACATTCTCCATAACCCTCTTTTAATCCAGATTAAATTAATTAATCTGTGATTAGGATGTGCACCACTTAATCTTGATTAAGTGTCACATCCTCCATAATCTCCCACTTGCCTCTAATCTCTCATTAATTATCCTAATCTTGTGTTTGCACAACCTTAATCAAAGTCATTAACCACATTTGGCTTACCTTTTCTAGTCAACCTTTCTACTTGCCTTTCGTGGCTTTGACTCTCTTTCCCATGTGAATTTTTAATTCACATTTATTTATCCAAGGCTCCTTTCTTCTCCATGTGAATTTTTATTTCACTTGTGTCTTTCCAAAGTCTTCCCCATCCCCATGCAAAGTTCTAGAAGGCTTGACTTGTCACTTTACATGTGCCAAGGACTTCTAGAACCTTGGACTTGTCACATCACCCACATGTGACAAATCTCCCGCTTTTTGGACTCTCTTTTATCCAATAAACTCTCCAATGAATGTTAATTCACATTTATTTCTCCAACCACTTCCCCTTTTCCCATGGAGATTTTTGAAGAATTTTAAAATTCCTCAAATGTCTATTTCCTTCTCATTTGAGGACAAGAAGTTCCTTTTTGAGGAAATCTTCTCATCCCCCAAAGTACCTACAAGGTACTTGTCCTTCATCCACCTCATGTACTTCTCTTCCATTTCATGTACTTCTTTTCCACCTCATTTCCACATCATTCCACCCTAAGACATCTCACATTCCACATGTCAAGATGTGATGGCTTGTGAGTCCTCAACTCACCATAGCCCTTCATCTTGATCTTGTTGGATCAATCTCAACCGTTGAATTCTCTAGAGAATTCCAATTATCCTATAAATACCCCCTCATTTCTCCCAATTTGGGGATCAAGTCTTTTGCTACCAAACTCTTGTCAAATTGTCATTTGCAGCATTTGAGCTTTTCCATAGTATTTCTCATCAATCCATCTTGCATCTTGCATCCCTTTAACTCCATTGCCATCCAAGGAGCACACAAGACATCCAAAGATCAAGGGTCAACCAAGGAAGGAGCAACATGAAGGTATAATCAACAATCAATTTATCTTATCTTGCTTTCATGTTAACTATTTCTTAGGCTAATCATTGAGGTGCCCTTTTCTTATGTTATTTCCTCTTATTTCATCATTTTAGTATCTTACAGTAGGACTTGACATTTTAATAGGATCACATTTCTAGCATGCCTGGTGGGACCCACAAACGGGTCTCTTTTTTTCACGTTTGATGTTGTTGAAGATTTTTGTAGGTTCAGGTCGCAGAGAGGTGGACTTGCCCTTCCGGGCACTGCAGAGGGGTGGATATTCCCTCTTGTTCCGATGTTTTCTGATAGTTTTCACTGTAGAAGTAAGGATACGCCCTCTTGTTTTGACGTTTTCTAACATTTTTCTACAGAAGTGCGGATACACCCTCCTGTTCTGATGTTTTCTAACTATTTTCTATAGAGGGGCGAATTTTCCCTCCCGGTTCAGCATTTTCTAACTGTTTTCTATAGAGGGGTAGATTTTCCCTCCCGGTTCAGCGTTTTCTAACATTTTTTTTGTAGAGGGGCGGATTTTCGCACCCGGTTCAACGTTTTTCAATGCAGAGGGGCGGATTTTCTCACTCGGTTCAACTTTTTTCACAGCAAAGGGGCGAATTTACCCTAAACAACACATTCAGGAAGGTTAAAAAGTTGCATTTTAGCTTCGTTTTTGCCTCTGTTTTTTGTTGTTTTGAGTTCTAACCCTCTAACCCTGTTTGTCGATGGGTGAAGTCAAATTTATTGTTGATATCTTGCATTATTTTTCCAAAATTCACAAAGGGAAAAAGATAAAACAACTAACATTTGCAGGGCCTTTATTTTATTCAAATTTTAAGGTTTTCCTTACTGTTTTATTTATTCACCTAGTATAATTAGGGGAAGTAACACTTAATTCTTGTTGTGTCTGTTTTTCTTTGTTTTACCCTAAGGAGGCATTAGTTGGTTTTCACCTTCCCCTTTGCACTTTATGCGGATCCGGGGGGGGGAGTTGGAAATGATTAGTGTGTTCTTCTTAGCGAGACCTTCTTGGAGATTTCATCACCCCAAGGACAATCCCAACCATGCGTACTGGTGGGGTATAAAAGGGGGGAGAGCCAAAGCTGTACCCCAATCCAGTTGCGTCGTAATTGGTGGAACGTCGAAGCTAGGGTGATACCTAGATAGACGTGAAGAGTTGGTTTGAACCTTTCAGTATCTCGCTAGGGTTCCCAACTCTCATTTGTGACGGACTGGTGTTCACAGTTGTGCCTCACGTATCGAGGACTCCCTAGAAACCTTGTTCATCCTAGAGTAAGACCTTTGCTGGCCATACCCCTTAATACTAATCATAAGATTGTGCTTGTTCAAAGTGTCTTTCTGTGAAAAACCAGTAAATTTTGATAAGTCAAACCTTCATTGAGTCATTTCAAGTCCTTGCCATAATCCCTCATTCCAAACCAAGTCACTATTTTCCTACAGAGGGGCGGATTTTCCCCCCTGTTTCAGCACTTTTCACTATAGAAGTGTGGATACGCCCCCCTGTTTCAACATTTTTCACTATAGAAGTGTGGATACGCCCCCCTGTTTTGACGTTTGTAACAGTTTTTTACAGCAAAAGTGTGGATACGCCCCTTGAATGGACAATTTCATCCATTTGACTATTCTAAACCCCCGTTTGAACTCCCAAAGTCTCCATTTGTCCATTTGATCATCCTAAACACTCATCTAACTAATCCAAACATCCATTTGACCATTCCAAACCTCTATTTAACCTTTCTAAAACATCCATTTATCACATTCTCATCGATCATTCCACCATTTGGGATACCCATCTTACCGTGTGACCTAAACATTTGCACTTTCCAAAAAGATCACTTCAATAGCACATCTTCCATTTGCATTCATCATCATTTCTCAACACAAAATCCCTTAAACCTTGTTTTAGGAGTAATCTCCTTAATTGACCAAGGTGTTAAATTTGATCATTATCCTACATATCAATCTTATTCTTCAACCTAATCAATTTCTTATATCTTGAGGCGGATTTGTGTTGTAAGTCAACATCATTGGCCCAAATCAATCCCCTTCCATCTCAAGGCGGATTCGATGTCGTGATCATTGATTTAATCCGATCAACCAACATTATAAGTCACCTAGGGTGGTTTCCAAATCAGGTTTTAGGATCCCCTCCATCAATCAAATCCTTATCCAAACCATCAAATTGATATATTATCCAATCCAATCCAATCTATCCAAATCCAATCAAAATCCCATCATCCAATCAAATCAAATCCTTATCCAAATCATCAAATTGATACATCATCAATTGATCCATCATCCAATCCAATCAAACATCATCCAATCAAAACCATCAAATTGATACATTATCAATTGATCCAACAATCCTTATCCAAATCATCAAATTGATACATCATCAAATTTGATCCAATCAAATCAATCTCCATCCAATTGACACATCATCAATTGATCCAAACAATCCAATCCCAATCCAATTCATCAAATTGATACATCATCAAATTTGATCCAATCAAATCAATCTCCATCCAATTGACACATCATCAATTGATCCAAACAATCCAATCCCAATCCAATTCATCAAATTGATACATCATCATTTGATCCAAAATCCAACCCCAATCCAAATCATCAAATTGATACATCATCATTTGATCCAAACAATGCAATCCTCATCCAAATCATCAAGTTGATACATCATCAATTGATCAAACCAATCCTCATCCAAATCATCAAATTGATACATCATCAATTGATCCATCAAATCCAATCTTATCCAATTGATCCAATCCAATCCAATTGATACATCATCAATTGATCCATCATCCAATCTAAATCAATCAATCCAAATCATCACCTAGATCATCCTTTAGAGATTGCATCTTCAAATCACCTAGTTGTTTGGCACGTTCATGCCCGTTCAAACCCATTCACAAACAAAAAAGAAAATGGCAGACCAACAAACTCAAGGTTCCCAACCAAATGTCCCTCAAGATCCTAATAATATTCCACATGATCCCCATAACGACGTCTCATCTCAATCAAACACCGACATCCAGAATATCACACCACCTAGTGATGAAAACATGGTCAATCAACCTGAAATCACCGTTGACGAATATCTCAGTAATCCTGCCAATGTCCAAATGATGGATCATCTCCTAAATGAATGTGGGAATAAGATCCTTGCCACCTTACTCATGAAGGGAGTCAAACCACCGTCTAGTTTCAATACATCACAATATGCCCTTCTCGCATTTGTGGACCCACAAGCCTCACAAATTGTTCCTGAAGGTTCCTACATTCCTGAAGGTGCACCCACTGAAAATTAGTACCACCTCGAACTTGGAAATGATGCCATCCATCAAGTCCAAGAATATCCTCATCTTCCAACCACAACATATACTATTCCACCACCCGATCCTAATGATCCCCATACCTATAGCATGTTGCCATACATCCCATCTACTCCACCACTTCCTCCCCCATATTCTAATATTGGGGGCACACCTACACTTACCAATGTACTACCTCTTGCATTTCAACAACCTCCAAATAATCCACACCAATCCACCACACTACCAACACCGCCACAACATGTTGCTACTATTATAGCTTCATCTCAACACTTGCATCCACAACATCCGCAACACACCTCACACAACCATCACATCAAGTAGTGCAGCCTACCTCACAACAACAACAACACATCTCATCTCATCCATCTCAACAACAACAACACATCTCATCTCACCCATCTCATCAACAACAACATATCTTATCTCATCCACCTCATCAACAACAACAACGACCTCCACAACAACATGTGCATATACCTACGCAAACACATCATAATCTGCTTACTAAGTACCTCTATCATCCCTCTAGCACATACACTATTCCATCCCATACAAATCCTCATAAGAATGCGCAAAACCAAATACATACCCAACCGCCACCTTACACCAATCTTTCATAACCTCAACATCATTCCCACCAACAAACATCGAATCCATACCCATATGCCACGCAACAACCCACCATTGCACAACAATACCAATCCTATTTGCCCTACTTTCAACAACAACAAACTCACCAACAAGGGGCACCTTACACTTCCTATTACCAACAACCATCATCACATCAACAAAGAGGCCCTACCTCTACACATTACCAAAATGCTACACAACAATAGGACCCCTCTCTTGTTTCCTACTATCAACAACAAGTGACTCCCACTCAACATAATCAATCATCCAACTATCAATCCACTTACAATCAACAAATGAACTCATATCCGACTCAACCCATTTATGATCCAACAACGGTGGGGCCATCCTCATCATATCCACAATATTATCCATACAATCAATCCACTTTGACTCCCACGACTCCCGTCAATAAGGACTTGGAAGAAGTAAAAGTAGCATTAAAGGACCTACAAGTTGGAGCAAGTAAACAAGCATTCAAGTTTGAGGACATATGTCCTTATCCTTTTGATCCCTCCATCTCCTTGATTCCTTTTCCCAAACATTTTGAGATACCAAAATTCGATAAATACAAAGGAACCAGGGATCATAGAGCTCACCTTCAAGAATTTTATGCCCATTGCCAAGAGGTCATGCATAATGACAATCATCTTATCCAACTTTTCCCAAAAAGTCTACAAGGGGTTTCCCTTAACTGGTTTATGGGTCTTGAAAAAGGATCTATCAAAACCTTTGCACAATTATCCAAATAGTTTGTCTCCCACTTCTCTTTTAATCTAGAGAAGGATATTGACACACTTGATCTCTTAAAAGAAAAACAACGTGATGGAGAGTCCTTTGCAAGCTACTTGCAAAGATGGCATGCCTTGGCTAGTAGGATGAAATCCCCACTAATAGAAAAAGACATGGTCATGCTATTTATCAAAAATTACCACCCAGATATGGCTCATAATTTCCAAATCCATCGTATGACCACCTTTGCAGCACTCGTGGAGAAGGGCCCTATCTTGGAACGAGCCCTTGTTGCAAAATGGCAAGTCAAACATTTTAATTCTGATAGAGAGAAATCCTTTGGGGATAAACCTCATTATTGGAATAGAAATAAAAATGTTGTCAATGACGATGTCACTGACACCAAACATGTTCAAGTGGCCACCACCACGCAAAGATACCCTCCTTGGAAACAACCCTCAATCCAAAATGCCATATCCGTCCCTCAAGGGGCACATCGACAACAATCCAACCAAAATAACCAAGGGGGAAACAAACGTCAGTTCACTTAGTTGGGAGAACCCCTTAGCGTGGTGTTTAACAAGCTTCTTCAAGATAATTATCCCATCACGTATCCTATCACCAAACCTCTTGATACGTCTAAACCCAAGCCTGCTTGGTTTAAAGACAATGAATATTGTGAATTTCACAAGATTAAGGGACATACCTTAGATAAATGTCAAGGCCTAAAAACCTACATTCAAGGCCTCATCGATCGAGGTGAAATCCATGTAGATGCTAACGCAACATCTTTGTCCAATGCTCAACTCCAGATATATCAAAACACTTTTCCTAACCATAATCAGGGTCCTAGTACGTCCAACTCAAATCCTAGACCTAGCAACAATAACAAGCAAGGTAACAACACCAATAACATCAGCTATAAAAATGTGCCATAAAATTATCAAGGTGTGGTTTTATATGTAGAACAAGTGGAGCCACGTGTATCCATGATACATGTCAAAGGAAAAGATCCACAATGTGTTGTTACCACTCGGCGAACCTGCATCACAGTCCCAACAACTCCTCCATCCACCCAATGACCATCCGTCAATTCACAATATAACATCCTAGACCATGTAGGCAAGACTGTAGCCCAAATATCCATCTTGGATCTGCTTAAGTCATCCCCTGTGCATCAAGACATCTTGACTAAGGCTTTGCAAAGCACCCAAGTGCCTGATAATATTGACCCTACCCAATTCCAAGCATTGGTAGGAAATCTCTCATCAACCTATCAGTTAGCCTTTAGCCAAAAAGACATGCCACATCTTGATTCAAGCCACAACCGCCCCCTCCATCTCGAGGTTGGTGTAAATTGTCAAAAAGTAAAAAGGGTACTAGTAGATAATGGTTTGGCCCTAAATCTTTGCACATTAAAATTCATACAATACGTTGGATACACCCAGGTTGATCTAAGAAGTCAAGTTATCACCATCAAGGCATATGATAATGCAGAGTGGGATTTTGAGGGTATTATTTACCTCCCTATTCAAGTGGGCCCCATTGTATAGTACACTATGTGTCATGTTCTGGACCTTGAACTTCCATACAAAATTCTTCTTGTCCATCCATGGATTTATTCGATGCAAGCCATCCCATCCACCTATCATCAATGCTTAAAGTTCTCATTTCAAGGAATGGAAGTCACCATACAAGTTGACCCCCAACCTTTTGAATATTGTCGTGCCTTGGAAGCTTCTTTTCTACATTCACATTATTGCCCAGGAGTTGAAATGGGGGCATCCCCAACATCTGATCCTGACCCATCCACCAATACACTAAACACCCCATCACCACCATCATCCACACCTGCTTCCACCATCACCAAGGTCCAGATCATAGACAAGGGATGTGGCGAATACAAAATGCATACCACACTCAATGTGGCAACCATGCCACCTTCGCCCTGCACATATGGACAACCAATTTTGTCGCTACCAAAAGTGGAAGAAAAGACACTTACACTCACCTCCAAGAACATGACTTCGACAACATTCAATGATCTGGGATCCCTTCAAGATCAAATGGATGAAGATATCAGTCAATGGGTTTATTGGGAGGAACCTGAGCCACAACATCCCCTTATAGAATACTTTCAAGAAGTCTATCCATGTGCCTCAAAATTCATTGAAAAGTGTCATTACCAAGGCGGAGGCCTTGGTGCGGAAGAACAAGGAAAATTTCAGCCCATTGAAGCAACCACCATGCAACCAAGAAATTTGGGCTTGGGTTATGATACTAAACAAAAGGGTCCTGTGACATCCTCTAGCACTTCTAACAATGTTAGTGTTGACAACAGTTGTCTCGAAGACATACCGGAGGAAGAGTCCATCATACACGCATATGATGACTTGAATCACATTGACCTCCCCACCATGTTTGAATGCTTCTCTGTTTGCACCATAACCTTATCCCTCAAACATCCTGAACTTATCGATAATGACCTACAAGGTAGCGCACCTGTCAGCACATTTCCCTTAGAGGATACCTATGTACATCTAATGGGATTTGGGGAAGATGAACGCCCTAATCGCAAAAGAAAAAATAAACAAAATCAAAATGGGTCATCAAGTGAAAACCTCATCGAGGTGCTTTTTGACTAGGAAAAAGTAAAAACAAAGGATGTATCTGATAGTTAAAACCTTAATACAACACTAGAAGATGGGGACGTTCATCTTCCCCTTGTAGGAACACAACTATCTGAGCAGTCTTCGATTCTCATTGAAGAAATGCAAGAGGTAAATTTGGGGACATAAGAAACTCCAAGGATCACCTATGTGGCAAAATCTTTATTAGAAGAATAATATCTCACCATTGTCCAAATTCTCTGAGAAGGGGTTATCAATTTTGCATGGGCTTATTCTGATATGCTTGGCCTGGATCCTAATCTTGTTGTACACCATTTGGATGTTCGTCCAGATGCCAAACCTATCAAGAAGAAGCTCTGAAAGATGCACCCGCAGGTGGCACTATTAGTTAAGAAAGAATTAGAAAAATTACTAGATGTTGGCTTTATTAGGTCCATTGATTATTTCGATTAGATTTCCAATATAGTACTTGTTGCTAAACCTAACAGAGACATCAGAATTTGCACAGATTTCTGGGATCTTAACAAAGCTTGTCCAAAAGATGACTTTCCATTGCCTAACATTGACATGTTGGTTGAAATTACTATAATTCATGAGATGTTATCCCTCATGGATGGCTTCTCCGGCTACAATCAGATCCGAATTGCCTCCGAAGATCAACACAAAACCGCTTTTACAACACCTTGGGGTACCTTCTGTTACAATGTCATACCCTTTGGTCTCAAAAATACGAGGGTGACATATCAACGAGCAATGACCATTATATTCCATGACCTCATCCACATTATCTGAGAAGATTTTGTTGATGACTTGCTAGGAAAATCTGGAACTAGAGAAGAGCACCCTGCCATTCTAAAAAAGATCTTCGAGCGCTTGGAGTAGTACAAGCTTCGGCTGAATCCAAAAAAGTGTGTGTTTGGTGTCACATTAGGGAAATTATTGGGCTTCATAGTCTCCCGGAGAGGCATCGAGGTTGACTCTGCTAAAGTAAAAGCTATCATGGATATGCCTTCACCTTGATACCTAAAACAGTTAAGGAGCCTCCAAGGGAAGCTACAATCCATTCGTCGGTTTATAGACCAGCTTGCAAATAAATGTCAGTCATTCACCCACCTTCTCAAGAAAGACACCATCTTCAAGTGCAATCAATAGTGTCAGTTGGGTTTTGATATGATCAAAGGATACTTGGCACACCCACCAATATTGATGCCACCAATCCCTAGGAAACCCCTCTTGCTATACATCTCTACCACTTCGGTTGTATTGGGGGAATTGTTGGCACAACATGATGGATCCTCCAAAGAATGAGCAATTTACTACATTAGCTGAACATTGGTTGGTTATGAACTTAATTACTCACCAATGGAGAAGGCATGTCTCGTTGTGGTCTTTAGTACAAAAAAATTACACCACTATATGCTTAACCATCCTATAAAGTTGATATCAAAAGTGGATCCCCTCAAGTACGTGTTATCAAAGACAACCCTAACTAGCCGAATGGCTAAATGGATCATGCTTCTCAGTGAGTTTGATATAGAATATGTGGACAGAAAAGCCATCAAAGGATAGGTAATAGCAGATCAGTTGGAAGATGCTCCGTTAGTAGATTCCTACCCCATAGAGGTCGAATTCCCAGATGAAGGAGTCTTTGCGGTATCAGAAGCTACCACATGGACACTGTACTTTGATGGATCACACACTCATAATGGATCAGGGGCAGGAGTCTTGCTTATCACCCCCCAAGGCGATTACATACCGAAATCATTCAGATTGGCTTTTCCCTGCACCAACAACATCTCTGAATATGAAGCCCTTCTCACAAGCGTCAGAATTGCAGTCCAATGGCACATCACTCATCTGCAAGTTTTTGGTGACTCCTAGTTGGTCATAAAATAGGTCAACGATGAGTTTCTAACAAAAGATGGAAAGTTGTTTCCTTACAAATGAATGGTGGATGAATTCAAAAAATATTTCACCTCCATTCAATTTGAGCAGATCCCAAGACTCCATAATAAGGCAGCAGATGCTATGGCTACCATTAGTTCTCTCCTCAACATGCCAAAAGATTTTACAAATTGTCAGTTCCTAGTCAACCAACTCCTAATCCCAGCATACGATATCCTTGAGAGTGACATGGTGTGTGCTATTGTAGGTCCCGAATCCCCTTGGTACCATGAAATTTACACCTATATTCATGACAACACCCTCTCGCCTGATCTCATGAGAAACCAATGTAAATCATTTATCCAACACACTACCCGCTACACCATTATCGGTGATACACTTTATCGACGTGGGTATGATGGAACTATCCTCCATTGTTTAGAAGAAACTAAAGTCTGCACGACATTAACAGAAGTGCATAGCGGTATTTGTGGGGCCCATTCTAATGGTATGGCCCTATCCAAACAGATTCTCAGAGCAGGATATTACTAGCCTACAATGGAACAGGATGCTTGTGAATATGTCAAAAAGTGTCTTCCGTGTCAACAACATGTAGATTTGATTCACGCTCCAGCACAAGAGCTACAACCTATCACGACACCTTGGCCATTTTCACAATGGGGTTTCGACTTGATTGGAAAGATCTACCCTCCATCCTCTGATGGTCACACCTTTATCATCACAACCACTAAATACTTCACCAAATGGGTGGAATCCATACCACTCACTCAAATCACTGGTGTTCAGATCTCTAAGTTCATCCTCTACCATATCCTCTACAGGTATGGTATCCCCTCCGCCATCATCACCGACAACGGAAAGCCATTCAAAAATAAGTGTATGGAACTCCTTTGTGACACATATCATATCCAACATCGTTGGTCCACTCCCTATTACCCCCAAGGTAATGGATAGGAAGAAGCAACAAACAAAACATTAATCAAAATCATTAAGAAGATGGTCAATAGCACTGGCTGCAATTGGCACCTCCATATCCATCCCGCTCTTTGGGCCTACCATACATATATCCGCACCCCTAGTGGTGCTACTCCATGCTCTCTTGTCTATGGCATTGAAGCCATCTTGCCAATTGAAGTTGAAATCCCTTCACTCCGAATCTCCCTCAAGAATCTCATCACTAACGAAGACACCCGAGTGGCATGCCTGGCACAATTGGAATTGCTGGATGAAAAATGGGTCAAGGCTTATAACTATTTGCAAGCCTATCAACACCGACTCAAAAGGAGCTATAATAAGAAATTCCACCCTCGCCAATTCAATGTTGGTGATTTGGTCCTTAAAGAGAATCAGCAAGATCGAGAGAAAAAGGGTAAGTTTGAAGCAAACTGGTTGGGCCCTTATGTCATCACCACAAAATATGGTTCTGACATCTATAGACTCTCCACCCCTAAAGGGGAGGCCTTGGAGGAACCCATCAACATCATGCACCTGAAGAAGTTCTACACTTAGGTTAGCTGGGGTATCCTTCCTGTAAAAGTCAAAAGTACAAAAAAAATACAAAAAAATCAAAAAATAGTAAAGAGAAATAATTCATCTTATGGTGAAAACCACCCCTGTTTGGCACCTTGGATACGTACGATTGGTGAAAACCTTGCAAAAGGCGCCTCTCATATAGGGCTTAATCATTATCTACCTTGCGTCCTGGTTACTATATGGCTTATCCACCGATTCCTCAATCCCCATATCCTCCCATCTGCTTGCACCACCTTGTCGCTTGGTATATTTTGGTTGAGCATTGGATGACTGTCATCCACTATCTGACATCTTGATCTTGTTACCCTAATATGAGCTTGTGTCATCTCATTGTTGTGGTTGTCTCCATCTAGGCTCACTCTTTGTGTCCATCTCCATCTAGGTCTCACTGTGTCTCCTTGTGAACTACGCTGCCCCTGTGCTTGCATGTAGGCAAGGCTGATCATTTGATCCACCCTTGGGGTTTCTCTTTGTCTTCTTTTGTGGTTATTTTTTTTGATCATTGTCCTCCATCATCTGTCTTTATCATCTTCTTTCCACTTTTATCATGGTTTTCTCTTGAACTACGATGCCTCTGCACTTGCACGTAGGCAAGGCTAATCTTTGGATCGGCCCCTGAGGCATTTTGTCATTCATCATTTGTCCTCATGGTCCACTTTTCGATCTTGTCCATCCTCGATCTTTTTTCATGTATGAACTACGTTGCCCCTACACTTGCACATGGGCAAGGTTGATCTTTTGCTCTGCCCTGGGGGCTTGTGTTTGTCTTGGTCATCCATCAGTCCACTTTTCGCTCTTTTATCATGGTCTTTTCCTGAACTATGAGGGCTCTATGCTTTCATGTAGGCAAGGTTGATCTTTGATCAACCCTCGAGCCCCTAGGTCTTTAGGTTGTGTCTTGTCCTCTTGTTGTTTTGTTGTCAGGCATGTCCCTATCATCGCTCATTCTTCACAAAAAAGATCTTCTAGTATCAAGAAATCTTCCCAATGACAATTATCCTACATCATCTAGGTCACTTTAGCTTAGTATCCATCATTGGTCTTAATAGGATGCATCCTTCCTAATAGACCACATCAATCCCATCCATCCTTGGGATCTTATGGCAAAGGACGCTTGTAATTGATTATGATCTTTTGGTACTTTTGGATTTTGTTTATCATTTGAGCTCCCTATAATCACTAGTCAAGATCGCCATGATCCTTCATATTATGGTGTGTTTTGTCTAGTTAACATAGGGACATCTCTTGACTATTTTATTGTTGCTGTCTACTGGGATGCTCCACACAGTACCCACTAGGATTCCTCTTGCATCTTGGATTATGTGGGGGCATCCCTTTTTGCTTGTGGTTATCCCAATACCTAGCTCGACCAAAGTCATCGCGACTTTGGGGTATTGGGATAGATTTCTTCTTTGTTGTGTTTGTTTTATGCATTAGACATTAATCCATCTTGGCTTACATTCCCTGACGCCCGATGTCTCATGGTATAGCAAAAATCAGTGCTCTAAAGGATGGAAAATTGCATTCATGCCACATTTCATCTCATTGCATATTCCCCCTTCATCCAATCTTGCTCCTACATCTATGACTCCTAATTTTGGTTGTGCAAACTCTCATTCCCTCTTACTAACTTTTCTTCTCAGGATCCTTACGGTTCTTGACAAGTACTGTGCTCCACACACCCTACACATATTACCTACCCATTGATACCTATGTCTACATTCATTTAGGTTCATTAGGTTCATTTGCATCAATTCATTAAGTTCACTTATCCATTTACATCCATTCATTTATCCATTTGCATCAATACATTAAGTTCATTTATCCATATTGCATTAATTCATTGAGTTTGCTTATCCATTTACATCCATTCATTTATCCATTTGCATCAATACATTAAGTTCATTTATCCATATTACATCAATACATTAAGTTCATTTATCCATATTGAATTAATTCATTTAGGTTCATGTATCCATTTACATCCATTCATTTATCCATTTGCATCAATTTATTAAGTCCATTTATCCATTTTCATCAGTTCATTAAGTTCATCTCTCCATATTGCATTAATTCATGTAGGTTCATTCAATTCATTATGATCATTTATCCATACATTTCCATATCCACCTATGCATCATTATTAGGCCCGTATTACTTACATCATATATACAATTGCATTACCATTCATAAATCATTAACATCATCCATAATCACATCATCACACATGCATAAATAAATCATTAACATCATAACAAAACATCCATATCAACACAAAAACATCATATACATATGCATAACATACATCATCTATCATAAGAACATCAATATAACACCATATGCATAACATAAATCATCCATCACAAAAATGTGCGGCAGAATATCAATGGGGACCATCACATATCATCATCAAAATAATACAATGTCCATATCCAAAATATAGTCACCACATAATCACCTACATATCATCCTCAAATGAGAAGCATAATCTTAGAATATGCGCCGCACCTCCATCCGGTACCTATCACAACATCTATATCCTGTCACCTGTCCTCTACGTACCCTAAGCTGCCCACACTTGACCTCTGAGGAGACTCGGGTACGAGTCCCCTGTGTGTCAGAGTCCCCTACGATTCATGAGCTGGAGTCCTAAATCGAGAGGGAGTCAGCTGAAAATCACTGTACCCCCTGGTCCATGTCCCTAAAGATTGGGACGGTACTGACATCTATAGTATTTGCCTAACATACTATGTTGTACGTTGTGCTAGATCTAGCACTACCTGCTCATACACACCTCTCCTGTATGCCGCCTCATGCATGTACTCATCTCTCTGCCCAACCTGGAACCGAGCGGCATTTCGCTCATACCTGTATCTATCATGCTCTCTGCTAATGATTCGTCACTCCTGCTCCTATGCCTCCTGTGCTGCTATCAGTAGTCATACCTACTCTGTAGACCTCTCCCTCTCTACCCACATAGTCTCTAGCTCTGTCCTATCACCCTGCACTCCCTGTGACTGCCTCTAAGCAATGTCCCTCTCAGCACTCTCAGCCCATGCCACTGCTGCGTCTCTCTGGAACTACAGGATCTGGACCTGTCTCAGTACACTGTCCCTCTCCCACTGTAGTGCCTGCACCTGTCCCTGTGCACTCTCTCTCTTGCTGCAGTCTCTAACCTAGCCTCTGCGGCCTCGACCCTCACTCTCATCTCCTCTAAAGATTCCTTTGTTGTAGATACTCTCTCTTGTAGCGCTGTCCTCTCCTCCAAAAGTCCCACAATTTGAACTCTCAGCATCTCCATCTCCCTCTCGGCCCACTGAGAATGCTCCACTGAGACATAATCTCCTCCCCCTATTGGCTCTAGCTGACCTCGCATCTGCACTACTGTCATCATTGCCTCTAACCTGCCTCGGTCCCATGTCACCCGAGCCAGCTCCCCCCGTACTCTCTCCATCCCTACTCGCGTCTCATCCCCCTCTCTCAACCACCTATATATCTGTTGTCAGATGACCCACAACATGATCAAACACTATCATCTTTGACTTCTTCACCCTCTACACCTCTGCCTCCGCCCTCCTCAACTCCTCCTCTAACACCCATACCCTCGCCTGGGCCCCTCTCAGTAACATCACTAGACTATCAACTGCAGCCACTAGTACTACTGCTAGAGGATCCACCACCTGCACATCCAGGTCCATAGCCTCCCCCTCCATCTCCTCCTACACCTTCTCAACCCAACTCATCAACCGAATCCTCCTCAACTGTCCCCTCCTCCCCACCCTCATCCATCTCATAGGCTCCCCTCCAGGCCGCCTCTCCCCCTCTAGCTCTTGCTCTGACCGGATCTTTGGCTAGAACCTCATCTGACGATTGCTCCCGGTCATCCCCTTGAGACATCCTCTGACATCTACCACACCCTTTGCTCCCTCGTACGAATCTATAGCCCTCACCTCCTCCTGCTCCTGCTCAACTCTCACCTGCACTTGTCTCTATCGTACTCTACCACCAATCCCTATCTGAGCAGCCCTCCCCTCCCTCAGCCCGAGCATCTCCACCTCTATCTCTAGGCCCCCCCATCACCTCGCCCTCCTACCTCCATCTCCTCCCCTCCATCACCTTGTCCTCCTGCCTCCCTCTCCTCTCTCACCTCTCTCCTCGCCCTCCTCCGAGGTCGCCTCCTCCTGACCCTCCTCCTCTCTGGCTGATCTCTCACCTCACCCTCATCCGTCTCATCACTCTGATGACCGACATCCTCCTCTCCCCCCTACTCCTGCTCATCCTCTAGCCCCCACTCCACAACTCCCATAGTAGGCACCTCCGGTGTAACCCTCTCCCATCGATGGTTGCGAAACCACCGATTATACTGATTTGTCTCTCTGACATCCTCTAGACCCTCCCCTCTCCCTGGATAGGGCACCCCACCTGCCATCACCCACGCCTCCCTCATTGACAACCTCGCTCCCCATGGTACCTCTTTGGTAAGCCGACGAAACATAGTCGGCACTCCTGGGATATCCTACATGAGTCCAAACTACCACATCACTCTGTCTGGACGATGCATCTCCACTATGTGTCCTTGACTCCCAATCAGGAAACATCTACATCTAAAGAATCCCTGATGTCTCTCCTCCTCAATCCTCCATCCTGTAAACCACTGATACATGTATGGCTGCCATACAATATGCTCCTCCCGTAACTCATCAAACGCTCTCCTCCACTGATCCATCTCTCCCTGTATCTCATAGCGTAAGATGCAGCCCTTGGCTGCCCTGAACTCCCAAGCCACTGAATCTCTATCATTGAACTCTCCTCTCCTAACCACTATGTGTCTCGTCACCACGATATGCTCCCATCCCCACACCTGTAATAGCATCCTATGCATCATGCTCTGCATCCCTCGATAAAAAATCACGTGCATATCTCAGTATAACTAGGCCAATACACATGACCCCTAGGAAAACTGTCCCTCCCGCCACTCAACAATATGTCGAATCACCTCCATATACCGTAAGCTGCAGAATCACCTGCTCTGATCCGGCAGTAGTATCCCACTAATCAGACAACACAAAAATAGTGGTAATGCTGGCACCCCCAATGCCAGGCATCTGTCTACGTCTATCTGCCCCCTCTGTATCGACAAGTCATCTCGCTTGAATAGCACCAGGACAGTCTCATCTAACTGTGCTCCTCTCGAAACCACCTCACTCACTAACTGACCTGCTATCAGTAACCTGAAAATCTGCCACACATCCTTTAAAGTCACCGTCATCTCCCCTATCGATAGATGAAAAATCAACATCGCCGAGCTCCATCTCTCTATCAGGGCTATCAACATCGCTTGATGCACTCTCATCTCTAGAAACTGCACTAACTGCAATAACCTCGCCTGCTCTGGTGTTGCATGGTCTACCTCGCTCATCGCCTCTATTGTAGCTACTAGTGCTTCTGGCCTCCGCTCATGGGTTCGTAATCGACTAAAATCCTACAAACATACCATCCACCTTGTCAAATTCTTCATCAAATTTTGATCCCATGAATTTATTTTTCCTTTTTTCTCTTTTTCTCTCTCTTTCCCATCCCCCATTCCCTCCCAGCCGCAGGGCGGATCTGCCCTTGGCCAAGGCAGACCTACCCTTGCAGTGGGACGGACCCGCCCCTACAATGGGGCGGACCCGCCCTTGCAGTGCGGCGGATCCGCCGGCTATGGGCGGTGCTGTCGCTAGTCATAGCGGATCCACCGGCTATAGGCGGCGCTGCCGCTAGTCGCGGCGGTGACTGTCCACCCCTATAGCGGGGTGGACCTACCCCTCATCATGGGGCGGAACTATTCCCATAGTGAGGCAGCTCCGCTGGCTAGGGAGGGCATCGCCGCTAGATGCGGCAGTGTCTATTCACCCTTGTAGTGGGGTGGACCCGCCCCTGGGCAGGGCGAGCTTGCCCCCGTAGCGGGGCAGACCTGCCCCTGGCCGAGGTGAGCTCACCCCCACAGCAGGGCGGACCCACCCCCAGCCAGGGCAGACCTACCCTGAGCCGCGATAGGTCTATCTACCGGAGGGCATATTCGCCCTCCTGCGATAATTTTTTTTTTCGAAAACCCTCTTAAACTACCTCACATTTTTCTATTCTAATGACAACCCATTTTTCTTCGCTAACTTGCCCATAAAATCCATATTCTACATTTTTCATAAAACATTTTAAATGCATTAAAATTGCGAAAATAATGCATAGAGTGTTTTCTCGCCTACCTGGTGGGGCCCACCTTGCTGAATGTAGGACCGTCGAACCTCATCTGCTCAGTGGATGATCTCGGTGTCATTATCCTGCAACTTCTTTGCTCCTCATCTGCTTGCCTTCTTCTCCTCTTCTCTCAACTGCTACAGTGCAAATGAGGTGAGGTGATGTTTAAAATTACTTTATTTCACTTTCCCCCTCTTTACGAAGTCTTTTTTACCTCTTATTTACCTTTTTCTCTTCCAATTAATCCCTTCCCTTCCCGGGGCCACCATTTGCACCCCATTTGTCCGATTGACTTCATTCAAAAGGAAAACTTGTCTATTTTTTTGCCCTCTTTCCAAACATACCATCCGTTTCTTCTTATTGAGAAGTCACTCGGAACCCCTCTTTTTCCCCCGTCATCCTCTCGAGGGGGCATACCCTTCACATTTATATATTTTCCCTATCATGGTCATTCCCCTCCAACATTGGGGCATCTTCATCCATTCCCCACTAATTGGACAACTCAAGTCCTCCTCCCCATGTTGGGGCATCATCTTCCGGTTACTTCCTCTATAGAGTCATCTACAGTTTCTTTTCTTCGAAGCACAGTTATTCTAACGATACTTCGAAGAGGGGAAAAATGTAGACATCCAAATTTGATCACTTGCATATGATCAAAATCGTCTACTCTATTCATCTATTTCATTAATAGTGATCAAATAATTTATTTAATCATTATTTCATTTTTCTGCCTAAGTTTCCTAAAGTATGTAATTAAATAAATTAAATACTTTACCTTATCCCTTTCTTCTCTAAATTAAATAAATATGACAAATTATTTAATTTAGTCTTTTAACCCATTTGGATTAAAACCAATTTTTAATTCCCCTTTTTCTCTCTCCTTGTCACATTCTCCATAACCCTCTTTTAATCCAGATCAAATTAATTAATCTGTGATTAGGATGTGCACCACTTAATTTTGATTAAGTGTCACATCCTCCATAATCTCCCACTTGCCTCTAATCTCTCATTAATTATCCTAATCCTGTGTTTGCACAACCTTAATCAAAGTTATTAAGCACATTTGGCTTACCTTTTCTAGTCAACCTTTCCACTTGCCTTTCTTGGCCTTGACTCTCTTTCCCAAGTGAATTTTTAATTCACATTTATTTATCCAAATCTCCTCTCTTCTCCATGTGAATTTTTAATTCACTTTTGTCTTTCCAAGGTCTTCCCCATCCCCATGCAAAGTTCTAAAAGGCTTGACTTGTCACTTTACATGTGCCAAGGACTTCTCGAACCTTGGACTTGTCACATCACCCACATGTGACAAATCTCCAATTTTTTGGAGACTCTCTTTTATCCAATGAATGTGAATTTTAATTCACATTTATTTCTCCAACCACTTCCCCTTTTCCCATGGAGATTTTTGAGGAATTCTAAAATTCTTGAAATGTCTCTTTCCTTCTCATTTGAGGACAAGAAGTCTATTTTTGAGGAAATATTCTCATCCCCCAAGATACCTACAAGGTACTTGTCCTTCATCCACCTCATGTACTTCTCTTCCATCTCATGTACTTCTCTTCCACCTCATTTCCACATTATTCCACCTAAGACATCTCACATTCCACATGTCAAGATGTGATGGCTTGTGAGTCCTCAACTCACCATAGCCCTTCATCTTGATTTTGTTGGATCAATCTCAATCATTGAATTCTCTAGAGAATTTCAATTATCCTATAAATACCCCCTCATTTCTCCCATTTTGGGGATCAAGTCTTTTGCTACCAAACTCTTGCCAAATTATCATTTGCAGCATTTGAACTTTTTCATAGTATTTCTCATCAATCCATCTTGCATCTTCCATCCCTTTAACTCCATTTCCATCCAAGGAGCACACAAGACATCCAAAGATCAAGGGCCAACCAAAGAAGGAGTAGCATGAAGGTATAATCAACAATCAATTTATCTTATCTTGCTTTCATGTTCACTATTTCTTAGGTTAATCATTGAGGTGCCCTTTTCTTATGTTATTTCCTCTTATTGCATCATTTTAGTATCTTACATTAGGACTTGACATTTTAATAGGATCACAGACATAGATGTCAAATCTTCATGATTGGAGGATGAACGCAACATTCAGTCCAAGCAAATAACACACCAGGTTGTTTCTTTCCTTCCTATGAATTATGAAGCTTATCAATTTGATTATGGGAGTTTGGGGAAGACAACTCGCATCTGGATTGATGATGGTTTCAATGAGTTGCCTCAAATGCTGATTATTCATGTTGATGAGGTTGAGTTTGAATGTTCCATTATTGAGTCTTATTTTGCTGAGTATAAGGATAAATTTGCATTCTTGAGGACTGTTTCCATCACCTTATTGTTTGTCCATGCATTGATGAACCATATGGGGGTGGGACTCAGTTTCCCCTGTCTGATCATGATTTGTTTTGAGTCTTATTGTATATAATTTTATTTGAATAAATATAGCTTGCTTTGCTTTCTTTAGGTTTTCTCTTTTTCTCCCTTTGCTTTCTTTAGATTTGATTTCATTAGTTTAGGTTTTCTTTTGCCTTTTTTTTTTGCTTTGGTTTGTTTTTCTTCGCTTTCTGGTCCTAGTTAGTATAGATGGATTTAGTTTAGATTGCTTTGCTTATGTTTGAATTTGCTTTGGGTTTCAGTTTGGTTGATGCTTTGCTTCTCCGGCTTGGGTTCCCCTATTTTCTGTTGAGAGTATCTTATTCACACAACAACAATTATTTTATTTGGGATTGTTTTGAGTATTTCCTTTACAAACTCTAATCATCCTTCTAGTTAAATATGGTGGAAATCCATATTTAATGTCTCATGTGCTCAATGCTAAAGAAAATAAGTCCTTGGATTAAGTAGTTCTGGAATGTGCTTGAATCTTACATTTATGAATACATCTTAAAAAACCCGAGGTTGTTGCGGGTTCTTTGGGAGGTCTAGTTAAGTCAAAAAATTTTATCTCTGCTTCAACATTGTTGTGGTTCTCAACCTTGAACGTGAACTTCATCGTTCACGAGTTGAAATAAAAAAAGAATATCAAAAGAAATGAATTCAACCTATCAAGAGTATCCAAATATCTCTACCAATGCTATGGACGCCTGGCTGGCAGTAGAGCTATGTTCGAGAGGATCATAGTGATAACCTCATCGAGGCTATGGATGCTTGGTTGGAAACAAGGCTCTATCCAGGATTCTTTTGAAGTTAGAGCCTTTACATAGCTTAACCTTGCTGACCTTGGTTCCTTGTGGTAGCTAACAGAGGGAAATTAATACATATGCACACACTAGGAATTTAGTGCAGTAAGGGTCTTCTTGTCCATTGGCTTAGAAACTTTATTTGTCAAGTGACTTGATGGGAGGATCGAAACCGGAGTTCTAGGTTCTTGATTCTAGTTTGTCATTGAAATGCTCTTGAGAATTTCCCCGACAAGAGTCACCATTTGTTCTGCAATTTTTGTGCACACGCCCCGTTGAAGGCAAGGACCCTCTTTTTTTTTGCCTCTCTACATCTTGGCTTTATCAAATTTTAGTTTTTCTCCTCTTGGGAGGTTATTTTGGGATAAGTCCAGATTTGATTTGATAAAGACAGTATTTTGAAGCATCTTGAGGGTCTAGGAGAATTCCACCTACCTCGAATTTTGGAAATGGGGATTTTGAAGTGAATTTTCAATGTTATTGTATCAACATGAATTTGCACCCCTAACGCAAATTCCCTTTTGACCCTTAACACTTTAGAAAATCAAAAGTAGAGGTTTAATTCCACTTAAGCCCATTCCTTGCATTCCACTTGGTGCTTGGTTCGCGTGTTAGTGGGGGCGTTTCTATCAAGGATTCCTGCACGACACGCTTACATCCCTAGTAGATTCCTACGACTGAAGACTGCAAAGGCATAACATTTTCAATTGGAAGTCGAAGAGTAATGTCCCGCTTTGGCTGGCTGACCCAAATATGGTCGTTTTTCATCCATCTCTTCATAATCTTCACTCTTCCATCCATAGCTTTTTGAAAGTAGAAGTTTGAGAGAAGTTTTGCAAGATCATTTGAGCATTTATGTACACCATTTGCATTCATTTCCAAGCTTTGTAGCAGCACCATTCACTCCATTGCTGCAATCCACTACTCTGTCACTCCAGCAGGGCAAGCATAGGACAACACCATGGCAACAAAGGCTTGAGTCCCTCTCATTCACTCCTCCATGAGCCTTGAGTTCTTTGGATGGAGGCGGTAAGCCCCTACAATCTCTCTTTTTTCTTTCAATTGAGTAAGAATGTACTGCTTGTAGTGTTTTTACGTTTACATAGCTTGTAGTTTCTTTTCTTTATCATTTATCTCTACTATTCCAAACTTGGCTATCTGTGGAGGTGGAAACACCAAGATGGGGGTCTGATTGAGGCAAGCCCTTATATAGCCCCAACAATTTCTCCCTTTATTGTGTATTGGTGGAGAGAACTTGGAGCAAGCTGGCGAGGAGAGCATTGTACAAGATCATCTTCATCACCTTGGTGGTAATACATTTTCTTTATCGCATTTGTATCTGCATTTCTCTTTACTTAATCTTGTTTTATCACTTCAAACATCTCTAGACTAGGTTGATAGTCTCCCTTTCGGAGTTAGATTTCTATCTTTTTGGTTCTCTGGTTGTACAGATGCCAATGCACCTGTGAGACGCTAGCACACAACGATGTCATCCTGGAACTGTGCTTTCATCCTTAGACAAAGAACTACCTGAGACACGAATCTGACTCTAAAGGCTGACTCATCTAGTCTTCTTCCAACATTCAGAATTGCAGAGTGATCGAAGGATGCATAATCCTCATCATTCTCATCCTTGTCATCCTAACTTCCCCTTAAACTGAGGTGGGTTAGGGAAACCTTTCCGCTCTTGGCCTTTCATGACTTGGGGCCTTGTAGTGGGTGGTCCCCTTCTCTCACAATTATATGTAAATCTCTTTGCACCAATGGATAGAGGACAAAAAATTAGGTCAGGTTGCTTTTTGAACTTTTCAAAAATTCCTTCTAGAAAAAAAGTTATGAAGTTTAGGAGATTTTGACCTAGCTTGGATTTTTTGAAATCCAAGCTACCTTGGATTTTCCAAAATTTCCATTTTTGGAAAAATCCAAACCCCCCTCAAAATCTTGAAATTCCTAAAATGGAATTTTTTCCCAAATGTAATGTTTTTTTTCAAAATTAAAAAAATTCCAAAAATGACAATTTTTGAAATTTCGGGTAATCCAAGCTACCTCGGATTTTCTGTGAGGATTATGCTTCGGAAAATCCAAGCTACCTTGGATTTTTTGAAATTTCTAGTTTTGGAAAAATCCAAGCCCCCCTCAAAATCCTGAAATTTTCCAAATTTTTTTTTTAAAAATGGAAAATTTTATCCTAAAATTTTAAAATGTAAAATGAAAAAATCTTGAAATGGAGATTTTTTGAAAATAAAAATTCAAAAAGTGGGAAACTTTCAAAAAATGGAAAGTTTTATTAAAAAGGCCAAAATTTCTTTCAAGTTTAATTTGAATATTTTATGGATTTGATTTTTTTCTTAACACGTGAGCTACTAATGATGATATCTCTTTTTCAGGATTAAATAAATCAAAAGGGGGACTTGCATATGGATTCGTGCCAAGAGGGAAATACTAGAAAATGTTAAAGAATTAACCAATAAATCAGAAGTTGACAAGGTAGGAGATGATAGCCAGGTCGTTGCCACCTAAGATTCATGTCAATGATGCAAGAGGGGGAAATTTTAGTTGCAAACTAAGAATCGAGCATGTCAGAAGGTCTTAAAGTCACCTATGGGGCCCACTGACGAGTTTTGGATGTAAATTTGTCTGTATTCAAAAGATTATTTAAGCCCTCCTTGCATGGCTAATTAAATATAGTAAAATGTGAATGCATTGGTGACCTAATGTTGTAAACCCTAATTCTGGGCTGACCTAATGTAATTTCTCTATAAATTAAGGCTCCAACTTCATTTGTAAGGGGTTAGAATTAGTTAGAAAAGCCAAAATTGGCTAAGTTAGGAGTTAGATTGTTGCAAGCAAGTAGCTATAGGAGAAGAGAGAGCAAGAAGACTGTTATGTAAATGCTAGAGAAGATAATGCAAATGGGTTGTTGATTTGACAAACATTGTTTTATGTTTCAAAAGTTTTATGGTTTCTTGTTCTTGATTCTCAATGTTAGATGTTAGTTTTCAATTCTTTCATGATAATGGTGAAATGTTAATGATGTTGATTGATCTTTGGTCCATAGTTTTAGCAATTTGTTGATTGTAAGTTGTTGTGTAAAGTTAGTTTGAGCCTTATTTTGTGCTAAGTTCAATTGTGGATGCTTGTTTACATTGTGCCATTTACTAGGTATGTAAATAAATGTTCACATTCTGAAAATCTTCAATTTCCTTAGAAGATTGCACCATTTTTGTAGAGTTGTGTGCTTGTCCTTGATCAAGCAGAGATTGGTTTTATTGGGGATCTATCCATTTGCAACATTTATCATTGTTGTGATTGATTTTAGGAGTTAGTTTAGAATCTCTCTCAACCCTTCTCTTTTTCTCTTTCTTTAAATCTGGGTTAGTTTTAGGATTGAAAGCATCACCATATTGCTACATATGATGAAAGTACACTTCCAACATTGTTCATTTGTAACCCCCCTTGTGATTACCAACATTTTCACATATTATCTGAGCTATTTATGCATTGTGAAGACCCGACATTAGAGACCTTGGGGTCATCTCTTGAGGCTCGTTGATAGAGATTTACCTTTCAAGAGAGATATGATTCCATTATTCTATCTGAGTTGTTTCCATGCAAAAAAAACCATCAACATGTCCTATTGTCAATAATTTAGTGAGACATAGTTGGAGACTCATGCCATCTCGCACTAGTACATCCACCATGCTTGATTTTTCTAGCTCTTTCACTCATAGTGTTGACACTATTCAACCCATTATGGATCATAGCTTTGATACCACATTTCCCTTGACTACTATACCAACAAGCAATGTAGCAAATGTTGACATAATGGTTGCTAATGTCCCTCAAGAAAAGCTGAAACAAATGGATGAAGCCTTAGAAAAACTATAAAACTTTTTGAGCTTTGAATACATTGCTAATACTACATATCCTATCATAGATAACATGAGGAAAATTCTTGATAATGAACAAGGAATATAAATTATATGTATCCTAGCCTATATAATTGATAATCATGTTCCTACAATGGCTAGTTGAGCTCAAAATTTCGGGTAAACTCATTTCGAGTAAAATCAAATTCAAGGTCAAAATCAAATTCCCCCCCTACAACTATGGCCTCTATTCCTACATACACTCATCCAACTATTACTACAAGGCAATCAACTAGTAATGTTAATACAACCTTAGGTATTAACACTGGGAATCCCTTTAGCTTTGTGAATTGAAATCTCATATCTCCTAACCCATCACCCCTCACAAAATTTCAATTCACTTGTCCTCCAAATGCATATACACCTCGATCTCAAAACACAACCAATGATTCCATCCTTAACCAACTTTTGCAAAATGTTTCATCTCTCTAACAATAAATTTCTACATTGAACCAAAATCAAAATGGCCAACCTTCACAATATGTCAAAATAAACCCATTTTCCTTGGAGATATTGAGAGCACAAATTCCACAAGGTATAGGGATTACTATATTTGAGAAATATGGTGGTAAAGAAGATTCTAGTAACCATGTCTTGACATACACAACCTTATGTAGTGACTTCATCTTTGAAGATAAGATCTTGAATAAACTCTTCCCTAGGTCTTTGAAAGATATAACCTTGGAATGGTTTTTCTCTTTATCGAACAACTTAATTAGTTCATTCAATGAGCTTTTTGATTCCTTCTTCGACCATTTCCAAGTGCACATTTATCCCAAGATGGCCTTAGTTGATTTAATGAAATGTAAACAAAAGGATGATGGAAATATCACTAATTTTATAGCACGATGCCAATTTCTTTACTCACAAATCAACATTAAGATTCTTGATGCCAATCTTTGAAGAATGTTCATTGAAAATTTGTAAAAAAAAATCCAAGAAAAGCTTGGGATGATGAAATTTCCATCCTTTGCACATTTGTGCATGGTTCTTTGTGACTATTATAATTTAGTTAGCCATCTTGAAATGAAAACTCCCTCTAACCAACTTGAGAAATCTGAGTCTGTGCCCCATAAAAATTTCCAACCATGCAAGAAAAAAAAAGATATTTTTATAGATAAACCCATCTCAAACAATTCAACATGTTGAGTCTCAAGTGGTTGCAATTAAAACAAAAAAATCATATCAATTCATAGAGCTCAATAGATAATTTACCTTGTTACTAGATACCCTCCATTCCATCATTTTGCAACTCTTGAGTAAGAACCTAATTACCTTACCTCCTGTAATCTAACCATTGATCCTAAAAAGCCCTTACCTCCAAACTATAATTCTAATTCATTTTCCCATTATCACTGACAAAATGGACATGATCCAAAAATTTATAAGCATCTTAAATGCATCATGGAAGATCTCATTGATTCTAATCACATCTAGATTGGTGGTGTTAATGATTAAGTAAATAAGTATGTTGCCCCACCCAACCAAAATTTGCAAATTTTTACTAATCCCATGCATAATCATAACATATATTTTGTGAAAGATAATGATACCAAGAATGATTTGATGAATGTTAACATGACTGATGATAACATGCATGGTAATGAGGATGATTCTATAGATACTATGGTTGACCTCATTGATGTTCAACCTCATAAGGGAAAAACCAACTTGTCTATGAACATTGATTTCTCACAAAATGACATAATCAAGCATGCACCCGATGATCCTCTTTAAATTACTAGAAGAATCAATGACAAGCCTATTAATGGGATATTAATTGATATCATGTGTGTAGAGAATTTGATCACTGCGGAATTCTTATTTGTGCATGAAATTTATCAAGATTATTATATCAAAAGCATGGATCAAAACACATAATGGGTTTTCTTGCCCTACGATAGGTTTTATCACTCTCCCATTAAAATTTGTACCAAGACAATTGAATGTCTTAGTCTCCATCATCCCTTCATCAATTCAATTTTGTGTGAATCTTGGATATCCATGGCTATGCTTATGGTTCTCGTCCCATTAGTTGTGCATAAATGCTTAAAGTTTCCATTTGGCAATGACATATTTACTATGCATCATATTGGCTTTAATCCTATGTCTTCCCATGGGAATTTCTCATTGGATTTCTTTTGGTCCAAACCTATGGAACCTATTAAGCCTTGTGAGGACTTCTTTTTCAAACCTTATCAAAAATTCAAGGAAAAGTGCATAGTAGAATTGTCTCTTAGCAACATGACTCAACCCATAATTGAGTCTCCTATAATTGATGAAGCCATTATTGAACCAAAATCCCTTCCAAGTAACCAAGAAAAATCCATGACAAATCCTCTACCTATTTCCTAGAAGAGTCCAAGAGATAACTATACCATTCTGCCTCTTAAGATCAAACAAGTTTATAAATCCAAAGAGAAAGTGGTTGACCAACCTTCCATGGTTCCTTCTATTCCTCCCTTGTAGGAAGAAAAATTAAATGGTTGATAAACCTGCTCCTACACAATCGCAACTTGAAAATCATGCAAAAAGAAACTAAAATGCTAAAGAGCATAGGCATATACGCCATGCTATTTCTCATAAGTTAAAGAAGAGAAAAAACCAACAAACCAAGATCAAAATTTAACTCAAACAAAGCATGATGATTCTCTACCTAAACATGAAACCCCTATGGACATTGTAATTATACCTCCTATTGTGATTAACTTGGATGATGATGATGATAAGAATGCTAAGATTGATGAGGAAGTGCATAATGAGATGAATTTTTTATTTTCCTCTTCCATGAACTTAGAGAATGCTAAACTTTATGTCTTATTTTTCATGTTATTTGTGCGATTGCATGTGTGTAATGTGATCCCCCGTATTGTTTTTCTTGACGTGTCTTTATGTTTGTGAGCTTACTTTGGATGACCCTTGTCACTTCATTGTTGCAAGGATACAAAGGAAGCAAATTTGTCATGAAATTCTTCTATTTGTATCTTCATTCTTCTATTTGTCGTAACCACTATATTTTTCATTTGTCTTGTTTTTACTTTTGGGGACGATGCATAGTGTCGATAAATTTATGTCTCTTCCATGTTGACCTAAAAGGCCTCTCCTTTTCTCTCTCTCTCTCTCTCTCTCTCTCTCTCTCTCTCTCTCTCTCTTTGTGTCATTCTTCCTTTGTGCTCATTGTTCCATGAGTTATTTGGGGAATGATGATGATTCTGAGATCGATTCTATAACTATAGTAAAGACATAACACTAACCCTAAATATTTGGATCTTGTATGTGTTATGTTAGGATTAAAAATTGGGGGAAGCCTCTTTTTCATGGTGTATCTCTACTCATAAACATGTGCTTACATAGGGATTTATGAATAAATCTCTCATGTATTGGTATTTATCATTCTTCTACTTTAAAGTAATTTCTCACAACATGGTGTTAACAATTTATTTTAAAGTGGGGTCATACACATCCTTCCTCATTGTTTGCATATTCCTTTCAAAGTGTGGTATTATTACTTTGTGTGATATGTCTTCTTAGTGGTGACATTGGGTTTGATGTCCTTTAAGAGTATGAACTTTCTTGGCATATGACATTCCTCTTAGTGGTAATTATATGACTTCAATTCCCGAAGGTGAAAATATTTTCTCTTGAATAGTCCTCTCTTGATGGTGATATTAAGCATGATGTTCCCTAAGGTGAGACCTTTCATAAATTAAACAAAACCCCTTTGACTATCCTATCGTATTGTATTTTCAACATTGTCATGGCCACCAAGGATAACATAAATTTCTTGCCAATGGTGCCTTTTTATTTTTCATGAGTGTCTAGCATAATGCAACTTGCTATCCTTGTGGAACATTTGACCATTTTTGTGGTTCCTTATCAAAGGTATTAGGAGGTATAACTTTTGGTATGGTTGACGTATGGGAGCTTGTAGAATTGGCATGGATTTCCCATCAACCTCCTTTTTGTGCGTACATACCAACCTAGTGTGTGTTTCTCACTTTCTTGGGGCTCACCTAGTGGACTCCAGATTTCACTATCCCTCGTGAGTATATTTTGTTTGCATAGTGAATAATGGGTTTTCACTTGTGAATGCATTTTATGGACAATAGCACAACCATGGTTAGTCCATCCATAATTTTCTTTCTTTTCACATTAATTTTGATGTTGTATGATTGTGCATCTTGTGTTGCTATTGCAAGCATGTGTCTCTTTGTGCCTTTGTTGGTTTTCCATGAGATCTTGGATCCTGGAGGCTTGATCCTCCTCCTCGACCTTTTTCATCTTATCTTTCTAACACTTGTACAATTATACCTCTCTTGACTTACTTGTCTACTTTAGTGTGAGTCTGAGCACAAGTTCATACTCTCACTAAAGTGGAGGCTAAATGTAGTGTTGAAAAATGTACACTTTACATTTTCACATTATGTTTGCATACCATTAATTAATTGGACTTAATTAAGCCTTTAATTGGCCCAATTATGCATTCACAAGCCTAATTAATTTTTTTTTGAAATGGAAACACACATTTAATCAATGCTTACACTTAATTGCACATCTTGGAAAATGTGTGTCCTAGGTTTAGGGCCTAAGACCCATTTTCCCCTCCTTAAGTCTTGGTTCCCATTTTTTAATATGTTTTTGGTGGCAATTTAATGATCTAAATTCAAATTGCAAAGGATGGATTGTGGTGTTTAATTGTCGGGTAATTAAGGAAACACCTATAAATGCATAGCTTTTTTATCAATTCAAAACATCTAGCATTAAGGAAACTTTCACAATAGAAAATATTATTGTCAAGAGCATTGAAGAGTGGATTTATTAGTCATCTATAGAAGAATTCAAGATCCTATCATGATGTCAAGATTTATGTGTGTTCATGCATGTTTTTGAGCTAACATTGTAATGTAGGTTTCAAGTTTCAAGTTTCAAGCAAGATACAATCCTTAAAGAGATGTGTTAGACTTTAGTCCTCTAAGGGTAGCCATTAAAGGGTTTGGTGAGGTGTAACAAGCTTTGTTCATTCATCAATTCCTTCATTTTATTATTATTTCATTATCAAGGTTTAATTACCAAACTAGGATTTGACCAAGGAAAAAATTTATCCACCAAAAAGAAACATTTTTCTCCTCTCTTTGTGCATGTAGGTTTATAGGTGAAGAAGGATTGGAATTGGATCAAAAGTGAAATTTTGCAAAGTTGTCAAGACACGAAAAATCACCTATAGGTTTTATTTCCAGCCTTCCAATAGTCAAATCTAGGAGAATCTGAAGCTTAGATTCGGGATTCGAGGACTACAAAAAGAATTTTTAGACCCTTGTATAGATACTCATTTTACATTGGGTGAATATGTCCTTCAACAAAGCTCGAAACCCACTTTTGGAGCTAGGTAAACACAATTCTAAATTTCTTAGATCTACTAGTTAATAGTTATTTCTGTCAGTGTTATCATAATAGTTCATGTTTCAAGTGTTTGATCTCATAAGTTTGATTTTTAATGAAATTTTATTCTTCTCCCAAAACTACTGTTCAGTCATTTTTGTCATCAAAAAGTTTAGGAAACATAGTGTCCAAACCTAGGGTTGACTCACTTTGAGGGTTGCAAGTCAATTCTAATCATTTGTGGCACTATCCCTCTTCCTAATGAACATGGAAAAGGTGGATTTGTTATTATATGGACACCCCATTTTTCTTTTGGCATAGGTATCTTATCTTACATCCCATCTTTAGGTATCCTATCCATTTCCCACCTTTTGTTTCATTTCACATACAAGCATACGTACATGCATACATACACACATATACATTCAAGCACATAAAAATACATACATACAATCATACACACTTACATAAAACAAACATTTAACAAAATTGCACAAAAATACTTTCAAGGAAGCCATAACACAAGCGTAAATTATAACACACTTTCATTATGCCTATCTTTTGGAATCCAAAACATAAAGAAAGACATAACACAAGCACATTATAATGTGCTCACATTATGCCTTACTTTGGGAATCCTCAAGCCTTTGGCTTGGTTTTTCTTTGGATTTCCAACCCAAAGGCTTAGAGTGCCTTTCCAACACCCAAAAACGTGTTTATACATATTCTACAAAATTTCATATAATCTTGTTCTTTCTAAACATGAAGTTTGCATGTATTTCAAGGTCGAGTAAAAGAAACACTTGGATAATGTTAAGCTCTTTCTTAGCTATTTAATGATGTAATTTTTCACCTTTTGACTATGTTAAGGCTTTCATCTTTAATTTCTTTTGTTTGTGTGTCCATTTTTTGTCAAAAATCAATGTTTGGTATTTCTTACTTTATTTTTTAACCAGTCATTAAAATTTAAAATAAATTAAATATTTATAAACCAGACTCCATTCTACACATATTAAAAAAAAATGATTTTTGATTAGTTTTTAAAAATTATAGGGGTGGCATGACCAATTTTTTTTTTTTTTAGGATGTGTCCACTTTCAAAATTAGTAAAAAATCTATATTCATTTAAAAATTATCAAAAAAATCAAGCATAAACTACATGTTGTGAGCTAATTTCTCATCGAAGTAATTTAAAATTATTAAAAAAAGTTAACCTTTTGAGGGAGAAACAACAAACGCTATGTTACGTTTTTTTGACAAAAACAACACCAATTTTTATGGCTCCCTTTTTTGAACCCCTTAATCTCTACCATTTTCAAAATTAATTAGTATTTTAGAAAGTAGACTTAGAGCACTATGATCCTTCTTTTTGTTGCATCTTAAAATTTTGAGTGTAACTATTCTCAATTTCTCATCCAAGTTTAGTATTTCTTGATTTTAAAAAAAGTAGTCACTTCAAACCCCTTTTTGGCCCCTTATCTTTGTGCACTTACCCACTATGGAGATGAGTGGAACTTTTGGCAAATACCACACTAGGTAGAGTTCTAGAAAAAAAATTTGATTATCAACAAGCGAGAGAATGACACACATCCTTATTGATATTATCAGTATAATTATAATTAATATTCAAGCAGATTTGTGACTGCAACAAACTTGCTAGTTTTGTAGATTTGGTATGGTATGGAAGATTGATAGAAATTGAAATTATTGCTAAAGAAGCTAGTAGTAAGTTCGTATGCTTTGGAATAACTATGAAGTAAATAATATTCATGACAAAGGGTACTTTTACTTGCTATGGATACTTGTGAGAAGTACACATGGGGGAAAAAAATGAAAGTTGTGGAGAGGTTTCAAAGCTAAGCAAAAAAGTGGGCATCGACTCGCAGTGTAATTAGTTAAGAAATGATAGAATGGTCAAATCGATGTATGAAATTGTATCACTTATACAATACGATGGAGAGGTGTTTGATCTATGACATTAAGTTGGCACAATTGAATGTAGATTAATATTTTTCTTAAATTGAAAATTTACATCCTTATTTAACCTAAAATTCTATAGAGGCTCAAAAATTTATGAGTTGAATATTTATTAGTCCCAAAGCTTGTTGCTAGGACTCATGAGAAAAAAATCACATTATTTATAAGATCAACTATTGCGATAATGGTGGATGATACATAAGAATCCAGTCTATTTTATGTCGTGTACCTTGTTGGGTGCAGAGGAAAACTATCATCATATCACGTAGCTTTCATATGCTCACATCTTATTTCCTTTTGGAACTGCACAATGCTAATGCATGTTTAGATATTCTTCTAATTGATCTTATAATATGCAATTGTAGACATGTAAAATTGACTTAACACCTATCACACACCCTGAACAACATCGAACAACATCGAACAAGATTGAACAACATCGAACAACATCGAAAAACACTGAACAACATCAAACAAAATCAAACAACATCGAACAACATCAAACAGCCTCAAACAACATCAAACAACATTAAACATCATCATGGAACATCCCGTAATATCTCAAAATGACTCAGAATTATCCCATAATATCTCATAACATCTTAGAATGACTCAAAATTATCCCAGAACATCCTGTAACATCTTAGAATAACTTGAAATTATCCCAGAACATCCTGTAACATCTTAGAATGACTTAGAATTGACCTAAAACATCCCGTAACATCTCAAAATGACTCAGAATGACTTGGAATTGTCTTGAAACATCTTGTAACATCTCAGAATGACTCAAAATTGTCTTGGAACATCCTGTAACATCTCAAAATAACTCAAAATATCTCGAAACATCCCATAACATCTTAGAATGACTCGTATTTGTCTCAAAACATCTTGAATCATCTCAGAATGATTCACAATTGTCTTGAAACATCCCATAACATCTCAAAATGACTCAGAATTATCCTAGAACATCTTGTAACATCTTAGAATGACTCAAAATTATCTTGGAACATCCCATAACATCCTAGAGTGACTTAGAATTATCCCGAAACATCTCATAACATCTCAGAATGACTCAGAATTGTCTTGGAACATCTTGTAACATCTTGGAATGAATCAAAATCGCCTTGAAACATCTTGTAGCATCTAGAAACCATCCTGAAATATCTTGGAATGTCTTAGAATTATCCTATAACATCTCAAAATCACCCTAAAACATCTGGAAATATCCTGTAATGTCTCAAAACATCTTGGAATCATCCCAAAATAGCTAAAAATCATCCCATAATGTCTCAGATCATCTCAAAATCATCTCACAATGTCCCACATCACACCACAACAAAGCGACATCCAAAACCCTAAATTCCTCTATTAATTGAATAATACAACATTATTTAATTAATACACTTTTTCATAATTTTTGACAAATTAAATAAATTTTATTTATTTAATAAAGTCCTAAAAACCCTAATTCTACTATTGATTAAAGAAAACAATATTATTTGATTAATTTACATTTCATCATTTTGACCAATTAAACAAATCATATATATTTAATGAAGTCCCAATCTCACTTTATTTCATCTTGAGTGATTAAATAATGCCAATTATTTAATTATGTCACTAAATTACCTTATTCCCATACGATTAAATTATTAAATCACAATTTAATTATGACACTTTCCCTCCAAAATTTGAATAATTAAATCAAACTATTCAAATCAATTATCAAAAATCAAATCAAACTAATGTAACTTTTTTTGCAAAAGTCAAACTTGATTTGCACGTTCAAACTCCAAAAATTAATTAATTAATTAAATCAATTAATTCATATTCCTCACCACTTTTTGATTGAGTAAATTATGATAGTTGACTAAGCAATCTAATTTTTTAACTAATCAATCTAAATTACTAACTGAGCAATCTAAGTTGTTAAATAATCAATCAAATTCCTAACTAAGCCATCAAATTCCTAACTAATCCATCTAAATCCTAACTGATCAATCTAAATCTTAGCTAATCAATCTAATCCCGACTAACCAGTCTATTTCTCAATCATCCAAATTGTGTAAATCAACTTTGCACAATCTTCTCATTCTAAATCCTCTCAACACACTCCATTCGTTGATCTAGATATTCTTCAACAAAATCTTGATCATCCATTTCAAATATCATTTTCTATATAAAAAAACCCTTTCCTCACACATAAGGATTGAGAATCAACATACATTGTGCAACAAAGTGTTGTTGAGAACACCATTGATAGAGCTTCACCATTTCTTCGATCAACCAACCAAAACAGTCACTCATCAAGCTTTTGCACACAAACTTTGGAGGCTTCGCGGTGATAAGAACAACCCAACATTAGGTGAATACACTCCACTACACGATGGTAATACTACGTTATTTTGTACATTCAATTCTATAATCGCGGATTCATTTATGTATGTTAAAATAACTTAGTTTCATTTCATATGTGTAGGTTTAGATCTTAGATTAATATGTTTAATCTTAGTTTAGATTATTAGATTAACATATTTGATCCTGATTTTGGTCTAATGTTCTCCCCCTCTCACAATAATATATTACTATTACTATATTAAAATATAATAATATAATATTGCACGGTTCCCATTTCTTAATATCTTCTTCCCTTGTGGAAGTACATAGTGATCAAACATATGTAAATAATAACTTATCATATAGATTTAAAACTATAACATTAAATATATTAAATAATTTATAATAATCATTAATATATAATATTATTGAAATTATATTTATTATATTTAAATAACTATTTAATAATTATGTGAATAATATATGATGCTTGTTCATTGTAGTAATGATGGTCATCATTATATAGGTAAGTGTAGAAATATGGTTCCTAAAAAGGGGGTTTAAGTGGCCACTTTTTTTTTGAAATCAAGAAATATTGACCTTGGATGTGAAAGTGAGGATAGTTACACTCAAAATTTTGAGATGGAACAAAAACAAGGATCAAAGTGCTTTGATTCTACTTTCTAAACTACTAATTTATTTTGAAAATGGTTGAGATTAAGGGTTTCAAAAGAGGGACATACATAAATTGGTGTTGTTTTTGTCAGAAAAACATAACATAACAACTCTTGTATGACCCTAGCATGGTGAACTTTTTTTTAGTATTTTTAAAATTGCTATAGTCATAAGTTAGCTAATAGTATGTAGTTTATGCATGATTTTTTTGATATTTTTTTAATGAATATTTGATTTTTTACTGATTTTTGAAGTGGACACTTCATGAAAAATAGAATTTTGGCTGTGCTACCCCTACAAATTTTAGAAACTAATTGAATTTTTTTAAAAAAAATTATAGAATGGAGTCTAGATTCTAAAAATGTAATTTATTTTAAATTTTGATGAATGGTTAATTTATAACAAAAAAACACCAAACATTGGTTTTTGCCAAAAAAGAGATACACAAATAAAAGAAATTATGGATGAAAGGCTTAACATTGTCAAAAAGTGAAAAACATTACATCGTTGGATAGATAAGAGAGAACCTAACATTACCCAGATGTTCAATTTGTTTGATATTGAACCACATGCAATCCTGATATTGAGCACAAACCCGATTATGTGAAATATTATAGAATTTGCAAAAACACATCTTTGGTTGTTGGGAATGTACTCCAAGCCTTTGGGTTGGTATTTCAAGGAAAATACCAATCCCAAGGCTTGGGGATTCCCAAAGCAAGATATAACGTGCACGCATTATAACACGAGCGTGTTATATCTTAGTTTTGACATGGATTTTGTGTTTTGTGAATGCATTGACAAAATGTGAGCACGTTATAATGTGCTCGTGTTTTGATCTACATTGAATTTATTTTTCATCTCTTTTTTTTCTTTCTTCTCATTATCTTTGAGGGAAACTATATACATGAAATAAACATTTAAGTATAAGTTGACATTTACATATGGATGTTTACTTTCTTATACTTTAAGTTATATTTCATGTATATAGTTTCAGGATGTTTGAGAGTGGTTTTGGATCTCTAGGAGTTATAATGAAAATTCTAGTTTTTGGAAGATCTCACAAATTTTAGACAGTCAAATTTCAGTAATTAGGAGGTCAAATTTCAATAATCAACAAGTTGCATTATTTCTCTCTCTATCTCACTCATTTTTATCCCTTACACTCTAGACCTCTCTCACTATCTCCATCCCTTTATCTAAATCTCTCTCCCTTGATCTCAAGAAATCTCTCCGTCTCTCTCTATCTTTGTCTCTTTGTCTCCCTGTCTCTCTATCTTTGTCTTTGTCTCTCCTTTTCCCTCTAATTCTCTCTACTTCACTTCTCTCTCCCTCCCTCCCTCCTTCCCTCTCTACTTATCTCTATCTCCGTCCCTCCATCCCTCCGTCCCTCCCTCCATCTCCCTCTCTCTCTCTACCTACCTACCTCTCCCTCCATCAATCCCTACCACTCTCTCTATTTCTCTCTCACCTCTCTCTCTCTCCCTCCGCACTTCTCTATCCCTCTCTTCTTCCCTATCTACTCTCTATCTCCCAATCCCTCTCTCTACCTACCTCTACATCCCTCAAACCTTTCCACTCTCTCTCTACACCTCCCTATCTCACCTTTCTCTCCCTCTCTCCCTACCTATCCCTCCCCCTCTGCCTTATTCCCTCTCTACTTCTCTATCTCTCCTCTCTCTACCTCTCCTTCCATCTCTACTTATCTTTATCTTCTCTCTCCCTCTCTTTACCTACCTCTCCTTCCACCACTCTCTATTTCTCTCTATCTCACCTCTCTCTCCCTCACTACATCTCCCTCCCACTCTCCCTTCCTCTCTACTTATCTATATCTCCCCTGTCCCTCTCTACCTAACTCTCCATCCATCACAACCTACCACTCTCTCTCTATTACTCTCTATCTCACCTCCCACTATCTCCATCCATACCTCTCCCTCTCCTTCCCTATTTGCTCTCTATCTCCCTAATCCATCTCTACCTTTGTCTCCATCCATCACTCCCTAACACTCTCTCTAGACCTCTCTATCTTGCTTATATCCCTCCCTCCCTCACTCCCTCTCTAATTCTCTCTCTCTACCTCTCCTTCCCTCTCTAATTATCTTTATATCCTCTATCCCTCTCTCTCACACTAGATATCTCCCTCCCTACCTTTTCCCCTATCTACTCTATATCTCTCCTCTCCCTCCCTCTCTCTTGCTCTCTCTCACTCCTCCCTCACCCTATTTCTCTCTCACTCTCTCCTCTCTATCTCACCATTATCTCTTTCCCTCTTTGTAACTCTCTACTTATCTATATGTCACCATTCTCTCTCTACATATCTTTATCTCACCTATCCCTCTTTACCTCTCCCTTCCTCCCCTCTGTCGCCCACCCTCCCTCCTTCCCTCTATATCTATCTCTCTCTACTTCTCTCTATCTCACCTATCCCTCTCTCACTCCATATCCCTCTATCACTCCCTACCACACTCTCTTTATTTCTCTCTATCTCACCTCCCTCTCTCTCCCTCCATACCTCTCCCTCCATAAGTCCTTCCTTATCTACTCTTTATCTCTCATGTCTCTCTACCTCTCCTCCCTCTCTACTTATCTTTATCTCCTCTTTCCCTCCCAACATCTCTCTCTCTCTCTCTCTCTCTCTGTCCCCAATCCCTCCATCCCCCTCTTTCTCTCTCCCGCTATGAGGGTTGAGGGTGTAAGTTTTAGTGTTTAAGGTATAGGGTTGAGGTTATAGGGGGGATGAGGGATGAGGGTTTAGGGTTTAAGGTATAGGGTTGAGGGTTGAGGGATAGTGTTTAGGGTTTAGGGTATAAGGTTAAGTGTATAGGGTATATGGATTATGGTTTAGGATATTGGGTATATAGTTGAGGGTATTGGGTTGAGGATATTAGGTTTATGGTTTAGGATTTATGTATAAGTTTGAGGGTTGAGAGTTGAGGTTTAATGTTCAGGGTTGAGGGTATGAGGTTAACTGTATAGGGTATAGGGATTAGGGATTAGGGTGTAGGGTTAAGGGTATAAGGTATAGGGTTAAGGATTGAGAGTGTAGGGTTTTCCATTTAAGTATAGGGTTGAGGGATAATGTTTATGGTTTAGGGTATAAGGTTGAGGGTGTAGGGTATAGAGATGAGGCTCGAGGGTGTAGGGTTTAGTGTTTAAGGTATAGGGTTGAGGGTTGAGGGATAGTGTTCAAGGTTGAGGGTATAGGGCTAAGTGTTTAGGGTATAGGTATTAGGGTTTAGAATAATGGGTATAGGGTTTAGGGTATTGGGTTTAGGATTAAGGTTTAGGGTTTAGGGTTTAGTGTACAAGGTTGAATGTAGGGTTTAGGGTTTAAGTATAGGGTTGAGGGATTATGTTCAAGGCTTAGGTTATAAGGTTGAGGGTATAGGGTATAGGGATGAGGGTTGAAGGTGTAGGGTTTAGGGTTTAAGGTATATGGTTGAGGGTTGAGGTATAGTGTTCAAGGTTGGGGGTGTAGGGTTAAGTGTATAGGGTATAGGGATTAGGGTTTAGGATATTGGGTATAGGGTTGAGGGTATTGGGTTTAGGGTCAAGGGTTTACGGTTCAAGGTTTAGGGTACAATATTTAATGTAGGATTTAGCATTTAATTATAGAGTTAAGGGTTTGGGGATAATGTTTAGTGTTTAGGGTATAGGGTATAGGGATGAGGGTTGAGGGTGTAGGGTTTATGGTTTAAGGTATAGGGTTAAAGGTATAAGATTAAGTTATAGCATATAGGGATTAGGGTTTAGGATATTAGGTATAGGGTTGAGGGTATTGGGCTGAAGGTTTAAGGTTAAGTTTTTAGGGTATAGGGATTAGGGTTTAGGAGGGAGAGAGAGAGAGAGAGAGAGAGAGAGAGAGATGGCCCCCATTTTTTCAAATAGACCACTACATTACCAATTTAATTGAATTGGCAAGCCAGTGGGCCCACTAGCTTTCCAATTTAGTGAAATTGGCAACCTCACTTGCCATGTTTGAAAAAATGGGTCCAAGAAATGGGGTCTCCCAATGATGTAATTATTGGACCCACTTTTTCAAACAGACCACTACATTGCCGACTTCACTGAATTAGCAACCTAACTTGGCTTGATTGAAAAAATGGGTCCAAGAAATGGGGTCTCCCAGTGATTGTAAATCACTGGGAAACCCCATTTCTTAAACCCATTTTTCAAATAGGCCACTGTTGGAAAGACGGTTGTCGTTGCACCAAAAGATCAACCTATTAACGCCCGATACAATCATTTGATTTATACAAGATCCAAGATCCACACGAGGTAGTTAAAAAATGTCATGAAGCCTAAGCGTCATTCTGACCCACACCGAGGAGACCATTGTTGCAAAGACGACTTCTGTTGCACCAAAAGATTGACCTATTAATGTCTGATACAACTATTGGATTTATACAAGATCCAAGATCCATAGGAGGCAGTTAAACCATGTCACAAAGCTCGAGCATCGTGCTAGCCCACACTGAGGAGACCAAGGGTGACACCTTGCAAAAATGATTTTTGCAAAGATGAATGTTGCACCAAAAGATCAAATTGTTAATGCCCGATACAACTGCTAGATTTATACAAGGTCTAAGATCCATAGGAGGTGGTTAAACCATGTCACGAAGCTTGAGCGTCACATTATCCCATGCTGAGGAGACCAAGGGCGAAACCTTGCAATAATCCCCCCCAATGCAAGTGAGGGGTTCAAACCTGTGACCTTGGCTTTGATACCAATTGTTGCAAAGATGGTTGTTGTTGCACCAAAAGATCATCCGATTAATTCCCCATACAACCATTGGATTTATACAAGATCCAAGATCCACAAGAGGCGGTTAAAAAATGTCATGAAGCTCAAGTGCCATGTTGGCCCACGCCAAGGAGACCAAGTGCGACACCTTACAACAATTTATAGACCATGCCAAGGATACCAAGGGCAACACCTTGCAACAATCCCCCCAACATGAGTGGTTTCAACCTATGACCTCAACTCTAATACCAATTGTTGCAAAGACGGTTCCCGTTGCACCAAAAGATCGACCTGTTAATGTACGATACAACCACTAGATTTATACAAGATCCAAGATCCATAGGAGGCAATTAAACCATGCCATGAAGCCTAAGTGCTATATTGTCCCATGTTGAGGAGACCAAGGTTGAAACCTTGCAACAACCACTACATTCCCCATTTCATTGAATTTAAAAGGTAGGGTAGAGGGTTTAAGGTTTTAAGGGTTTAAGGGTAGAGGTTAGAGGGTAGAGGGTTAAGGGTAGAGGGGAGAGAGATAGAAGGAGTGAGTGAGTGAGAGAGAGAGACTTGAGAGAGGGAGAGAGGGTAGGAGGGAGAGACTTGAAAGAAAGAGAGAGAGGGAGGGAGTGGGAGAGATAAAGGGTAGAGGGTAGAGGGTTTAAGAGTTTAAGGGTTAAGGGTAGATGGTAGATGGTTAAGGGTAGATGAGAGAGATATAGGAGTGAGTGAGTGAGAGAAAGACTTGAGAGAGGGACAGGGGATAGGAGGGAGAGACTTGAGAGAGATAGAGGGTAGAGAGTTAACAATAGAGGGTAGAGGGTTTAAGGGTTTAAGGTTTAAGGGTTTAGGGTTTAAGGGTTAAGGGTTTAGGGTTTAGGGTTTAGGGTTAAGGGTAGAAAGGATAGAGATAGAGGGAGTGAGTGAGTGAGTGAGAGAGAGATACCTGAGAGAGGGAGAGGGGGTGGGAGGTAGATAATTGAGAGAGATAAAGAGAGAGGGAGTGAGTGGGAGAGAGATAGAGGGTAGAGGGTTAAGAGTAGAGGGTAGAGGACCCACTAGCTTGCTAATTTGGTGAAATTGGAAACATAACTTGGCATCTTTGAAAAAATGGATCTGAGAAATGGGGTCTCCTAGTGATTTACATCATTGAGAGGCCCCATTTCTTGGACCCATTTTTTCAAAAAAGCCACTACATTTCCAATTTCACCGATTTGGCAAGTCAATGGGCTCATTAGCTTGCCAATTCGGTGAAATTGGCAACCTAACTTGCCTTGTTTGAAAAAATGGGTCCAAGAAATGGGGTCTCCTAGTGATGTAAATCACCAAGACACCCCATTTCTTGGACCCATTTTTTCAAATAGGCCACTACATTGCCAATTTCATCAAAATGGCAAGCCAATGGGCCCACTAGCTTAGCAATTTAGTAAATTGGCAAACTAACTTGCTTGTTTGAAAAAAATGGGTGCAAGAAATGGGGTCTCTCGCTAATGTAAATCATCGGGAGACCCCATTTCTTGGACCCATTTTTTCAAATATGCCAGTACATTCCCAATTTCACTGAATTGGCAACCTAGGATAAAGGGTTTAAGGGTTTAAGGGTTAAGGGTAGAGGGTAGAGGATTAAGGGTAGAGGGGAGAGAGATAGAAGGAGTGATTGAGTGAGTGAGAGAAAGAGACTTGAGAGAGGGAGAGGGGGTAGGAGGGAGAGACTTGATAGAAAGAGAGAGAGAGAGGGAGTGAGAGAGAGATAGAGGGTGGAGGGTGGAGGGTAGAGGGTAGAGGGTTTAAGGGTTTAAGAGTTAAGGGTAGAGGGAAGATGGTTAAGGGTAGATGGGAGAGAGGTAGGAGTGAGTGACTAAGAGAGAGACTTGAGAGAGGGAGAGGGGGTAGGAGGGAGAGAATTGATAGAAATAGAGGGTAGAGGGTTAAGAGTAGAGGTTTTAAGGGTTTTTGGTTTAAGGGTTTAGGGTTTAAGGGTTAAGGATTTAGGGTTAAGGATAGAGGGGAGAGAGATAAAGGGAGTGAGTGAGTGAGAGAGAGATTTAAGAGGGAGATAGAGAGGAAGGTAGAGACTTGAGAGAGAGAGAGAGACAAAGAGAGAGGGAGTGAGTGGGGGAGAGATAGATGGTAGAGGGTTAAGATTAGATGGTAGAGGGCCTACTAGCTTGCCAATTTGGTGAAATTGGCAAATCTAACTTGGAATTTTTGAAAAAATGGGTCTGAGAAATGGGGTCTTCCGGTGATTTACATCATTAGGAAACCCCATTTCTTGGACGTATTTTTTTAAACAAGTCACTGCATTGCCAATTTTATTGAATTGGAAAATTAAGGTAGAGGGTTTAAGGGTAGAGGGGAGAGAGATAAAAGGAGTGAGAGAGAGAGAGAGATTTGAGAGAGGGAGAGAGGGTATGAGGGAGAGACTTGAAGAGAGAGAGAGAGAGAGAGAGAGAGGGAGGGGAGGGAGTGGGAGAAAGAGAAGTGGGAGTAGAGGGAGAGGGTTAGAGAGAGAGAGAGAGAGAGAGAGAGAGAGAGAGAGAGAGAGAGAGAGGAGAGCGAGAGGAGAGAAAGAGGGGTGGAGAGTAGAGGGTAAAAAGGGTAAGGGCCTAAGGTAGGGCGGTTAAGGGCAGAGGAGAGAGAGAGGAGGGAGCGACCAAGAGAGACCTAAGAGAGGAGAGGGGGTAGGAGGGAGAGGGTGAGAGAGAGGGAGGGAGGAGTGGAGAGATATAGAGGGAGGGAGAGTTAAGGGTAGAGGGTAGAGAGTTTAAGGGTTAAGGGTTTAGGGTTTAGGGTTTAGGGTTAAGGGTAGAGGGTTAAGGGTTTAATGATTTAGGGTTTAAGAGTTAAGGGTAGAGGGTAGAGGGTTTAGGGTAGAGGAGAGAGAGATAGATGGAGTGAGTGAGAGAGAGATCTGAGAGAGGGAGAGAGGGTAGGAGGGAGAGAGGGAGAGGGGGTAGGAGTGAGAGACTTGAGAGAGAGAGGTGGAGGGAGTGGGATAGAGATAGAGGGAGGTGGGGTTAAGGGTTGAGGGTAGATGGTTTAAAGGTTTAAGGTTTATGCTTAAGGGTATAAGGGAGATAGATAGAGGGAATGAATGAGAGAGAGAGACCTGAGAGAGGGAGAGGGGTTAGGAGGGAGAGGGTTGAGAGAGAGAGAGGGAGGGAGTGGGAGAGAGATAGAGGGAGGGTTTAGGGTTTAGGGTTTAGGGTTTAGGGTTTAAGGGTTAAGGGTTAAGGGTAAAGGGTAAAGGGTAAAGGGTTTAAGGTTTAAGGGTAGAGGATTAAGGATTAAGGGAAGAGGGGAAAGAGATAGAGAGAGTGAGTGAGAGAGAGAGAGACCTAAGAGAGGGAGAGGAAATAGGAGAGAGAGACTTGAGAGCGAGAGAGGGAGGGAGTGGGAGAGAGATAGAGGGAGGGTTAAGGGTAGAGGGTAGAGGGTTTAAGGGTTTAGTGTTTAAGGGTTAAGGGTTAAGGGTTAAGGGTAGAGGGGAGAGAGATAGCGGGAGTGATTGAGAGAGAGACAGAGAGACCTGAGAGAGGGAGAGAGGGTAGGAGGGAGAGATTTGAGAGAGAGAGAGGGAGTGTGATGCAAGATAGGGTGGTTAAGATCTCTTCTTAAGGCTTGTTGACTAGTTCTGTTGATCCCTTTGCTGACTTGGTGACCTCTCTTCTTGATAGGATGTGGTAGCTAGTAGTATATAGGACACACTTATTCAACTATATCTTTAGATATAGTTTTCTTCACAAAATTAACTCTACAAACTTGAATACCGTTTATCCTTCTCTACAACATACTCCAAACCTGACCTAGGTTGTTGATCCAGGTGGATCTTTAGGACCTGAAATTGAAGTGTTCCAGTTTCTCTCGAAAGTAGTGCCATTGTGTAGAGCACAAAATTCTGAATCCGGCGCAACTTGAACGGGCGAAAAAGGAGTCCGTTTGCTCAAGTTACGCGCAGTCAAAGTTGGGTCAAAAGTTGGTCAACTCAGCTATCAGGGATGAGAAAAAAGGTGGAAAATTCATCATCACCAAATTGGTTGAAGTTGACGTCATCGCGAAGAGCTCGTTTTCATGATTCCAATGGTGTTCGTTTTGTGCAAATCGGACGTCGTGTGCGCAAGTTAGAGCCAGTCAAAGTTTTCGGTTGACCGAGGTACAAGTGGTATGGTTGCTGACGTCAGCATGACGTCATCCTGCTGACTTGGCAGCAGGGTCATCATAAGGATGATGACGTGGACCAATGGGGTTTTGACATGTGGCATTCTGTACAGTCCGTACATCCAACGTGGTGTGGTGACCTGACTGATGACATCATCAAAGTCAGCAAATTAGGCGATGACACGTGTCCTTATGACGTGGCAGCTGACATGGATGCTGATGTGGTACCATCGGCGAGTTGTTTCCGGACACGTGGCTATGACGTCAGTGTTGGATTGGAACAAAATGTTTTGTGGCCCGCTTGGGGCTCGACCCCATGACCTCCCCGGAAGTAGCGGACGGTTGAACCGTTGCACCGTCGGCCGATGCCTCTACCAAATATAGGTGGCCGTTTGTTTTGTTGTTAATTTTGTTTTAAACGGTTAAAAAAAAAAGAACCGACGGTCGGGAGTTGAACCCGGAACCGCCGGGCTCCCAAAAAGTTTTGTCACCGTTGAGCCACGAAACCCTTTCATGTATTTGAGGGGCTCGGTTTTATTTTGTTAGTTGTTAGGCCCGAATGCCTAAAGCAAAATAACCAACTAATGGTTATTGGTTTTAAATCAAAACAAACCCATCAAACTAAAAGCCCAAAAATAAATTGAACGAAGGGCTCTAAATTAATTTGAAAGATTAAGGGGTTGTTTATTTTGATTTATATGTAAATATGGAGGATTTTATAACTTTATGGTTATTCCCCATATCGAGTAAACTTCAAGTATAAAAGGGAGGAGTCTTGGAGTGTTTTGAAGGAGCCATTAGTGGGGATCAACCATTAGTGGAAGATCCATTAGTTGATCATTCTCCATTGTATTCCATTCTCTTGGTCTTTGAGAGGCTTTTGTGAGAGAATTTTTAGAGGGAATTAGGAGAATATTTGAGTTGTGATGTATTATTGATGTTTTGAGTCTTGTAGTAGATCCTATTAGGCAAAGTCGATTTTCTTCCTCTTTGTTAGTCATCCCTAGCCTTGAGAGCTTTTGAGAGGGGTGTGAGTGAGAGACTTTTTATATGACTTTGTGGAAAGGCTACAAGATATTGTAAAGCAGTGTTACAAGAGGCTCGTGGAGATTGTACTGCGTTTCAGAACATTTCAATACATTGGTCACTCGATTGAGCTCGACCCGGAGACGTAGTCACATTGTGGCGAACTCCGTAATCAAATTGGTGTCTTCTTGCCTCTCTCTTGATTCTATGTTTTGAATTCCTTCTGATTAATGTTCCTGCTACTTCATTGTTGATGTCTTTATTCCTTTGTTTATAATCACTTAAGCAACGTTTGTCATAGATCCCTTCCGCTATACGGATCAAGTGGTACCAGAGCTTTGCTTGGCTAGTTTGCAGGAGTGATTGTGATTCATTTTTCTATTAGTGGACATTTGGAGTTTGGAGCAAAGATGGCATCAGAAAAGGGTGAATCTTCCAGGCTGACATTGACCCCATCCATGGTGGATGATCTCTTGTCAGTGAAAGGCATGGTTGAAGAACTCTATCGAGACCATCGAGAGAAGGCTGATAGGATGCAAGAATTGGAAGAAGCCAATCGACGCTTGTAGAGAGAGAATGCAGAACTTCAGCGGATGTTGGAGGAATCCAACATGGAGAAGGAAAGACTGCAAAAGTTGTTGCAGGACATCTTAGAGGAGCAGAACAGGAGAAGTCCTCCTGTATCAGGGAGTGGACACATATGTGGTTTCTGTCCGCATTCCAAGGATACATCATCCTCATACTCCCCGCTTACACTGCCTGATAGTACGAGAGCTTCTTCAACGATGAGGCCCGTGGCTAGATTTGCTTGTGGCCATGATTGGGCTAACTCTCCTGGTACAATAGAGTGTGCTTACTGTCGACAGAAGGAGTACCTCCAGACTCTAAATCTGCCTGATAGTGACAATAATTATCTCGAAGCCTCTTCTTCCATCAAACAGAAGAAGTCAACAGAGGATGAGCAAGACTCTTTTGCACACTTCGAGAAGCACACAAGAGGCATAGGATCGAAGCTACTCGGGAAGATGGGCTTCAAAGGGAAAGGCTTTGGTATTTCTGAGCAAGGCATCACCAATCCGATCGAGGCGAAGAAGCGACCACGATACCAAGGATTGGGATTTAGGGGAGGAGATGGACAATCCTCTAAAGCTTAGAACTTCTGCAACCACTGTGGCATTAGTGGACATTGGGAAGCAAAGTGTTGGAAGCTGCATCCAGAGCTTCATCGTCAATTGAGGTCTATTGAGAGACCCAACCACTAGAAAGTTGAGGAGATGAAAGCAGAGCTAGCAGTAGCTACCACTTCTGAGGCAGTCCCTGGAGAAATTCAACCACAACCTGAGCAACCTATGAAAGAGAGTTCCTTTGAACAGCTTTGTAAGAGCTGGGAACAACGCTCATCAAACTAGTATATCAACTTGTGTGTGTTTATTACATCTTTTGTAGTGTGATGAATATGTTGATAAGCTAGTATTGTTTTGTGAGCTCTGAATAAACTTGTTTGTAATAATTTTTATGAAGTTGTATTTCTCTAGAGATTGAGAATTTGTAAGGCTCTTGGAAGCCATGTCTTGTAATCTGGAAAGAGAATACTTTGTAACTTCTGATTGCAGGATAGCAATTTGTTGCTGATAGTTTCTTGTAGTTTCTTTTAGTGTGAAGCTTCAGTTGAAGAGCACTTTTTTTCAGACAAAGTTGTTGAGAACGGTCAACAGTGACCTTGCATGTTCTCAGCTTGAAGACTCAGTTGAGGCCATTTGGAGGATAAGTCTGAACTCAAATGGAGTTCTTGAAGGATTTATCGATGACCTTGTTGCTGGACCCGAGCTGTATGGTGGAGCCTTGAATCAGTTGTTCTGAAGTACAAAGGTGAAGGAATATGTCAGGCTGAGGCGCAAATCCGTGCTCGAGCAGTTGGAGGAGCAACAGAAGCATGCCAGAAAGAATGGCGAGAGATGTAGAATGCAAACTACCTGTAAGAAGCACTGGGGGATAGGTTTATCATACTCAGTTTTTACTTCTTGCTTTGGGTGTTTTAAGTTCCATTTTTGAACTACATCATGATGAGTTGTGAATTCCTGCATTGCCGAAGTGTAAGACCCTAGCAGGAAGATGTGGCAGTGTATTTTAGTGTATTCAGATTGTGGCGAATGGCAAGATGCTGAATGCGAGATGTTTAGAAGGAACTATACACTTTTGGAGGACCAAAAGTTCTTCAGTGGGGAGGTTTGATCCAGGTGGATCTTTAGGACCTGAAATTGAAGTGTTCCAATTTCTCTCAGAAGTAGTGCCATTGCGTAGAGCACAAAATTCTGAATCCGACGCAACTTGAACGGGCGAAAAAGGAGTCCGTTTGCTCAAGTTACGCGCAGTCAAAGTTCGGTCAAAGGTTGGTCAACTCAGCTATCAGGGACGAGAAAAAAGGTGGAAAATTCATCATCACCAAATTGGTCGAAGTTGACATCATCGCGAAGAGCTCGTTGTCATGATTCCAATGGTGTTCGTTTTGTGCAAATCGGACGTCGTGTGCGCAAGTTAGAGCCAGTCAAAGTTTTCGGTTGACCGAGGTACAAGTGGTATGGTTGCTGACGTCAGCATGACGTCATCCTGCTGACTTGGTAGCAGGGTCATCGTATGGATGATGACATGGACCAATGGGGTTTTGACACGTGGCATTCCGTACAGTCCGTACATCCAACGTGGTGTGGTGACCTGACTGATGACATCATCAAAGTCAGCAAATTAGGTGATGACACGTGTCCTTATGACGTGGCAGCTGACATGGATGCTGACATGGTACCATCGGCGAGTTGTTTCCGGACACGTGGCCTCCTGAGAGCTTGACACATGGCTGTGACGTCGGTGTTGGATTGGAACAAAATGTTTTGTGGCCCACTTGGGGCTCGACCCCATGACCTCCCCGGAAGTAGTGGACGGTTGAACCGTTGCATCGTTGGCCGATGCCTTTACCAAATATAGGTGGCCATTTGTTTTGTTGTTAATTTTGTTTTAAATGGTTAAAAAAAAAAGAACCGACGGTCGGGAGTTGAACCCGGAACCGCCGGGCTCCCAAAAAGTTTTGTCACCATTGAGCCACGAAACCCTTTCATGTATTTGAGGGGCTCGGTTTTATTTTGTTAGTTGTTAGGCCCGAATGCCTAAAGCAAAATAACCAACTAATGGTTATTGGTTTTAAATCAAAACAAACCCATCAAACTAAAAGCCCAAAAATAAATTGAACGAAGGGCTCTAAATTAATTTGAAAGATTAAGGGGTTGTTTATTTTGATTTATATGTAAATATGGAGGATTTTATAACTTTATGGTTATTCCCCATATCGGGTAAACTTCAAGTATAAAAGGGAGGAGTCTTGGAGTGTTTTGAAGGAGCCATTAGTGGGGATCAGCCATTAGTGAAAGATCCATTAGTTGATCATTCTCCATTGTATTCCATTCTCTTGGTCTTTGAGAGGCTTTTGTGAGAGAATTTTTAGAGGGAATTAGGAGAATATTTGAGTTGTGATGTATTATTGATGTTTTGAGTCTTGTAGTAGATCCTATTAGGCAAAGTCGGTTTTCTTCCTCTTTGTTAGTCATCCCTAGCCTTGAGAGCTTTTGAGAGGGGTGTGAGTGAGAGACTTTTTATATGACTTTGTGGAAAGGCTACAAGATATTGTAAAGCAGTGTTACAAGAGGCTCGTGGAGATTGTACTGCGTTTCAGAACATTTCAATACATTGGTCACTCGATTGAGCTCGACCCGGAGACGTAGTCACATTGTGGCGAACTCCGTAATCAAATTGGTGTCTTCTTGCCTCTCTCTTGATTCTATGTTTTGAATTCCTTCTGATTAATGTTCCTGCTACTTCATTGTTGATGTCTTTATTCCTTTGTTCATAATCACTTAAGCAACGTTTGTCATAGATCCCTTCCGCTATACGGATCAGTTGTTTTGGACTGTATCTCCTTAATCAGACCTTCTTCGCTACACCATGGCCTAAATAGGCCTCTTTTACAAAGGAGGTATGTATACAAAGTTGTTTCTAACCTTAAGAACCTCATGCACAGTGTGTTCCAGTCACCAATACACCATTTCTTATGTGGTCTTCACCCAAATTGACTGTAAACTCATTGTCCCCTCCAAAAACCAGTATTTTTACCATGGAATAGTTACTCTATCAGCCATTAGCTTGGCCTAATGATTGTTTCACCTTACCACCCTATCAATCAATACAAAGACAGAACATTTTACAATCCTACAGGCTCATCCCACCTACTCACAACATGCAACAATGGTGGAATGGCCTTCACTGGTCCATTTTGCTTACAAACCCTCTCAAACCCTACCTATAGAGTGATTTTTAGAAAACATATCAAAACTACCCTATGATTGAAAGAAAATCCTTCACAAATGATTCAAAATGAAGCTAATATGATGTATTACTCATCCACATAGATTTTCCATTAAAATCTAACTGTACGAGTTGCTCAAAATAGGAAAAAACTTAGATTTCAGGAAAAAAATGCAAAAATCAAAACTTTTTCATTTCTTTCTTCTTTCTGTCTTCCTCTGCCTGCAAATTCCTTCTCAGTATCTCTATCTCTTTTAGATGGTCTCAAAAATTCTCTCCTTTCTCACAACTTCCCAACTTCTCACAACTTTATTTCTGCCTTCTCAATGGCAACAACTAGGTTCTCACATAACCTGCAACCAACCAAACCACAAAACCAAAAACTTACTCTGCCCAGACCTTTTCTAGGCTCTGATACCAATTTGATGTAGAGATAGAGGAATAAACACAACTATCTCAATTTCATTAGACAAAACACCAAAATCATCATTATTTGGTTACTCATCTCCAATTCACATTTTCCTTCACGAGACTTCACTCAAACACTTAAATTTGCATTTTAGAGTTCCCAATCTCCTCCAATGACTTTCAAACACTTTAGCAATATCAACTTAACCCAAAAAAAAAAATTATATTGACTTCCCATTCATATTTCATTACTTCTTTATGACTATCACAAAACAACAAATAGGCCTATTTAGACCCAAACCACAAACAACTTCATAATCCCCAAGTCATATCCACTTAGTAATGCCTCAAACAAATATAATTATATCTTCACATACACATTTAACCATCTCCCATACTGTAATCATAATATTTTATCAAACTCATACTCTAAACCTTCATTATGATTCCAACAATAGGACTGTCAATAGTTTGCTTAAACAATATAGTCAAAAATAAGGGACTCAAACCTTTTTTTACAATTTGACAATTTTGTCAACTTTTGCAATTTTTGCACTTTTTTCCCAAATTAACCAAAAATGACTCAAAAATATAATCTAAGACCTAAGAAATATTTATTTTGGCCCCATTAGACCTTAAATTTCCTTGAAAACACCTAAATTGAACAAAAATTGAAAATTTGCCTAATGGAGGCTTAACTTTGTTTGGGTGCTCCTGCACCACTTTACCAGCAGGGACAAGAGATCTCATCTTACGAATGGAGAAGATGAGTTCCTCCGCAATAGTCTTCCTTTTCAACACCCTATCCCCATCCACTTTGTAAGATCCCATAGCATGACCACCATCCACTGCCTTTTCCTTCCCCTGCATTAACCCAATGTCAGCACTCAGAGAGGCCTCACCATAGATAACACGAACCAGGGATAGAGGGAAACCCTTCTCCAAGACTTGACAAGCAATTCTTAGCTCCCTTCTCTTCCTAATACTCTCCTTAGTTTCCTACTCATGTATGTTCGTAGGGGGAGGAGAGGAAGCTTCCCCATAAAGGTCATTTTTGTCCTTAGCCCCCTTAGGAAGAGCCATCGTGATCACATCATCATTGCATGTATTATAGCCCTCTTTATCATTCAACTTCCTATTCCCAGTTTTACTTGAAATAGGGGAAGAGAGACCTCCTCAAAAGAGGCATAGGAGTCTAGGACATAGTCAGCATCATCATCCTTATCAAACTCAGACTCTTTGCTCAAAATAAGCCTCCTCTTCTTGGATTTTTTGCTAACCCTTTCCTCACCCGAGTCTGTGTCATAACCCTTCTGGGATTTAACAACATTTTCCTTAGAAGACACAAGATATTTGTGCACCTCATGTACTTTGACATGTTCATAGATCAAGAGAATTAACCCCACATGCAAAATAGGGTTCTTAGGGTTTTTCATATGTTCCTTAATCCCTGTATCAAGTGACATCAACAAATAATAAGGAAAGGAATCCCATTTCTTATGTCGTAAATGGTTAAGAAGAAGGAAATTGTAATTATTAATCATCATATACCTTCCTTCCAAGGTAACATACCTCATAATTTCTTCTACCACATCACACCAGAGCGATTTCAAAGTGCTCTAGTAATAACCCCCACTTTTAACCTTTGAAGAAAATAGACATCGCATCCTGTGAGTCTTTCTTGTCTCTAAAAACCTTCATACCTTGCATAGCCAAACTAGTAATTTGAGCTATGAATTCTTCATCCACCACAACTTCTCTACCTCCCAAATTCAGGGTTCTCTCATTCCACCCTTGAGCAACCATATCAGTGACCTAAGAATTGAAGCCATGCAATTTCTCCATATACATGGTTAAGCCTCCCTTCTCTAAAATATCCCATACCTCCTTCCTCTGCTTGACAGAATCACAGGACTTAGGCTCGACATGATTTCTGTCCCCACCCATCACAAGCTTAAGTGAAGCATGCAACATAAACCAACTGAGACTAATATAAACACCACCCAGAGTGATAATAAAAAATGGAAGACTCCAAAAGCTAATGCCAATATCACCCATAATTTGTGTGAAGCCAGCCAAAGGACAAATATGCAATAATGGAAAATGACTTTGTTCCTTGTGAAAGTTGTCCTTTGTCCTCAAAGCTTTAACATCCTCATTCAAATCAATCACCCACATCACTAAGGACATGCATCCCCTAAAGCCAGCAAAGATCAGCATGATATTAACTTTCATTTATGATAATATCCGTTGCTTCAAAAGGAATAAAATCATTAAAATTCCATTCCTTTTTTTCTCTAACACCAAAGTTAGCGAAAAAATTAGCTAGCTTATTTCTCTCTCTCAAAATATGAGAGATATAAACATTATCCAAGGAATTTATAATTTCAATTGAGTCCTTGACCAAGGCTTCAATAGTCCAAGGTAGAGGAGAGACCTTTTTCAAATTTTTTATAATATTCAGAGAATCACCCTCCACCCATACCTTGCTATACCCTTTACTTTGAGCCAATTTGAGTCCATGATTGAATGCAACCGCCTCATGTAAACATTGATGTTTATGAAAAGATAATTTGTGATTAATTCTAGAAAATAATTAGTTATAATTTTTAATAGATTACCATTTGTCTTAAATTGAAACTTTACACTATCCCAATTTAAGTTGAAATTTTCTAGAGGCTAAAGATTTATAAGGTAAATATTTATTACTACCACAATCTAATGCACAACTTGTTTTAGAAAAAAATTCCTTTATTGTATATTTATTAGTTCATTTGTCTTTACTCTTATTATTTATAAGGCCAACTATTGTAGTAATGCTAGATAATATATAAGAACTCGTTCTATTTTTTTTTAATTTATGGGTGATCGGTATCTCATTGCTCATAATACCCTCAATCTCATCTAGTACATGGAACATGTGTCACAATATTGTGCAGTTCCCATATCATTACATCTTATTTCTTTTTGAAAACGTGTAGTGTCAAAACATATCTAAAATATTCTCTAATTGACATTATAATACAGATTAATAAGTATTTTATAACTATTAATCAATAGTAAATGAGTAACAATCAATTATTAATTTTAATATCTACAAATATAAAATTTAGATAATTTAATTATTATTTTTCTCCATAAATGTAACCCAAGATTTAGAAATTATATTGAACATCAAAAGAGTACAATAGAAGAGTCCATAACATATTTTCCAACCATCATCTATGGGCTTTGGCACAAAATACAGAGAATACTCATAATACCATTATGAAATGTAGCTCTTTTAGGCAAGCACCTTTGAACTGCTAGAGAGGCACCATGACTACACATTTATAGGAAACAAAACCATTGGTGATTTACTTACTTCTATCATTAATACAATAGCTAGAGACGAGTAGTGAAAAATAAAATAAAAAAATTTGAAACCAAGGTTGCTTGTCAGCTACTCTACTTTCTAGTAGAACTCATCAAAATTTTCCACCTATAGAAAATGTTCTAGCCACAAAAAAATATCATCATGGTCAATACCCACTAGCTTTCTAAGGAAATCTTTGCCCAAGGTCGCCCAATGATGATGTCGTGTCAGCTCCTATATATTCAAATTCAAGAGAAAATATTGTATAATTACCACTATATTTGGTTCCAACAATTTGGGAAGCTCCCCTAGCCAAGGGATACCAACCCAAGCATTGGGAAGACCACAATATTGACATCAACCACCAACACATCCTTCTTGAAAACCTCACAAAGCAACAACAACGTCTCGACATTCGACTCTCCTAGGTCAAGGAGAGAGGCTAGGAAGCAAGATGAAATGTTCATTTTTACTCTATACCTATCCACTGATGCCAAGAATTGTCGATCCAACACCATTTGTATAGCCTTGAAGGAAAGCTTGATGTTCACCTTACAAATCATCTTCAACCTCTAGTTAATGATCTGATCAAGGAAGGTGACCTATCTCTTCTCATACCTCAATCAAATTGGGGTCTCCATCAAAATATCATATGAAAATAACAAGGAAAATTTGGATATATAAGGAAAGAAAAACCATTCACATGAGCCAGTAGGAGGGAATAAGAACTCATAAATGTAAATTGTTCAATGACATTATTCAATCCAACAATCAATAATTATAAATACACTCATATAAACATATAATCCTTAAGTCAAATAATTATTACAAATAGGTCTAAAAGGAAATCAACTACCAGGTGCAAGCCTAGCAAAAGAACACACCAAAATAATGGAAAGGACCCGGTTGCTATTGCGCTTGACTGACATGTTTCCATCAAATAGAGAAAAATTTATAACACATTTAATTAAAATATATAATTTTTTAAAATGATATTTATATTTTACTTTACCAAATTTTACATAAACAAAAATAATTTTAAAAAAATCTAAATAAAATAAACTATTTCATAAATAGCTGTAGAATAATTTATATAAATTAGATGATGCTATCTTTTAAATTTTTTGAACAAATTAAAAATTCTAACACTTTTTTCTAGGACCTCAAATCTTGTCATAATTCTCAAGAGCCTCTTCAATTATCAAGTTCTTTTATCTTTACTTTTTCAAATAATATGCCAAGCTGCAACATAGATTTTTGGTGCTACTTCTCAATGCTTCTGAGAGTTTCTTTATCAAGAATGAGCATGGGATTTCCACATGGATCCTTACGGGGAAGCCATAAGCCAAATTAGTTGGCACTATAAAACCTACTCAAGATTCAAACGTTGTTTGTAAGAAAGATCTCACAGAGGTAAGAACACGAAACTCTCATTTAGACCCCAAAAAAAGAAAAAGTCCAAAACCTATGTAGACATCAACATTACATCTTTTCAAGGTCATGATGTAGAGATGTCCATTCATCTTCACATGGATGAGGTTTCTTTTTGAAATTTGGAAAGACTCGGTCTAAATCGATAGTTTCCTTGAACAAGAAATGATCTAATCTTTGCACTAAAACCCACATTTGATGCTCTAATTGGGTGATTGGTTGCAGGATAGCTTCCACATTAGAGACATTGGGTTCTTGAATCATACCTATAAATATAGTATGATCTTCCTATTTTCTAACTACAATATCTTTGATTTGGTTTTCCAACAAGACTGTGTTGTCTACAAGGAATGATGAGGGAATCTCTAACTACACTAATTTTTCAATGTCCCTTTGTAATCTACACTACCTATTCCAAGGCATTCAAAAGTGCCTTTAAATTCAAAGAAACTTTGTTACAGCTCAAGAATTCATTTACTTTCATAGTTTTCTATCTTATATCATTTATGCTTGCTTCCTGAAGGGTCTCCTCACTTGCGTTATATAATTTCTATATGAGTAGTTATGATTTTGCAACATTTAAGGAGATAAAGGAGAGAACTTGATCCACAATAGCATGTACTTCTGTGCTCAATGATTGAGAATAAAAAATAAATTAGACAATCATTTTTAGGTTGGAAGCTATCTCTTTTATCCGCTCGCAATAGGACACATATAGCTCATGGATGATGGGGAGGATATCTATGGCCTACAAGATCTGAACCAATTATTCTTTTAATTGAGAGATCCCTCAATCTCTAGTATCTATCTCCTACTATAGCTGTGATAAATCCACCATTCTTTGTTGTAGCCTTCTCTCTGCACTAGTCTTTTCTTCCTTTAGCTTATCAATATTAGCTCAAGTACCTATCAGCTCTATCTACAACCTTTTATCTCTAGATTCCTTCTCTTTCACCAAGTTCTCGACTTGGTCCATAAGCTCAAACACCTATACTTGCAACTTTTCTCTTTGTTCTACCCTGAGCTTGAAGGTTTCCTCACTAACATGGCTTTCTATTTCAATATTCATTTTGGTCAACTCCACATCCTTCACCTTTCCATGGGTAGTTAAGTGGTCTACGGTGCTTTTCACCCTCATAAGCTCTTGTTTATTCTTTTAAAGGAAAAAACTAAATTTCAGATAGTCTATCATGATGAACTTCTAAGTTTCTTCCATTAGCTCAACCTTATCTAGTGGCCTTTCTTAAGTAAGGTTAAGGCCTACTACATGAATAGAATAATCCCTTGGTTGCATTTTCTCTTGTGACTTTATTATTGTAGGTGTCATATGAGAAATCATTAGATATTGCTAGGTTGGGTTGTAGAAGGAGCTCATATGGGGATCACTATTGTCTTCACCACTTTCCCCTTGCACTTCTCTTATTGGGCCTCACATTCCTTTCTAAATGATTCCAACTATTGATGGAACTACTTCGGTGATTATAGTATTTATCTCGCAAAGGGAGATCTTGGTGGAAACCCAAAAGGAATTGTCACTTGTTTTTGTGAAGCAACATACATTGTTCCCATTAGAATGGATGGATGGATTGTAAAGGAGTATAGTAAGAAGGGTGGCAGGTCACATAATGGAATACCCGATGATTGCACCACCAACATAGAAGATGAAACCGGTAGAGGTGGAGGGGTAGAAAGTATTGTTGGAACTTGGATGTTTCTCATTGATGATGTAGTTTGGAAAAATGAGCATGAAGTATATATACATTTTTTGATCTAGTGTTGTCATTGATGTCAAAATTGTTATGATCATCCTAGCATATTGTGGAAGTATTTTTTGGTGAATTATGTATAGTGCAAGCTGATCCATAAAGTATGATCTATCAAGAATGTGGCTAAGTGTTTCTATTGAAATTTGTGTGGTTCAATGCATCATTTTTTGGGTCCACACTTCACTGCATGATGGTATAATATTCTATGATCATAAATACAATTTTAAGTTCATAAGATGCAGCAACATTCAAGTTTTTGTGACATTTTGTAAAGTTTCTTGGAAGATATGAATGATAGTGTGTAGCTCTATATATCATAGTTATCTTTTGTACAATGTATCAGTGTGGTAGATTCCACACTTCTTCGTGAATAATTATTTTTCTTTGCAATTATAAATATAAGCTAATAAATGTTGGCTTGATGAGAATTCAATGGGAGATTGAATTTTTAAAGTCACACGGTTGATGTATTGCATGTGCACTTGAAGACTTTATGTTTAGGTCTATCTTTGGGCCAACCTAACATGTTTGATGTTTTGTGGAGGATATGCAAGTAACTCTATCATATGTGGGATTTATATTAGGTCCATGACAACCTATCTTGATGTAAATTTAATTTTAAATCTAGGAACTAAGTGTGGATAAAATGATTTGAGGACGAAATGTTTAATTTTGTATTTCACATCTAATTAGTCTGACCTAATTGAATTTACATCTAAGGTGGATATATATTTGATATCTATACCGAAGTTGTGTAGTAGTGAGAGAAATAAGAATACATAGGTGTGTGTGGAAAATAATATATGCGAATGTGATGAAGCAGAGTAGATTGTATGTGATTTATGACATGTATGGTGACTCATCTACATGTGTTATGCAGTATTGAGTAGGTTATGAATAGAGTAGAGTTTTAATCTAGACAAGTGTGAAGATATTTTGTACTTCAATGGAACTATAATTTGGCATATGATAGATGCTATTGTATTAGTTCAATTGGTAGTGTTGCCAACCCTTCTTTGTTCTCTCTCGGTGGGTTGTGATTTTTTTTGGGATAGTGTGTCATGGTAGTGAGCCTCTCTATAATATATATTATATCCAGATATAATATATTGTGAGCTAACCCTCACCATGGTTTTTCCCTTTTGGGTTTTCCACGTAAAAATATTGGTGTTCATGTGTCATATTATTTTGTGGTTTTATTCATGATTTCATTCTTCATTGTGGTTATTTCTATTCCGTTGATTATATAGGTTATGTTTGATTGGTTTAAAGGAATACTGATTCACCCCCCTCTCATTATTTTGGGTATTCAATGATTAGTATCAGAGCTTGGATCCCTGGAAGGAGCTTGATCACTTTAGGAAGGTTTTGGAGTTTGAACATATGGCTAATAGGAAGTACCCTACTCCTTAAGAATAAATTTCTACAGTTGAGCACACAAAAGAATATTGCATGTTAGAAAAAGATGAAGAACTCAAAGTTGCATTTGAAGATCTTAAAAAAATTGAAAATGAGAATGGGGATCTAAAGGAAAATATAAAAGAGGCAAAAAAATGCATCAAAAAACTAAGAGATTAGATCAAGAAATTAAAATAAAAGCATAAGGAAGTCAATGAACAATTGAAGAAAGAAAATGAAGACATCACTAGATTGAAAGTACAAGTGGAAGAAAATAAAAGAATTGAGGAATATTTGAATGCAATGGCACAAAGCAAGACTAATTAATGTACAAGACTTGAACAAGAAGTGGTAAATCTGAGAGAAGATTTGGAGAAAGCAAGAATCTATGAGGACAAGTTTAAGACAAGTTCTACAATGCTTGATGAGTTGATTGCTGGATATAAAGCATCTGAAGATAAAGGTGGTTGGTACTTGAAAGAGAAAAAATCTCTAAAGAAGATCAAACATCTAATACAAAGAAGATCAGAGAACTTTGAAAAAGGAAATATGGCAAGTTTCAGAATCAAAAAAGCAATGCTAGAAGAGCCTCTATCAGACAACCAAATTCTCAAAGGTACCAACCTTTCAATGGTATTTGTTATTTTTATAATAAATTTGGACATAGATATGTAGAATGTAGAAGTAGAATGAATCAACATTTTTAATCTCTTACTAGACAATGTTTTACATGCAAGAAATTTGGACATAGAGCAAGTGAATGCATAAATCAAATAATGAATAGATCCAACAATGGTAGAATGATTCAACCTTGTAGTGGTTATTGCTACACATTCTATGGATTTGGACACAAAGCTAATCAATGTAGATTTAGAAAAAATGAAAGAAATAACAATCAGAGAAATATCATATGCAATAGTTATAGAAAACCTAGACATACTACAAAATTTTGTAGGAATAAAAACACAAGAAATGATGATCCAATCAAGAAATTTGATCTAAATGAAATAAATAAGGAAATGGAAAAGGTTTGGAGAAAGAAATAAGAGACTATTGATAAAGGAGAATTTGTACCTAACTTTAGTGGAGATGTTTCCTCCAGTAACTAAGCCTAGAGCTATGGCTTAGGGGGAGCTTTACTAAAAATCACATAACCCCCCTACCAATATATTATGTCATGGATTGACACGAAGAGATAAGATAGAGATGAATATTATGAATCTATTGGTGAAAACTATAGGAGAAAATATTTTAATTTGGAAATTTGTGGAGCTTCTGAAAGTTGACTATGCATACAAGGTTTCAAGGTTTTCCATCCTTTTATCTGAAGAATTTATTGGTGAAATGGTTCAAATCAAAGAGTTAAAAGTGTGCTAAAGAATCAAAGTTTATTTCATTATACACATGCAAAGAGGAAGAAAGGTGTAGAAGAAGATGTGGAAGGATTCAACACATCTCCTAGTAGTAGAACTTCAAAACCCTAATTTCTTCAAGTGATTTAAAAGGTTATTTTCATACTCCAATTTTTTGAAATTTATATTTGGAATCAATTTAGATGAAATGGAAGGACAAGGGTTGTGGATATCTCAAAGAGACCACAACCTAAATTTAAGAGGTGTTCTTGGAAAGTTTTAAAAGAAGATCCAACAGGTGCATTCTCTTGCACTCCCTATGGAGCTTTACCAACTAAGGATATCAATGCATATATTCACAAGAAAATAGAAGAAATTTCCTATAGAAAATTATATGTTTTATGGGTAGGTGAATTGGAAGCAAATGATGACACCATAAAAGTGGAATACAAAACCCTAAGTGAGAAGAGATTGGATGTGTGGCAAAAGTTTATGTTATTTGAAGTCAAAAAGAGGTACATTAGAATGATGTTAAGAAGAATTCACGATGAATCCATATGGATTGATGGCCCGTACTTAATTACCAAGGAATATATTAAAGATGTAATTGGTTTATGGTCCTCCAGACCAATTCCATATTGAAAATCCATCAATTTTAAGGACATAATGGAGAATACTAGTGCTACTCTTGAAGAAAAAGAGCTTATCTTAGACACAATTGAGAATTCAGCTATTCGGTACACTACAATAATTATTGGTCACAAATTTTTTTACCCAAATAGATACAACAAAATATCTTCCATCATTGTTCACATTGCAATTTAAGACATGATTAAAAATTGTGTCGATTATGATCTTTGTGAGTTACTCTGACAATATTTGATGAAGAACTTGAAGGAAATAAAAAAGAATAAAAAACATACATTCAGGTATGGTACATTGGTAATTTTTTTTATTTTCTACTTCATGAAGGAAATACTGATAATTGGAAAAGTAGAGTGGACAAATATAGAACCAATTGCACATCAAATAGCACATCACATGAGAAGAATTGGAGGTTCGGATTATCAAGACAATGCTCTTGTGAAATTCTTCAGAATGTTTCAAATGAGAATGAATAAAAGAGTGAGAATAGCTAAGAGTGTGCTGGAACGATTCTATGGAGACGTCAATTTTCTTGTCTCTACTAATTTTTGCTTCATGGAAGTAATTAAGCCTATAACTATTTGGATTTTTGAATTAGACTATGAAGTGATTGAGGAATAATTTGTTCACTATGCAAAAGTGCTTCTAAGAAGCCCCAAAGACCTTAGTAGATCGGGATTAGAGGACATAACTAGAGATGAAGCCTTCAGAAGTTCTAGGAAAATAGGTAAGAAAAGGAAGAGCATTGTTAATCCCCTAGTTGAATTTAAACAAGAAGTTATAGAGCAAGAAGATACAAATGTGGAAGAAGGAAGGATATACACAAATGATTCTCAAAATGAGAATGTAACTAGAGTCAGAGCTATAAGTGCATAAGATATGGATGAAGCCATGGAAGCCTTACAAGAAGTAACCCCTAGAACAAGCATTGATACACCATTGTCTATTATAGAAAATTATATATTATTGGTTGATTCATTGAAGGTAAATGTCTCTAGATTAAAAGGATAAGCTAGAAGTAAATCTGAGGCAAGGCCTGTAGAGAATATTCTAGAGGATATCACAACGAAATGTATAAATGCATATCATAGAGCTATGAAATATTTGAAGGATGCTCAAACATGTGAATAAGAAGCACATAACCTACTCTCATACTGCTTGAAATGGCCGAAAAACACATGAAGTATAAAGGATGATATGAACTCAATTGAGACTCAAATAGGTTGTGAAACATATAATTATGATCTAACAAGAGATAGGGATAATCATAAATGGTCTGGCATTATGCAACTGCATGATAATTTATTTTCCTTACAAAATCAAAGAGAAGAAACAATCAGACAATATGTGATGCTAAGGGACTTAGTGAAGATGAAGATAAAGCATTATCCTATCTCTAGTGCCCTTTCTAGTACTGATAAACTCTTAGAAATAAATATCAACCCTTGTACTATGAAAGAAGGAGAATAGACTCTAATGGAACTTGAATTACAGTGCAATACTCTAACAGAGGTAAAAAGACTTTGGGAAGAAGGAAGATCTGCTTGGTAGGACATTTTGAAGAAACTCAAAGGGTCAACATCTTTAGATTGATAATTCTTACTTTTACACTAAGTTTTTAAAATATCTTACTTGCATAAAATTTTCTTTTTGGTTGACAAGGAGTCAACATATATATCTAAGGGAAGTATATTGAGTCTTTGCATGCCCTTTTCCATTGATGTCAAAGGGGGAGAGATAATTATAATATTTTTTTTGTCAAACCATTTGGGAAGTGATAGTTACATTTTGGGGTGTCAACTGAAAAGAGATATGCATAAGAGAGAGACAAGTTTTGAATCAAGCCTTTGAAATTTTTTTTGGTATGCATGTTACCATCAATGACAAAGGGGGAGATTGTTGGAAGTTGGATGTTTGTCATTGATGGTGTAGTTTGGCAACATGAGCATGAAGTATATATACATTGTTTGATCCAGTTTTTTCATTGATTTCAACATTATTATGATCATCCTAGCATAGTGTGGAAGTATTTTTTGATGACTTATGTATAGTGCAATCTAATCTAGAAATTATGATTTATCAGGAATTTGTCTTTGTGTTTCTGTTGATAGTTTTATGGTTTAGTGTGTCAGTTTTTGGGTCCAAACTTCACTACACGATAGTCATATTCTATGATCATAACTATAGTTTTGATTTCATCAAATGCAACAACATTCAAGTTTTTGTGACATTTTGTAAAGTTTCCTGGAAGATATGAATGAAAATGTGTAGCTCTGCATATTGCAATTATCTTTTGTATAGTGTATTAGTGTGGGAGATTCAACACTTCTTCACAAATAATTATTTTTCTTTGTGATTATAAAGATAAGCTAATAAATTTTGGTTGGATGAGAATTCAATGGAAGATCAAAGTTTTAAGATCACACAGTAGATGTATTACATGTACACTTGAAGACGTTGTGTTTAGGTCTATCTTTTCGCTGACCTAACACATTTGATTTTTTATGGAGGATATGCAAGTTATTCTATCTTTTGTGGGATTTATATTAGGTCCATTCCAACCTATCTTGATGTAAATTAAATTTTGAATCTAGGAACTTAGTGTGGATAAAATTATTTGAGGATTACATGTTTAATTTTGTGTGTATCTTCTAATTAGGCTGATCTAATTGAAGTTACATTTGAGGTGGATATATATATGAGATCTATACCAAAGTTGTGTAGTAGTGAGAGAAAGAAGAAGAAGTAAGTGTGCGTGGAAAAAAATATATGTGAATGTGGTGAAGTAGAGTAGATTATATGTGATTTATGACATGTATGGTTACTCACCTACATGTGTGTGATGTAGCATTGAGTAGATTATGATCAGAGTATATTTTTAATCCAAACAAGTGTGAAAATCTTTTTTACTACAATGGAACTGTAATCTGACATTTGATAGATGTTATTGTATCAGTTCAATAGGCAGTGTTACCAACCCTTCTTTGTTCTTTCTCAATGGGATTTGAGCCTTTTTTTGGATAATGTGTCCTGGTAGTCAGCCTCTCTATAATATCTTATATTCAAATATAATATATTGTGAGCTAACACTCACCTTCATTTTTCCATTTTTGGGTTTCCCACATAAAACTATTGGTGTTTATGTGTCATGATTTTGTGGTTTTATTCATGCTATCAATATTCATTGCAGTTATTTTTATTTCATTAATTGGATGGGTTATGTTTGATTCATTTAGAGGAATACTGATTCACCCCCCCTCTTAGTATTATGGGTATTCAACAAACTGTATTACAAGTGTACAAGATTCTTAGGTAGCGATTGTGGAAGAAGTAAAGAAAGAAGAATCTTGAGAGAGAATAGGAGTGAAACTTACCTTCTCCTACCTAATGGTTGGTGGTGGTTGTTGTGTTAAATTGAAATATATATATTTAAGCATAATTTTAGGTTATTATATAAATATTCATATTTATATATATACATATAAACGTTCAAAACAAAATATATATAAGAATATATATCTATATATATAGATATTTATATTAAAATTATGTAAAGAATATTTTATGCTATGTGATTATAAAATTAAGAGACAAGATAGACGTTTTAACTATTGAATTAACTAAAATATATCATCTTATAATCTAGTTTGTTGAAATATTTTCAAACACTTCAACCTAGTATTCTTTTAGATAAAATAAGTTGGTATTGTTGCAAGAGTTTCATCCTTCATCTATGTTGAAATTTCATGTCCCCCTTAGATGAACCATCACTGATATCTGATATGAGATCCTACATGGGCCATCTTGCATGAGTTTTCCTTGGAGGGTTGCTAAAATTGTCCAAGTCCTAGATTTTTGGGTTTTCGAGCTTTCTCTTACTTTCTTACCTTGCATGCTTTCTCCATTGCTCTTTCTCCTTCTTCTATTCCTTCCCATTTTTCCTCTAAGCTTTCAACCTTTGACCTTTGACCTTTGAATTTTTCCTTTTTCCCCTTACCATCTCTCTCCTCTTCCATCCTTCTACCTACTTCATCTCTCTTCTTCATTTTCACCAAGCTTTTTGGGGGTCGACCATCTGCCTTCCCTATTATCTTCTTTCGCTCCCTTCATCAGCTCAAGGCTCAAAATTCTACAAAGGCTCCTCATCAAGGAGACATTACAATGTTAGAGGGAGTTGTTTAGTAGTCCCTTCAACATTCTGATGGACTGCTAGAAGGGACATGAGAGGGATAGATGGATATTGGCATGACCTTGGAGATGGTCCCTTTGACATTTTGATGAATGAAAAGAAATGATATTGGTGTTGGATGTTGTGGTTGCATTGCTGATATGTGGTTGTCACTGATGTCAACACTATTAGCATTGGTGATTCTGAAGGCTGTATATGTCGAGGATATTGAGAAAATTATAATAAATATATTGCAGGTAGCCTGTGATGCTATGAAGATCCAAGTGGTGATAAGTATTGTACAATGAGTTTTAGGTGTCTCACACTAAAGGGTTTGTTGCTGATCCTATCTAGTATGTTGTCCAAAATTTTCAGTGGTACGCATCAAAAATTGAGGAAGTTATGAAGTTATATATTCCTACAGTCACTCTATTACTGCAGCATGTGTTTTTGGAAGAAGAGGATGAAATTATAGAAATTTCAGTTGTTGTGCATGTTCTTGTGACATTCATGGATGAGTCTAGATCATGCTCTATCCTTTCTATACATCCACATTGTTTGGTGTAATCGTGATTGGAGATTTTTCCGATGTGTGCTCGAGTTTTCATGTTCTTGGCTGACATGAAGGTGGTAATGTGTTGTGGATCTATGAGGATTGATATTTTATTGTTTGGAATGTTTGAGGATGTTGATATAGGTCCTCAATATGTTGTGACCGACTTAGGTTGATGCGCATCAAGATTTGTTCATGTATTAAGGCTGAGCGTTATAATTTATTCTTTATTCTTGGCCGACTGAGTTGTTGATGTAAATACGTATAGCGGATATATAAGAATGATTGTTTCTTCATTTTGAAGAGTGTGTGTGTATTCTCAGTGTACGTATATGTGAATAAAGATCAAATCATTTAGGAGCAGAGCAGAGTGTGAAAGAGATTGAGCAGAGTGTGTAGAAGCTTTTTTGTGCCTAATCAGAATTGTCATCACAATTTTGTAGAAGCTAATTTCTCAGTTCAAACTCATCAAATGGATTTAATCTAATTATTTTATGAAGGTAGTGAGCTCTAGGCAGTGTGCCAGAATGCATATGCATTCCCTATTTATTTCTTGTTAGGAAAAATTCAATTGCGGAAGAAAATTTCCTAATGCCAAGACTCAGAGGAGAAAAGAGATATGCCTTTCAAAATTTTACAATTACAATTTATTAAGATGCACATGTAAGAAATTACAGAATTGAGAAATAAATTCAAACACAAATAACACCAAATTTACATGGGAAAACCCTTATGGGAGAAAAACACACCACACCAAAGAAATATCTCTTGTATTACAGTAAATGAACTTTACATACAAGTTTCAGACTCTCCTTCACAGGTGACAATTACTACAACAACAAATCTCCCTGATCAACCTTACACAGAACAACACTGTTCCAATGCTTCTCATCTGAACATACAAAGATATTAACAAATTGATCACACATCGATCCGTTCAACTATTGAACCTTCAACCCATTACGATTCTAGTGCGTTACCAAGAAAAAAAAATGCTACGATCAATTCATTCTCTGCACAACCGGTTTGATTCAACTTCCCTTGCAGACTAACTGTCAAAAATTCTCAGGAATCCAAATGGCCTCTATCCAATTCAACAACCTCCACTGAATGAAATACACATCAGCAGTTAATAGGTCAGTGCATTTCCCCCTTCATATACCACTTGTCGTGGCCAGGGTCCACCAAGACACACGTACACTGCTTGTGAAATTTCAGAGAATCAAACGGGAATCTACAATATTCCAAATAAGTCTCCTAAAAAGACTTAACATGAAAACACATGTTCATAGCCTACACACCCCTTATGAGTCATTTGGGACCCACCACAAGAGGCACGAGACTAGTGAGCACCATTGATTAAGCCAACAAGTTTCATATGCTCAGTCAATTCTGCTTGCTTCATAAGAGTTTGTCAGTTCTCATCACAAAGGAGCATAGAATAAACGTGCACCGTTGGATTAATCACATCACAACCATAGATTAGGATCACCTTTAATCGATACACTCTTTTATGATCCCCACTACCATCAGAATCCAATTCACTTTTGTCTGCCATTAGTCCATCGGTGTAGCCCGGTGAAGAGTTCCATTGATGACCCCAAGTCACACCGATACATTTCATCACATATCAGCATATTGGTGAGACAACACATTGTCACTCACCAATATGCGATCGTCCTACCGATGAAGCCAAGTTTCATCGTGCTACCACCAAAGAGAAGGAAGGACTCTAAGGTATAGTGGAAAAGGCATGAACAAAAGTTAAATTTGTCAAGTCCTTTAAAGAGGTTCAAGCCAACAAGTTGAGGCACATTTTCCAACAAGCTCCCACTTGACGAAGACTTACTGGTTTCCTCCATACTTCAAACTTACTAAAGATCATAGGCCCCAAGGCCCATTAAACTTGCACACCACCTAAACTTCTCTGTGCTCACTAGATTTGTCAATGCATCAATAACATTCTTTAGAGTATCTACCTTTTCTAAACAGACCTTTCCATCCTCCACCATATCTCAAAAAAAGTGATATTGCACATCGATATGTTTTGTCCTGGCATGGAAAGTTGGATTTTTTTCCAGACAAATAGGACTCTGACTGTCACAACAAATAATATTTTTCCTTGCATTGAAACCAATATTAGAACACAATATTATAAGCCAAATGGCTTCCTTACAGGCATGAGTTGGTGCCATGTACTCAGCCTCTGTAGTGGACAAAGTGCCTACATCTTATCACGTGCTCATCCAACTAATTGCACCACCATTTAACATGAAAGTATATCCACTGGTGGACCTTCTGTTGTCAATGCCCCTTGCCCAGTCAGAATCCACATATCCATGAATGTTGAGAGTCCTATGTGATCCAATCAAATTTCCATGGTAACATAGAGCATATTCTGAAGTGCCCCTCATATATCTAAACACTCTTTTCACAACATCCCAATGTTTCCTTCCTAGATTTTCCATAAATGAACTAAGAACTCCCACTGCTTGGGCAATGTTTGGCCTTGTACAGACCATTGCATACATTAAAATTCCAACCGCACTACCATAAGGCACTCTAGTCATGTCCCCCATCTCAGTAGGAGATTTTGGACAATTTTCAACAGATAGCTTCATCCCCTACAAAATTAGAACAACTAGTTGCTTGCACTCATTCATACCAAATCTCTCCAGAATAGTATTAATATAATTACTCTAGCTAACCCAAAGCTTTTTTCCCTTTTTGTCCTTGGTTATTTCCATCTACAGAATATACCTAGCTACACCAAGATCTTTCATTTCGAACTTTGCAAACAATTGAAAATTTAGATCAGAAATCATTAACTTACTATTTCCTATGAACAACATATCATCAACATAAAGGGAAATAATAAGAACCCGATCATTTTCTGTCTTGTAGTACACACAATGATCTGATTTTGATCTTACAAATCCCAATGACAAAACAAATGTGTCAAATTTTTGGTATCACATTCTAGGCGATTGTTTCAAACCATACAAAGATTTTTTCAACTTGCAAACCAGATTTTCTTTACCTTTTTTCACAAATTGCTTACGCTGGGACATATAAATTTCTTCTTCAAGATCACCATGAAGAAATGTTGTCTTCACATCCATCTGCTCAATCTCCAAATCATATGCTACTGCAAGTGACAAAAGAAATCTAATAGATGTCAACTTTTCTACTGGAGAAATTTTTTCCCCATAATCAATTCCCTCTACCTAGGAATAACCCTTTGCAACCAATCTCGCTTTATACTTCTCAATACTGCCATCCAAACCAATTTTCTTTTTAAACACCCATTTTCAGCCCACAGGCTTTCTACCTTCAGGAAATGGAACCAAATCCCAAGTTTCATTTTTCCTTAATGACGCCATTTCTTCATTCATGGCTTCCAACCAGGAATCTAAATCAGACATTTCAACTATCTCTTTTATAGTCCTAGGCTCATCAGTATTAGTAAGCAAAGTATAGGCACAACTAGATTCTAACATAGAGAATCCATACCTATCAGGCTATTTCTTCTCACGTGTAGACCTCCTCATAGACTAAGGCTGAGGTTGTGGTTCTTCTTCTTGTTCAGAACTCTTAGAGCTGCTCGAACTCTTCTCAGTTTTAGGTACACTTTCAATGTGTTTTTCCTCTTTTTATAGAGTTAGAGGCATCTCAACAAAATCATTCTTTTCTTCTTTTTCTTTCATCTCTGACTGCAAGTCCACTGAAGAAGGTTTCAACTCCCAGAATATTACACTTCTATTGTACAATACCTTCTTAGTCACAAGATTCCAAATTTTGTATCCTTTCACACCAAGTCCATACCCAATGAAGATACATTTTTCATCTTTGTTTTCCAATTTAGATATTTTTACATCCAACACATAAACATATGCTTCATAGCCAAAGACACGAATATTTCTGAGAGAGGGCTTCTTACCAAACTAAGCTGCCATAGGCATTTTGTCAACAAGTGTTGACGAAGGGGGATGCTTCAATAAGTAACATGTTGTAGCCACAACCTCAACCCAAAAATTTTGCTCCAAACCAACATTGCTCAACATACTTCTAGCCTTCTCCATCAACATCTTGTTTAACCTTTTAGCTACTCCGTTTTGTTGTGAAGTGTAAGGTGTTGTTTTATACCTCTTAATCTCATGGTCTTTGCAATATCTTTCAAAATCATTAGAACAAAATTCACCGCCATTGTCAGTCCTTAGACATTTTATTTTTCTTCTATTCTAATTTTCCAAAAGGTTTTTAAATTCCTTAAAATGACTGAACACTTCTGATTTAATTTTTAAGAAATACACAAATGCCCTTCTCGAATAATCATCAATGAAAGAAACATGATACTTAGACTTTGATAATGAAGGAACATCCATTGGACCACACACATCAGAATGAATATAATTTAGAACACAGAAATATTTATGAGGACTAGAGTAGAATGAAACACAGTGATTTTTACCATATATACAATGTTCACATAATTCAAATTCAAGGTTACAATCATCAAGCCCCTCAACCAGGCTTTTATTTTTCAAGGCTTTTAAACCTTTCTCACCAATGTGACCGAGCCTCTGATGCTAGAACATAGTCTTTTCTGCTAGAAGTTTAACTTCCAAGGAATTTTCTCCAATAGGAACATTTTCATTCTTCTCTTCACGAACAACCTTCTATGACTTTGCAGAGACACTATTGCATTGAATAGCTAGTGTGTCCAGCTTGTACAAAGTACCAATTTAGGCACCCCTAGCCAGCACCATCAAGGCTCCAGTCATTTTACAACCATTGCTTGAGAACAAGACTTGCACTCCAACATCGTTCAGCTTGCTTAAATAAAGTAAAATTTGAGCCAGACGTGGTATATGCATTATGCCATCAATTCCCTTAATTCTACCATCGAGAAATTGGATTTTGACTCTTCCACGATGAACTATTTCTAGAGATGAATTTCTTTCCAAATATACCTTTCCACCATCATATTCTTCATACTTTGTAAACCAATCTCTATGAGATGTCATATGGAAAGATGCTCCAAAATCAATCAGCCAGACATCATCTAATGCCTGAGTTGCCAAGGATGCAATGAAAGCATCTACATCACTCTGAGAAGAGTCATTGTTGGAAGAGTTCCTCTTTTTGTTCTCCTTCTCCTCTTTGCAATCCTTTCGGACATGACCAGGCTGCCCAAAATTCCATAACTTCACCTTGGACTTCTTGCCAGGAGACTTTGATCTCCCTTCTAATTTCAATTTGGACTTCTCATCCTTCTTCTTGCCTTTTTCTTTCGATCTTCCTTGAATAGCCAGAGCCTCCTTCGCCATCTTAGAAGACTTCCTTCTCATATATTCTAATAAAAAAGAAGTAACCAGATCTTCCATCTTGAAAGTGGTTGTCATTCTCCCAATCATCATCACCAAGTGATCCCACGAATCTGACAAGGAACACATCAAGAGCATACAATGATCTTCTTCATCAATATTCACAACTATAGATGTTAACTGAGAAATCAACATGTTAAAAGTATTCAAATGATCAGCAACAAATGTTCCTCCTTCCATTTTCAAAGAGTACAACTTCTTCCTTAAGAACAACTTATTTACCAAGGACTTTCCTTGATAAATATATCCTAGTCTCTTCCATAAAGAAGATGCAGTCTTCTCTTCATGAACATTCAGGATAACAAAATCTACCAAATAGAGTCTTATCAACCCTTTTTCTTTTCTATCTACGAGATCCCACTCTTCTTGCTTCATGGCCGAAGGTTTCGTTCCAGTTACAACAACCCAAAGATCATGATCCACCAATAGGTCTTCCATTTTAAGTTTCCACAACTCAAAATTGTTGCCATTGAATTTCTCATTTTCAATCCTTCTAGATGTACTTGTTGTTGCCATCTCAATTTGTAATTAGACAAATTTCAAGACTTCTAGAAAAATCCCACTGAATAGAAATTAACACAAAAAACCAACCTCCCCACAAGGATAACACAACTGGTCAGGCTTTGATACCACTTGTTAGGAAAAATTTGTTTGTGGAACAAATTTTCTTAATGCCAAGACTTAGAGGAGAAAATAGATATGCCTTTCAAATGTTTACAATTACAATTTATTAAGATGCACATGTAAGAAATTATAGAATTGAGAAATACATTCAAACACAAATGACACCAGATTTACGTGGGAAAACCCTTACGGGAGAAAAACCCACCACACCAAAGAAATATCTCTTGTATTATAGTAAACAAACTTTACATACAAGTTTTAAACTCTCCTTCATAGGTGACAATTACTACAACAACAAATTTCCTTGATCAACCTTACACACAACAACATTGTTCCAATGCTTCTCATCTCAGCATACAAAGATATTCACAAACTGATCACACATTGATCCATTCAACCATTGAACCTTCAACCCATTATGATTTTGGTGCATTACCATGCACAAAAAATGCCACGATTGATTCATTCTCTGCACAACTAGTTCGATTCAACTTCCCCTGCAGACTAACCATCGAAACTTCTTAGGAATCCAAATGGCCTCAGTCCAAGTCAACAACCTCCACTAAATATCATACACATCACTAGTCAATAGGTCTGTGCATTTCCCCCTTCATATATCACTTGTTGTGGCTAGGGTCCACCAAGACACACGTACACTACTTGTGAATTTTCAAAGAATCAAAAGGGAATCTACAATATTCCCAATAAGTCTCCTGAAAAGACTTAACACGACAACACATGTCTAAAGCCTGCACACCCCTCATGAGTCACTCGGGACCCACCATAAGAGGCATAGGACTAGCAAGCACCATTGATTAAGCTGACAAGTGTCATACGCTCAGTCAATTCCACTTGCTTCATAAGAGTCTCTTGGTTCTCATCACAAAGGAGCGTGGAATAAATGAGCACCATTAGATTAATCACATTGCAACCATGGATTAGGATCACCTTTAATTGATACACTATTCTATGATCCCCATCGCCATTGGAATCCAAGTCGCTTCCATCTACCATCGGTTCATCGGTGTATCCCAAGGAAGAGTTCCACCGATGGCCCCAGGTCACACCGATACAGTTCATCACTTATCGACATATCGGTGAGACAACACATTTTCACTCACCGGTATGCAATCGTTCTACCAATGAAGCCAAGGTTCATTACGCTACCAAAGAAAAGGAAGGACTTTGTGGTACATTGGAAAACACATGAACAAAAGGTAAATTCGTCAAGTCCTTAACAAAGGTTCAACCTAGCAAGTTGAGGCACATTTTCCAATATTTATTTCATTATACTTCTAATAGGGTATAATCTTGTCGACTAACATCCATCGTGGCTTTTCCCCTAATATGGTTTCCATGTATAAAAATCTTGGTGTTCATGTGTCTCTAATGTGTTATTGATTTATGTTTCCATTGTTAATTATCAAATCTAAGATTAAAGGTTGTTTAAAGTTAAATAAGCCTTAATTATGTGACAATTGATTCACCCCCCCTCTTAGTTGTCTATTCTTGTTTTCCAACAATTGGTATTAGAGAAGGTTCCTCTAAAGGGAAATCTTAACAACTTGAGGTGATCTGAGATGACATATTACAAGAAGGATAGTCCTAGATTTGATGGAGCAAACTACTCTCTGTGGAAAATTAGAATGGAATGTCATTTGAAGTGTATTAGTGATCCTTTCTGGAAGATTACAAAGAATGCATATACTATTCCTCAGAATGGTCCCTCTACTGCTAATGAAATCAAAGAAGTTGAAAATAATACTAGGGCTATTGAAGAATTGTTGAGTGCTTTGATAGATTCAGAGATGAAAAATGTGATAGGTCTAAAGACTGCACATAAGATCTGGAAAAAGTTGGAAACATTGTATGAAGGAGATGCACTAGTGAAAGTTGCTAAGCTATATATTCTAAAAGGAAAGTGGGAGGAAATGAAGATGAGTGAAGATGAGAACATCCCCTCTTTCTCTCAAAAGATAAATGAACTGGTGATGAGCATTAGATATATCAATGGAGTCTTGGATGAAGAAGAGATTGTGGCTAAAATACTTAGATCTGTGCCTCCTTCCTACAAAATAAAAGCTCATGCTATCGATGAACTTAGGACAGTGACAAATGTGACAAGAGACATGCTAATTGGAAAACTTACTGCCTTTAAGTTAAGTGAATCTGGTGAATCTACTCCTAAGACTGAATCTGCATTCAAGGCTACTGTATCTGGGAAAAGGAAGCAGAGATATGATCCGGGAGAGAGTTCCAAAAAGAAATTCAAGTATGAAGATGAGATGAAACAGATTGAAGATGAAGAAAAATAATTAGAAGAATTGGAAGGATTGATTGTGAAGAGAGAATCCAGAGGTCATGTTAAGTACAAAGGAAAGTTACCTATCAAATGTTTTTCTTGCAATAAAATAGGTCATTTTGCATCAAGGTGACCTGAAAGAGTCTCTAAGTATAAACCTGATAAGAATAGATTTCAAAAGAAATGCTATTATGTTGAAGAAGATGTTACTAATGATGAATCTGATAAAGAAACTAGAAATGAAGTTGAATGGGTATTCATTGCTATCAAAGAAAATGGTCAGGTGTCCATTGAATCTACTAGTAATGTGAATGTTGAGAAGGCTCTTGCAACAAAAATTGAAGAAAAGGATGAGTGGGTAATTGACAGCGGATGCTCACATCATATGACTGGTGACAAAATAAAGTTTGTAAGCTTGGAAAACTATGATGGTAGTGTCATAAGATTTGGAGACAACACTTTTGGTGTGATTCAGGGCAGAGGCACTATTTCTTTTGGTGGTAAGAATAATATTGATGATGTTATTTATGTAGAAGGCTTAAAGCATAACTTGTTGAGTGTTGGATAGATGGTAGACAAGGGTTACAATATTCAGCTCAAGGATGGTAAGTGTAGGATAAGGGGAAGTTATGGAAATGTGATTTCTTCAGGTACAAAGACAAGAGGTAATATTTTTCACTTAAGTGCTACTAGTGAAAGTTGTTTAATTTCTCAAGTTATGTAAGTTGGTTATGGCATAGGAGGTTGTGTCATGTGAAATTTGATAAAATTTTCAAAATAAGCTCTTCTCAAGCAGTCAAAGATCTTCCTAAGTTAGTGAAGCCTACTAACACTATGTGCAAGGAATGTCAGATGGGAAAATAGACTAGAAATTCCTTCTGAAGAAAAAAACATAACTCTAATGGAGTACTGGAATTGATACATACTGACCTCTGTGGTCCATCCAGAATCAGAAGTCTTCAAGGTGAAAGGTACTTTATGTTGCTTATTGATGATTACTCTAGAATAATATGGGTTTCTTTCTTAAGAGATAAACATGAAGCATTAGAAAAGTTCAAAAGCTTCAAAGCTATAGCAGAGAATGAGACAAGCCAAAATATCAAATGCTTAAGGTTAGATAGAGGTGGTGAATTCACTTCCTAGGAATTCAATTCTTTTTGTGAAGAGCATGGAATCCAAAGACAACTATCTACTCCCCGGACCCCTCAATAGAATGGAGTTGTTGAAAGAAAGAACATAACCATTCTAGACAGTGATATAACCATGATGCTTGAAGAAAATTTCCCTCATTTCTACTGGAGAGAAGTTGTAAGCACTGATGTGTATACCATTAACCGGGTAAATGTCAATAGTAATTTTGGTAAGACCCATTTTGGGGTATGGTTTCATTATAAGGCTACTATCAAATATTTCAAATTTTTTGGAAGAAAATGCTACATCAAGAGAGATGATGATATAGGAAAGTTTGATACTAGAAGTTATGAAGAAACCTTTCTAGGTTATTCTACTAAGAGAAAAGCTTACCGGTGCTTTAATAAAAGGTTGAAGAAAAAGGTTCAAAGTGAAAATGTCAAAGTTGATGAATATTTTGATAGATCATCTAGATGTAGTAGGTATGATTCAGATGATCATCATGATAGTAATAACAATGGAAATAATGTTCAGACAAAGAATCAACTCCAAATTGTTCTGATGAACCAAGAGAATCAATATCAATGAAGCATGCAAAGATGAATATTGGATGAAAGCCATGAAAGAAGAACTAATACAGATAGAGAAAAATGATACATGGGATCTTGTTCCTAGACCTCAAAACAAAAATGTGATTGGAACCAAATGGGTGTTTTGGAATAAGCTAAATGAACAGGGTGAAGTGGTCCAAAACAAAGCAAAACTGGTTTGCAAAGGATACTCACAGATGGAAAGTATTGATTTTGAAGAAAAAATTTCCCCTATTGCTAGAATTGAAGCTATAAGATTATTTCTTGCTTATGTTGCTTTCAAGAATTAAAAAGTCTATTAGATGGAGGTAAAGTTAGCATTTCTAAATGGTGAGATAGAAGAAGAAGTCTATGTTGAGCAACCAGATGGATTTCAATGGACTGACAAATAAAACATGGTATGCCGATTGAAGAAATCTCTATATGGACTTAAGCAAGCTCCTAGAGTGTGGTATGCTAGATTGGATAAATACTTGTTGAAGCTTGGATCAATAAAGGTATTGTTGACAGCAATTTGTGTTTCAAGTTGGATTAGAATAAAGAGTTGATCATTGAATTCTTTGTTGAGAACATTATTTTTGAAGGTGATCATGATTTGTGTATGAAGTTTTCTGATGAAATGAAAAGTGAGTTTGAAATTTAAATGATTGGAGAGCTGAAATTCTTTTTAGAATTACAAATCACTCAATTAGAAGATGGAATCTTTATATCCCAGTCCAAATATGTAAAAGAGTTACTGAAAAAGATTGGCATGGAAGACTCAAAGACAGTTGGAACACCTATGGTAACCAGATGAAAACTTACAAAAAATGATGATTCTCCTAAATAAAATCAAACAAGATACATGTCAATGATTGGTGGATTACTCTATTTGACTCAGATTAGACTAGATATAATGAATCTTGTATGCATGGTTACCAAACATCAAGTTGATCCAAAAGAGTCTCATGTGATTGCTGTGAAAAGAATCTTCAAATATCTAAAAGGGATAGTTGACTTTGGTCTTTAGTATCCTAAGGATGATGATCTTATCCTGAGCAATTTCACTGATGCGGATTGGGAAGGAGATGTGGATGATAGGAAGAGTACTAGTGGTGGTGCATTATTCTTGGGAAAAAAGTTGGTATCTTGGTTAAGAAAAAAGTAGACTTTCATTTCATTATCTACCACTGAGGCAAAATATATTATTACTACAAACAACTGTACTCAAGTATTGTGGATGAAGTAGATGTTGAGAGATGTTTTAATTGAGTATGAAGAACCCATTTCCATATTCTATGACAATTCAAGTGCCATAATCATTTCTAAGAATTCAATGTTGCATTCAAAGACAAAGCATATATCCATCAAATATCACTTCTTGAGAGATAAAGTAAGTGACAAAGAAGTTAGACTAGAGTATGTACCTACCAAGGAGAAAATTGTAGACATATTTACTAAACCGTTGACTAAGGATACTTTTGAGTACCTCAGAGGAAAGTTAGGGGTGATTTCCCCTCCTGATGAAAACTAAGTGATGTAGGTCTTTGCATCAGTCCATGAATTCATAGCCATATATTATTCCAGATTGATGTTGTGGTGGTTGTTACTCAGGGGGAGTAGTTAGATGTGCTAAATATGTGGTTCAGAGCATGTGTAACTTTTCCATTGATGTCAAAGGGGGAGAAGAAAAATTTGAAAAACTCTTGAAGGGGAAGAAGAGTCAAGAAAGGGAGAGAAGAACTATGAGAGGAGAACTGTAGATCAAAGGGAAAGAAGTATGTGAACAACTAGTTATGTTGATGGTATTATTTGTCACATAATGTGTTGCCATCAATTCCAAAGGGGGAGATTGTTGGATGTTGTGGTTGCATTGCTGATATGTGTTTGTCATTGATGTCAACACTATTAGCATTGGTGATTCTGAAGGTTGTATATGTCGAGGATATTGAGAAAACTTTAATAAATATATTGCAGGTAGTCTATGATGCTGTGAAGATCCAAGTGGTGATAAGTTCTATACATTGAGTTTCAGGTGTCACACACTAAAGGGTTTTTTGTTGAGCCTATCTAGTATGTTGTCTGAAAGTTTCAGTGGTACGCATCAAGAATTGAGGAAGTTATGAAGTTTTGTGTTCCTACAGTCACTCTATTATTGTAGTAGGTGTTTTTGGAAGAAGAGGATGAAATTATGGAAATTTCAGTTGTTGCGCATGTTCTTATGACATTTTTGGATGAGTCTAGACCATGCTCTATCCTTGTTGTATGTCTTCATTATTTTGTGTGATCGTGATTGGAGATTTTTCCGATGTGTGCTCGAGTTTTCATGTTCTTGGTCAACATGAAGGTGGTAATGTGTTGTAGATCCATGAGGATTAATATTTTATTGTTTGGCATGTTTGAGGATGTTGATTTAGGTCCTCACTATGTTGTGACTGACTTAGGTTAATGCACATCAAGATTTGTTCATGTATTAAGGCCGACAGTTGTAATTTATTCTTTATTCTTGGCCGACTGAGTTGTTGATGTAAATCCGTATAGCAGATATATAAGAATGTTTTTTTCTTCATTTTGAAGAGTGTGTGTATGCTTGGTGTATGTATGTGTGAATAAAGATCAAATCATTTAGGATTAGAGAAGAGTGTGAAAGAGATTGAGTAGAGTTTGAGCAGAGTGTGTAGAAGTTTTTTTGTGCCTAATCGGAACTGTCATTAGGCTTTTGTAGAAGCTAATTTCTCAGTTCAACCTCATCATATGGATTTGATTTGATTATTTTATTTAAGGAAATGAGCCTTCCTCTGAGTAGTGAGCTCTAGGTAGTGTGCCTCAATTCATGTGCATTCCCTATTTATTTATTTCATTATACTTCTAGCAGGGTATAATCTTGTGGACTAGCATCCACCATGGTTTTCCCCTAACAGGGTTTCCAGGTATAAAAATCTTGGTTTTCATGTGTCTCTGATGTGTTATTGATTTATGCTTCCATTGTTAATTATCAGATTTGAGATTAAAGGTTTTTTTTAATTTAAATAAGTCTTAATTCTGTGATAATTGATTCACCCCCCCTTCCAGTTGTCTATTCTTGTTTTTCCAACAATTGGAGAGGCAAGAAGATATCAGACAAGCTAAAATATGGTCCCTTCAACATTCTAATGGAAGCTTGTTGAAGGAATAGGTAGATTTCAGAGTGAGTTGAAATGTTGTCCCTTTGATATTTTAATGGAAGATTGTTGAAGGGATAAGCAGATGTCAGAGTGAGTTGAAATGTGGTTAATTTGGCATTCTAATGGACAACAAGATCTCTTCATCAAATGGATAGGTGGATATCAGCAGGACCTAAAGGATGGTCCCTTCGACATCCTGATAGGATGGTGATGATGATGGATGATGAATGTTGAGGCGACACATGTCTTTGTGGGCCCACATCATTTTCCAATGGTGTTAGAGAGAGGGATGAATATAATTGAGACCCTAAAGTGTTTTATCCTAATATGTTTGTGTGCCTTCGATAGTGTAAGACCAAAGGAAATTCACTGAGACACATCAAGGTGATAAGGAATTTTTGAAGATATAGTCTCATGGGTCTCTTTGATATCCTGATTTTGGTTTAGTCAATGGTGCGAGATAGAAAGTTGGTAGGACCCTATGAAGAAACAAATGCGACATCAAACTGAAAAAGGTATATCAGAGGGAGTTGTTACATAGTCCCTTTGACATTTCGATGGAATTTCATTGAGAGGAAAGGTGCATATCAGTGAGACCAAGATGTTGGTCCCCTCGACAGGGCGAGGCCCTGGTGATGGTTTTGTCATGCTTTTCTATGTGACACCATTAATACACAACTACTCCTAGCTACCACATTTCTTTCTTTAAGCTATCAAGGATGACATTAATGATTTCTTTGACTCCAAGCGGATTTTTGGTAGCCATACTTATTCATTACTACTGCTTTATTCCTTCTGTCAAGCTTTATACCCATATCCTTAATTTCATGGGGGATTTGGATGACTTTCTAGCAAATATTTATGGCAATATGGATGGTGTGTAGGTTTTATAGTGTTCAAGCTCTCTTGGCACAATTCTCATAAGTAGATATTTCTTGAACTACTAACCCTTTTTGGGTTAGGTTTTGGTGTATTCATCTGAGCTATGCTTGATCTATAAAAGCAACAGTTGTATATTTTCTAGGGGTTGGTTCTTCCTCTGGATTCTCTAGGGTATGTCTATTGTAGACACTATAATTTTTACATTCTACCATTATAAATATTGATTTTAAGCTTTTATGTTAATAAATTTTAGCTATTATCATTGTTATCTCTTACATGTTTGAGTGAAATCCTTTTACCTTTGTGTCTGAGTATGTGTTTAGCTGAGTTATTAATGTATTAGGTTGTTTATAAGTAAGAAGAAATATGTTTCTATCTTGGTGCATCACCTCCCTTTCATTTTCATGTTCTCCTTCTATCCCTTTTTCTTATGATTTATTAGATTAGGGTAGTAATAGGTTTCATGTGCTAGGTTAGACCAACACATTTTCAATTAGTTTAGAAGATGAAGCCAACCTTGTCTGGAGATTCAAACTCATTCATGCAAGGTCTCACAACCTCAAGGTTGTTTTCATTGTTTCATTAGAACACTGAACTCTTGTTCAGTAGGGTGTGATTTTATGTGACAATAATTTTTGGCATGCCCAATGGGACACAAGAAGAAATTTCACTTCATTTTTTTGAGAGAATGGTGCTTCTCTCAACATTCCAACCTTGAAGAGGCTCTTAAACAAGTACCTATCAACTCTACAATCAAGGGATGACTCTACATAAAAATTGGTGACCTTAATACTACTTAGAACTCTTGGTTCAAGATCAAACCTACACATTCATGCCAAGAATCCAAACAAGAGCATCTTCTAGAGGTAATTTTTAATACATTTGTGTGTGAGAATATGTTGACTAATTAATAAGATAAACTAACACACCAATGAAACATTAGATTGAAGGAAACTAATTTAAAAGATAAAACAAACTCTAAATAACAACTCCTTCGAATGTGTCTCATTGTCCTCTATCTCCAAGGAGTCGATGCAAGTCACTGGCTCTCAATTAGTGTAAGCAACAACTTGTTGAAATGACAACTTAGGAGAATGATATTTATGCAACATACAGGTTTATTGCTAAATTATTGAAGCTATGAAGTTAAAAATTGAAATGCTATGCTATTAACTTGAAATGCTAAATGCCGATTCAAATGCAACTATAGTAATCATGCTTCAATTCACAAAATCTAGGATCCTTTTCAACTCACAAGAGGGTTGTATTTATAGATTTTTGGAGGCAAGAATCTAGTTGGCAAAGATCAACGATTGAATTCAAACCTGTCAAGATGAACGGTGAGAGATTGAGAAGTTGAGAGAAATATGGTAGGTTGAGAAAATAATGGGAGATGTTTCCTCCTACACAACCTTCTCCATTCAAAAATGAAGGAAAGTTGCCATTTGTGCACTTCATTTATGAGGAGTTAGTTGGTAGTTGAGGATAAATCCTTAATTAAATAAATAAATTTATTTAATTACATGTGACAATGAATTTAGTAGCTTCCATAATTAAATAATTAATATTTAATTATGTGTGAGAGATGAAAAAGGAAAGTAATTAAATATTTAAAATATTTAATTAAGTGTGAGATGAGGAAAGTTTCTAATTAAATATTTAGAATATTTTATTAAATGTGAAGTGAAAAATTAGAAAGTGTTTAATTAAATATTAGAAATATTTAATTAAATGTGAAGTGAATGATATAAATAAATAATTAAATTTATTTATATGTAGATGAGTTTAGAAGAATATTAATTAAATAATTCATATTTAATTAATTAACAGGTTTGATTAACTGTGACCATTTTTAGATGTTTACAACATTCAACTCTCTTTTTCCACTTCTAGAAGAATAAATAGACAATCTTTGTCACCTATAAGAATAAATAGGAGTATAAGTCCTCCTAGAGCACAATATACACCACCTATGGGTAGATTATTTCAAGCTAGAATACCCACTATCCATACAAACAAGAATCTATTCCATATGGCTATACCCAAAAATCAACCTTTTATATCTTTAACTAGTGGAAGCCCGCTCATTCTAACCCAAAAGGATGATATACTATTCAATTCCATCAAGAGTATTCTCCATTTTACTAGTGATACATCCACAACCCCAAAACATCACATCCTAGATGTGGAAAATATATGCTTTGTATATGATGTAATAGAAGACAACATGGATGTAAGATTACTTTCCACTTCATTGAAAGGTAAAGCATTACAGTGGTATAGAGGACTACCACCCAACTCCATTCACAAATGGGATGAGTTAGGGGAGAAGTTATGCAAGAATTTTTAAGATAAAAGTGACCATTTGTCCCTGGTAGAACAACTGACATCTATTCAAAGAGCACCTCATGAATTCATGAGTGATTTAAATTATAGATTCCAAAGGACTTGGAATATGGTGAAGCCTTCTCCTGAGCATGATTTTCTATATTTCTTAAGGGCCCTTAATAGTGATATAGTTGTTATGATTTAGTCTATGGGAGGAAATACCTTTTCAGATGCATATGACATAGCGATAAGGGCAGAAAATTTCTTGATACAAGCTGGGAAGATAGCTCCTAGGTCACCGATGCCTTTATTTCTAAAGCTTCCCCAACAAACCATAGTAGATTCTATCCTAATAGCTCATAGTCTAGTGGCTGTAATTTCTCAACTAGCTATTCCAACCACATCTCCAAAGGAGGTACAAGAAATGAGAAACATGATCCAAAGGTTGAATAGTGAGTTAGCAATAGAAAAGAGGTAGAAAGCTCAAAATAATAGGCCTTATCAGCCTCAAAATTAGGGTTATCAGAAAAATAGGTCATCTTATCAAGTGAAGGATCAATGGAATTATTCTAAGCCCTTGAATGGTGCAAATCTATCCACTACTAGCACTTCAAAGGCCTTGGTTTTGGCTCAAAAAATCTAGCTCAAGATTATTATTGGTGTTATCTTTGCAATCAATCTCATAACTAGAATGCTTGTCAAAATGGTGAGTTTGAAAAAGCTTCAGTGGTTCAGAATGATACCTCCACATCAGGGCAACAATATAATGCAAACCAAACAGCTACTGGAAAGCACGATCACTTGCAAGGAGACTATACATTTGTTAACTAGAATCAAGAGGAATTTTTTGGTATGAATCAGATAGCTCAAGACACTATATTGAAAGGGAGAGCAATGGATAATTGTGCTTTATACACAATGAGCCAAGAATCATCTTCCCAACCACCTCAAAGTGTACTAGTTTTTGGAGAAATAGGTAGAACAACATTTCTACAATCATATTGGCCTACTAGTAAGATCAATAGGATGGCAGAACAACCTCAAGTCACCCAATCAATAAAGTTGGATCTAGTTGTTCCAAATGCTTCACCTCAAGTTACTCAGTCCCCTTTCAATATAGTCAAAGAAATGAAGAATGATAACCTAAATATCACCATGTTGGAGGCCTTGTCCATAACACCTCAAAAGGATCTACTACAATAAGCTTTAAAAGAGCCTAATCAACCAAAAGATGTATTTGAAAAGGAGCATGCCACTCCTCTGATCGACCTAGTGCAGCCCAAAGAAGAAGAAGGGAATCCAAATAAAATAAAAAAGCCACTTTCAAAGGATCATTTTGAACCTTACACTCCTAGTCGCATAAACATGATTTTTACCTTGCATGATCAAGGGGATGAGTTTGTTGTTCACGAGACCACTACTCATGTGGAGGAGGTACCTATTTTCTTTTTGGATGTGTTGGGAAATTCTTTTCAGTTTGGCTCACCTACTGAACAAGAGGATTTTGGTCAAAGAATATTTTGTAACTTTGAAGAGAACACCCCTATTCCCAACCTCATGGTAAATTAGAGAGATATGGTGGATATATTAGGATATAAGCCTAAGGTTGTTATAAGTAGCCATCAAATGGAGAGGGAAAATTACTATAAGATCAAGAGTAGCCTTGTCATGCAAAGAAATGAAGTGGAACTTGAGAGGGAATTTTGTGAGAAACATATTTTTGAGAAGGCCAATGACTATAGTATTGGTTCACCCTTTTGTAAAGGGATTTATTTTTTATTTCTAAAAAAATCTTCTTTTGATGTTGACCTATTTTTAGAGAAGCTTCCCATGCTATTGTTTTTTCTCCTGAGGTGCCATTGTTAGAGGAGTTTGACACTTGCATTATATGGCTACCTTCCAGTGATAAGATCTACAATGAGGTGATTCCTCACCAAGATAACTCATTATGTAGCCCTTTGCATTCAGGTGGTTTACTTCAATGGTTTTAGATGAATGAAGATCACAATTTCGGTTTGAAAGGGATAGGATCTTTTAGAGTATTTGTTTTTGATAGAGGATTTTTTTTGTGATGTTCCTCTTGTTTCAGCCGATCTCATGTAAACATTGTAAATATTTTTCTTTCCATGAAGTTATTTGCACACCCTACATTCTCCTTAAGGGAATGTATGTTCCTAGTTTCCATGATTTTCTTTAAGTTTAGGCCTGCACATGTTTTGTTTCCCTTGCAAGGCCCAACTAATGAATTTTTACCCTCATGAATCAATGCCCAATGGATTGATAAGGCCTCTGGATCCCATGATTAGCAAGCAATCATCCCATAGAAATCACAAAAATGTTGACATTTCATGTCCCCCTTAGATGACCCATCACCTATATTCAATCTTAGAGATCCTACAAGGGCCATTTTGTATGTGTTTTCCTTGGAGGGTTCCTAAAATTGGCTAAGTCCCAAATTTTTAGGTTTTTATGCTATCTCTTATTTGCTTACCCTGCATGCTTTATCCATTGATCTTTCACCTTCTTCTCTTCCTTCCCCTTTTTCCTCTAAGCCTTCAGCCTTCGACCTTTCCATTTTTCCCTTACCATCTCTCTCCTCTTCCATCCTTTTGCCTCCTTCATCTCCCTTCTTTATTTTCACCAAGCTTTTGGGGGGTTGGCCATCGGCCTTCCCCTTTATCTTTTTCCACTCCCTTCATCGACCCAAGGCTCAACATTCCATGAAGTCTCCTTGTCGAGGAGAGATTACAATGTCAAAGGGAGCTATTTAGTATTCCCTTTGACATTCTAATGGACTACTAGAAGGGACATCAGAGGGATAGATGGATATCAATGGGACCTTGAGGATGGTCCCTTTGACATTCTAATGAATGAAAAGAAATGATATCAAAGAGATAGGAAGATATCAAAGGGAATAGAAATGTGGTCCCTTCAACATTCTAATGAAATCTTGCTGAAGGGATAGGAAGATGTTAGAGTGAGTTGAAATGTGGTCCCTTTGAAATTCTTATGGAAGCTTGTCAAAGGGATAGACAGATGTCGAAGTGATTTGAAATGTGGTTCCTTCGACATTATTATGGATGACAAGATCTCTTCATCAAAGGGATAGGTGGATATTGGTGGGACCTAGAGGATGGTCCCTTCGACATCCTAATAGGATGGTGATGATGGAAGATGAAGAATTTTTAGGTGACACATGTCTTTGTGGGCCCACATATTTTTCCATCGGTATCAGAGAGAAGGAAGAATATTGATGAGACCCTAAAGAGTCTCAACCCAATATGCTGGTGTGCCTTCGATGGTGTAAGTTCCAAATGAAAATCATTGAGCCACATCGATAGGGAATTTTTTAAGAGACAGTCTCAGGGGTCTCTTCGATATCCTGATGTTAGTTTAATCAATGGTTCCAACTAGAATGATGTTAGGACCGATGAAGAAGAAAAGGCAACATTGAAGTGACAAAGGGATATCAAAGGGAGTTGTTATGTAATCCCTTTGACATTCTGATGGAAGTTCATTAAGAGGAAAGGTGCATATTAGTGAGACCAAGATGTTGTCCCCTCGACATGGTGAGGTCCTGGTGATGGTTTTTTCATGCTTTTCTAGGTGATTCCATTAATACGCGACTACTCCCAGCTACCAAATTTCTTTCTTTCAGCCTTCAAGGATGACATTAATTATTTCTTTGACTCCTCCAAGTGGATTTGTAGTGGCCATAATCATTCATTGATTTTTCTTTATTCCTTCTGACAAGATTTATACCTATCGACTGAGGATATTAGTATGGGCCAATTACACTTGATCAATGAAGAATCGAAGCATAATGAAGCCAATAATACTCAATCTTAAACAAGATCATTCTAATGAAAGATAAACTAAACATTTATTGAAACTAAACATTATAAACTATGAAAGTGTTAAAGTGTCTACTCTAATCCATCTGAACTTATCCCATTTTGAAATTGGTGTTGTGTTGATGTGGAACAATGACCCTTTCCCAATCTCATGATCAGTGAGCTTGTTTCAATCGATTCTATTGAAGATAATTGATGAAATTGTTGTGATATGTGAATGAAAACATGATTTATGCTAAAATGAGTATGTTTCAAGAGTTAATCTACCATGATTTTATGATAAAAGATGTAGATATGCAATTGTTAAACTAATCTAAATAAGATTAAACTAAAATATTCAAACCCTAATTATCTATTTAGCTAAATGGATGCATGAAAGCCATTAATGGAAGCTAAAATATTATGCAACTAAAAAATAACTAAAATATGCTAAATGTATGCAAAGTATGAGTGATTTAAACAACATAAGTTTGATGTTGAGAGATGGATCCATTTGTCTCCCTATTTATAGGAAAGCAAATGAGAAATGAAGGGTTTGAGATCAAAAAAGATAATCAATGGTCAAGGATGGAAGAAGTTGGAGGCATGGATCATGGATTCTCATCAACATTTGAGAATGCAAGATGAAATTTAATCAAGGGTTCTCATTCCTTGGATACCTTCACAATAGTGGTTTACAATTTTTGGCCAAACTGGACACTGAAATTATTATTTTTAACTAAATCTTCACATTCAGGCACCTATAGCGGCTAAACTGTGAGGAATTTGAAGATGATACAAACTAGAGTCTCGTCACATTTTGTCTATAGATTCTAAAAATATTTTTTTCCAAATTTTTGGAATTAGATTGCACTTGGGTATGTGCAGGATCATGATGGGCCAAAAAGTTGTAATATGTAAGTGATATGATGGCCCATGTGGCTGACGACTTTTGTTTAACCCAAAATTGATGAAACGAAAAGGGTTTTTAAAGGAGATTCTCATATTTCCACCAATATAAATTATTTTTTACTTTGAATTTAATAACTAATTATTATTCATTTTCAATTTGAATTATGAATAAAGTCTTGATTGATAGGCTGATTGAAAAAATCTATAGCTTTCAAATGGTATCGCATTTTTTGAATCTGAAACATGCGTCACATACTATAGGATTAAAAAAAAAAATATTGAATTTCATGAAGTTTTGACCAAGTTAAGGTGGTTAGACATATGAGTTTTTATATTTTTTAAAAGTTGTAATAAAAAAATCATAATTAATTAGTTACTTGGAAAAAAAATACAAAAAAAAATGCATCACATTGGGACATGAGTCCTCTAATTATATCTAAAATATTATAATTTTTTTTTTTTAATTTTATTGTGGTAAGGGTGGTTAGACAGACACCTACTTCTTATTTTTTCCCTGAAATTTAAGTACTACTGCATTGAAATTTCAAATTTTCACCAAATAGATTTAAAATAAATAAATAAACCTAGTAGTTTAGAAACTACATTCAATTTTCTACAGATTCTATTCTTACATATTTTTGAAATAATATAGATAACTTATTCAAATTTTTACGTCAAGTTTCCTAAGTCTGATTTTTCTGAATTTTATCGCCACTTAAGGGCCTTTTTTTTCCATGATGATCTTGCACATACCCACTTCTTTTTCCATCTCCCACGAAAACTGATTCTTTTCAGAAAACAAAATTTTAAAAAGTGACACACACCGTATAACGCATAATTTTTTTCCATGAAGGATAAAATTCTAATTCTTTCGAATTTTGATTTGTAACTCTGATATCTAGTGCTTCCACTTGGTTAGATATTTTTTTATTGAATATTTTTTCTTTAATGAAGTTTCTTAGTCAAACCAATTACAATTCAGACATAACATGACTGTATAACGCGTAACATTTTTTTAAATATATCGAAATTCAATTTTATTTTTTTTGTAGGATCAAGGACTTCAATATCTAGTGCACTCATATTTTTATTTTTATTTTTTGGTAATCTTCTATTTTTGCACATGTGCAAAACAAAGACCTTCATTTTCGATGAAAAACCTATGTTCAATAAAACTAAAAAAACAAATACATAATAAAACCAAAACATATTAAAACTATATTCATTGGATAGCTTGTTCCGAGGAATACTATAATCATTTGAAATAAATTTTAAATGAATTCATTTTATCCCCCAAAAGGTAAATCAAAAGTGATTTTTTATCAACATTTTGATAGGTGTAAATGAGACTCATTTATAGGTATAGTTTAAAACTAGCGAGGTTCTATCAAAGGGGGTTTGATCTAAGGTGGTTGATCAAACCCTCTTCAATTGGAATCCTTAAAATGGAACTTTTTAAGGCTTAAATCATTATATTTTCTAAAAATATGTGATTTCAACAAAAACCAGAATCTCTTAGAAATTATAAACCACTATTATGGTAGCACCCCTTGGTCCAAAAGAGCACACTTTTGACTTGTACAAGAGGTCAAAATTCAACTTGCACAAGAAGTTACAAGGTAACTTTCACATGAAGCTAAGTGAGAATATTCCATTTCTTAAATGATTGGAGGAGAAACAATATTATTTGGAATATTCATTGGTGAAGAAAAAGGATATTTTGATAATTAAAACAAAGTTTCATTATGCAAAAGGGGAGGAAATATTCCATAAAAATATACCCTTGCAAATGGGAGGAATTGGATTAATTAGATAAGTGCTAATTAATTAAGGTTTAATCATGCAATTAGGGGAATTAGAAGAATAAAATGATATTCATTAAATTAAATGATTTAATGAATGGGAAATAGGTGAAATGACATTTAATTAAATAAATTAGGGTTATTTAATTAAATGGGAAAAATTAGGGAATTAAATTAAATACTTTGATTTATTTAATTTAATGAGATGAAATGTTAGCGTGAAAGCCCCGATGATTTAACCCAATTTGATGAATTAGGTTAATAGATGGAAATGATGCAATTAATTATATAGCTAAGCTAATTTAATCAATTAAGGGAAAAGATAATGGGTTTCAAGAGGAAATTATGTTAGTATACCTGATTCAAGTGCATGATATCATTGAGGACAATTTTCAGTGTCTACATTTTCCCCTCTTTGAAGAGAGGTGCCTATTGTTTCGATTTAGAGGCCGATGCTCTTTTCGATTAAAAACTACTGCTTAAATAAATAAATAAATCAATGCCCCACTATTGAAGGATTAAGCTGATTCCCTACCCCCTTGAGAAATTGGGTGATTTTTTTTAAATTTTGGGTTGATTTCTTGACAAAGGGGAAAAGTTGCCCCAAAGGTCCAAAAAGAATCTGGGATGCAAGAATCATGTCAAAAATGCAAAACATGATGAAAAATAAGGTTCTGATTGGAAAAATTGGTGAAAATGATAATAAACCCTAGCTTGAAGGTTAAATGAGGGAAGAAAACCCTAATTTTGATGTATAAATAAGCCAAGATGGGTCATTTTCAATTCATTTGTGCATTCACACCTTAGAGATTCTTGCTTTTTTGAGCTCTGACCCTCTAACAAAATGGCATAATGAGTGCTCCCACGACACATTTTTGACCAATTTCAAGAGTACTAGAGGCTTCCAAGCACATGATCACCATTATGTGATCCGAAACTTGATTTGAAATTTAAATTTTTGATGCATTTATTGCACTTTGAAACTTAAACTTTGGCGACGTTGCTATATGGTGATGCCCATTTGAAAATCGATGATGCTAAATTGAATTTTAGCGACACAGTTCATAGTTTAGAATTAGGGCTTCCAATTTTAAATTGTGATGCATATGTTTATAGTGACTCACTTCTCGATTTAAAAATTAGGGTTAGGGTGTCCAAAGTTTAAATCGTGATGCATATGTTTTTGGCAACACAATTTATTATTTGCAATTCGAATGCCTTTGGGCATCACAATTTGAAATTTAAAATATAGTGATGCTATCATAAATAGTGACATTATCATCATTTTGGAGTTGAAAATTTCAAATTGAGTCATTTTTTTTTTTTTTTGACGTTGTGTGCTTCATGGGTGTAGGAGTTCATTCCACCCTTGATGTCTCATGAGCACCAACCCATAATTTTGGAGAGTCTTGGTGATTTATCCGAGTTTCACCAAGAGCACCTGGGGGATATTGTCCTATATGGTACGTTGCATACATGCCCATCATCTAGACATACCTAGCTATGATGACCACACTATGTGAGTGATGGCATAGTGAGACTTCATCATTCCACCTTTTGATAGGCAAGGCGATAGTGACATTGGAGGATGTATGGTATATTTTTTGTTTGCTAATACATGGCGAGCATGTGATATGTGATGTCGATGTCGACTGTGATGCCTATCATAAGGTGATGGAGATTGAGGACACCATTCTAGTCACTTCGTAGATAGACCTCAAGATGTAAAGAGGTCGAGTTCCAACTTTCAAATTGATAGTTGCAGCAATCATCTCTAGTTTGGTTGCTCCAAACTGACAGAGTAGATGATTCAACCTAGGATGGGGCTTGGCATGGCATCAAATGCTCTATAGGAGGACATATTTTTCATGGGGGCTGGTGATGTTGGACTCATTATATCATGATATTCACAACTTTATCTATTGCAATGGCAGAGCAATTGGGAGAGGAGTTACCTTACTGCATATTTGGGCTTGGGAGCACATTGTTGTGCTTCATTTGATTGTTTAGATGGCCAATGTAGAGCTAGATGACCCTATGGTTTAGAGGTACAAAGGTGAAATTACTTTACAACACACTGGGCAGCTTGGGCTTCCATACTAGCGTAGGGTACTTGATGATATGATAGTATTTAGATGGTGACCTTGGCTTCACATGCCATCATGGTATGATGATGCATAGAAGTTTCTCTTGGCCAGACATACCCAATATATGCAGGGTCAAGAGCACATGATTATAGAGAGGTACTTTTGGGATAGGGTGGCTCGACATTTGGAGAGCAATATGATAGGCCAGATGATGCATAAAGGGCTATTTTTGCCATATTAGCTCAAAAGGAACCCACATGGGGACCCACAATCCCAACTCCCAAGGTGGTTGAGGGTTTTTGGTAGTTGTTTGCACAACCATGGGCTTATGATCAAGGATAGGAAAATACTCATAAAATTCCTGCATATGATGCATGGTTTACACCCCCTCATAGGTTGATAGATCCAATGGGTGCTCCTCCATGAGGGAGACCTAGAGGGAGGGAGTGGGCAGAGGTAGAGGCCTAGGATAGGATGGCTAGGATGGACAAGATGGGAAGATTTTGGGGGCACCACCAAGTGGATCATTAGCATCCACAACAACCTCCTATTCAGTAGCAGCTTATGTAGCCGCCACCACTAGGTCCTAATGGGAATTTTTAAATTTGTCAAAATTTTGCCTGGTTTGGGCATGACTGGTTACTTTTCGTGGCTAGAGGTCTAATGCTTAGGGTTTAGGGTTTTGGTCACCCATGGTAAAATTGATTGGTACCTTTTAAACCCTCATGTTATATTTTAGCATTGACCTATTATTGAGGGTTACCAGTCTATTAAGTCATTTGACTGAGCCTTTCTTTCATGTTCTTACCAGCCCCTTTTCACCTAACCTATCGGTATTCTCTTTTCCACTTAGGCCTAAAATTTTGTGCCATCAAGGGTTTTTTCCAATTGGCCCCATCGTTATATTTATTGCTATGTAGTTTGGCAGACCGTCCAATCACGGGTTCTGATATGGAACATTCTTTGTAGACCTCACAAGTTTTTCTACTGATGTCACTAAGTGGTGCGAGGTGTGCGAGGTTCCACCATCTATCAAGTACAGAAGGGTGGGGCCCTGTCCTAATGCGCTAGCAGTGACAAGTAGATGTCTTTTCACCGGTGGGTATTAAATGATAGGGATTAATGATGATCATCCCTCCCTGGCCTTGCATGATCGGATTAATGTTCTTAGAGCTACTGCGAGATTTACAAAATGGTGACACGTGGCTTGGCTCCTGGAACAAAAGGTGTTGGGTGGGGCCTGCTGCTCAGTCGAGGTTTCCTATTTTTGAGGGGTGTGATTGGATGTTGTTTTTCCTTGGTACTGATGTGGATTGTCAACAATCATTGACTCGATCTGAGTCCTCCAACTTGCTAGGTCTCTTTCACATCAACGATTTGAATTGAAAGGGTTACTGTTCACCCATGTGAGGAGTTTTTGCACTCTAGAGGTTATTTTCATTAATAGCATGAGTTTTTTCAATGGATTTCCTCCTGATCTCCTTGTGTGCAAGCAGTATCCACCTGATAAATGTAATGATGGGTTATACACCATTTTCCATAAGCCTGAAATTATTTTGTGGTGGCAACATCACCCACTAATCACTTGCATGCTCGTACTACAATTTGGGCAATTAATATTCCCTGCACTAGTGATCATCGCATTTTGAATTGGTCTGTTTCCAAGTGATTGATTTGATTGCTGATTTTAAGATGGTATTTTCAATGGATAAGTCTGTGGTATGAAGAAGTGCCAAAGTGGGTGCAAGGAATTCATGACACAAGGAGGAACAACCTGTCCCTGATGCTCCTGAAGTGGTTGCTTAAGGTGTGGGCAGGCGGTCTAGACGTCATAGTTCCCTTGTTGTGCTCTCTTCGAGCTCTGGTGACAATGGGTCCGAGACTGATTCAGAATATCATTGCTATCTTGTGGCCATAACTGAGCTCATGGGGGTGGATGAGGAGGTCCTTGCAGTTTCCCCAATTGCTGCAATGGCACCATGTTGTGTTGTTGGATCTAGTGCTAGTATTGGAAAGAAAAAGGGAGTGGTTTCACTTCACACTGAAGCAAGAACCAGGAGTGGTCACTAGTATCGGGGCTGTGTGTTTACTAAATGATGATGGAGGGTGATGTGGGTTGTTGGGGTGGTGCTTTTGTTGTCTACTGTTGTTCTGATGGTTCAGTTTTGATGTGGACATGCGCGTGCGTGGCACAGTGTTTTTTTTTTTTCTCCAACTAGTTATGGGGGTGTAACCGTTTTGATTCCTCGGTTTGTTTATTGTGATTTATAATGATGAGGAATTTTGGAATGTGAATTCAAATTTCATTTCATTAGGATGAAATTCATTTTGAAATGAACAATGGAGCTCGATGTTTGTTGCTCTCCTATTCTATAAAGGAGATTTCATGGCTCATTGTTAGGGTCATATTTTTTGTGTCCTGAAGCTTAGAGTATGTACAGTTAGTTTTTATTGTGGGTTTTTTGAAGGTATTAACTAGGAAATATTTCTAGGTTGGGAATAGTATGAAACAAGCATGCTTTTCTTATGTAATGATGGATACTGAAGCAAATAAAAAATCTATTAAAACAATTTCTCTCCTGGTTATATGTCATGGATTGTGAACGAGTTCATCAATGGTTTATTCATTCAGCTTCAATGGTATATTTAAATGTGTAATTTTTTTTCCTACTTTAACTTAATGAGTTAATCAAATGCTTGAAAAGGAGTTACAAGTTTGTGATAATATGCTCAGGATTCATTAAGGAGTATTGTTTTAAGAAATTGAAAGATCTCATAATGTAAAGCATTATGATGATAAGTTCATAATGTATGGGTTATGTTTTATATGACTCCTGATCGATGGATGAGGCACTGGGTAGTTTTTTTCAAGATTCTTTTAGAAGTGTAGGACTGTGGCTCTAAGTGTGGTGATTCAAGATCTGAACATTTAAAAAAATTAAATCCTATCTGTTTCGAGATACAAATATTACATTAATTTTATTCTCCTTGCTCTAGATAGTTGTTATTGTTCTTTGGTTTATCATCACCAGGATAATTTCTATCTAGTTGCATTGGTGGGGGATGTATCTGTATGAAGAAGTGTTCTTATAGGCATAAACCATTTTTATGAACACACTTACGAAAAATCTCCTTGGTTTCATAGAGCCAAAAGTGTAGGAGATCTCAGTCTTTGACTGAATCTCGTTAGTTGGCCATTAGCTTCGTAGTTTCTTGAATATAGAGTTTGGAAACCTCTTAGAGAATTATGAAGCCTTAATGGGAAAATTAAAACACCAATAGAATGGTGACTCTACTGGGGAAAATTTGTGATTGTGGAATCTACCCTTAAGAGTCATTGCATAGAGTCAAATGATTTTCCATTCTGAATTTAGTTCAAATAGTGAAAATTGTCAACCCTGGAGGAAGAAGTTGTTGAAGTGAACCTGAAAATCCTATGATCTGTGGTGTTCCGTTGGGGAAAGACTCAAAAGTTTTGGTTGCAGGCAGTACTGTTATAGATTCATTATAATAACTGGCATATTACTTCTAACCATAAAGGTTAAACTTGATGGAATAGGCTCTCTACCTGAATCATTAGCTGAATGATGATTTTATTGGGGAGAACTTATGAGAAATTTAAAGAAAAAAGAGAAAAGAAAAACCATATCAGTTCGAGGCGGCTGTCTAGAATCATTTATTTAGTGGATCTGAATTTTAAGTTTGGATGGTGATAGGTTATGGATTTGGAAAAATATTGGTAGCAACATGATTTCAAAATATTTGAGGTGTGACTCTATTGTGGACAAAGAGCCAAGATGTGAAAAGCTTTGAAAAGGAATTTCATATTCTTTTGAAATTTAGTCCTCTGTTGAAGAGGTGTCGACTCTGTCTGAAGAACCAGTTGATATATAAAGGAAAAGTCCCAGATCTGTGATATCTATAGTCAGAAAGAGAAGATTGACAACTACTACCAAATTACCAGGTATTCTCATTAAATCTAAATAGAGCAATATTCTTATTGTGAGAGATGTGCATAACTAGGGATGATAAATGGTTCCAAATTAGATGTTCTAGCATCAAGAAAGGAACAGTGACTGGATTTTCCATACTTCTAGTGATGCAATATGTAAAATGATTTGAGAAGTATGTTTATGTTGTATTATACCTCTAAAAGGATCAAGGTATGAGTATTTCTATCAAAATTTTAGAATCATGGCTGAATTAGTAAGTGATGTATTTGATAACCATGTATAAAGTTGATAGTGATTGAATGGGTATAAGAGAATTTCTGTATGAGAAGTTAGACACAAATATGCAAAGGGAACAAGTTTCATTAAGCCCTTTAGGGGATTTTGTAACTCAAAGGTATATGCCTTTTATTTTCAGTAATATCAAAGGTTTCCCTAATCTGATTCCTAAGAAGATTAGGAAATATTTTCCTAAATACATAGGGAAAATTGCAGAATCCGCCTCTAATAATCTACAGGATTTTATAGATGTAATGGGGGATTATGAATTCAGTCATGAGGATTTTGTTATGAAGATGTTTGTGCAATCCTTGAGGGGTGATGCCAGGGATTGGTTTTCATATTTACTTGCCTATTTTGTTAACTCATGGAATCAGTTGGTGATAGTTTTTATTGAACAATTTGGTGAAAGAGTCAATCCCAACATAGTAAGAAAAGGTTTTATGGGAATCCACATACAAAAAGATAAGCTAGTCCAATATTTTAATCTTAGATTTTCAAAAGCTTTAAGAGAAATCCCTAGAGAAATAAGACCAAGTGAGGCTAAATGTCTGATTGTATATCTTGGTGATTTTGACAAAAGGATGGGTTACTTATTAAGGGATAAAGAACCTATAGCCCTACACTAGGCATATCAAATGGCTATGGATATTGAGAACATGAAATACTCAATGATGAAAAGGTATCTGGCTACAAGTGTTGATTACCCTAGCATAACTCATACTTGTTAAATTTTAGAGTTGGATACACAAAATACTCAATATGATAAGAGTGCTTTGACAACTATAATATATCCACCATTATAGTCTGATGATGATGATGAGATCCAAGTTGAAAGCCAGTTCAACTTGAGTAGTGATGATCAAATCTCTTTTGTGACAGAATTGTATGAGATGAAGAGACAAGAGGAAGAATCACCATATGAGTTTTTCTTGAGATTTTTGGATGCTTTAATAAAAATTCCTAGAGGTCTCAGACCTGATGATGTTGAATGGATTGAATTGTTTTGTGAACTTTATGAACTGGGGTTGAGTGCTTTGCTAGAAGATTTGTAACCTACTAACTTAACCCAAGTCCTTAAATGGATAGAGATTGCAGAATCAACCAAGAGTATATTTACACAAAATGAAGATGACGCTTTCCCTTTTGAAGAATGTTGGACAACTGCACAAGAGATTGATGGGCAAAGTGATGAAAGATTAAGTGAGACACCCATTATTTTTTCCTATCATGATTGTAATGCACATGTCACTGAGATTTTGTTATAGGCTAGTGATTATGATTTTAGAAGTGATGATTGCATTACCGAGGATGAAGTGGAGCCTCTGCCCTTACCAAAATTTTATGGTAATACAGAGCCTCATGATCTTATTTGCTTCCAAATGAGGGGACAATTTTCAAATGATGAATTTTTAGAGTATACTCCATATGTGCTAGCAATGGAACATTTTTGTTGTGTAAATGTTGAGGAATTTGAAGACAATGGGGTGTGTGTCAATACGGTGATCTAAAGAATAATACTAGAGTTAACCAACATATTAATGAATTTATTGGTACTATTAATTTTCTTGACTGTTTGTATGAAGCTGAGATTGATTTGTTGTCACCTTTTCTCACTGATATTGCTGGTGAAAAGTTTTCAGCTTATAATGAAGGTGTCATTGATATTGTTGGTGAAAAGTTTTCAGCTTATAATGAAGGTGTCATTGATATTGTTGGTGAAAAATTTTCAGCTTGTGCTGAAATTTTCACTTATAAATTAACACATACAATAGGTGGTGCTGAACACAAGGAGGCCAATACATACTGCTATTTCTCTATTTCCCATTTTGAGGTTGATTTTTTTAAATCGGCTTTTGAGGTTTTTCATTTGGGAATGGATGATGGAATGTAGGAGGAGATGTATAGTGAGGGGCCTGAGATGAATATGTTCACACATTTCTTGGAGAAAGATGTAACTCATATTTCCACCTCTGTAGTATCAGGATGTGTTCTAGGATGTATGAATGCAGGTACTGGTAATGAAGCTTATGTGGAAAGAACCAGGGTGAAGATTCCCTGAGTCATGTATCTTCCTTTTTGTGCAATAAGGGTTTATGTAACATGCACATAGTTTTCTATGATAGTTTTTAGTTCAATGTGCGAGCTAATGTTGATGCCAAGATATGTGATGTCAAAGACCAGATAAATTATGAATGTTTCTATTTCTCAGCTCAATTGAATAAGCATTCAATGAAGCATGACCAGGTGCAAGCCAAGATAAAATATCATTATGGTCATATGTTGCAGTTAATGTTTGGATACAGGCTACTGAATAATCAAATGCATAGGAGTATTAGAAAACATTATGATACTTCCAAGCATGCTGACTACTCAAGTAACGTAAATACATCAAGAGGTAAAATTGGCAGACTTGGTTTACTCCAGGTAGCAATGAATTTTGTTTTTGACAAGGGTAAAATCTGATTTCTCTTATTTGGGGGCCTGGGGCCACCAAGTTGGATGTAAACAAGTCCTAATCGATAAACATGGTAAAGCATTCATCAAGGTACTTGTGTGATTCGGTGATCTGGTCTATGAAACCAGAGATTCTAGAATCTTGCTATGCTTGCAGGGGGCATACATCCCCAGTCAGAGCCACTGATGGGACTTTTAAAATTTGTCAAAAAAATTCCTAGTTTGGGCATGACTAGTTACTTTTCGTGGCTGGAGGTCTAATGCTTAGGGTTCAGGGTTTTGGTCACCCATGGTAAAATTGATTGGTACCTTTTAAACCCTCACGTTATATTTTAGCATTGACCTATTATTGAGGGTTATCAATCTCTTAAGTCATCCGGCTGAACCTTTCTTTCGTGTTCTTACTGGCCCCTTTTCACCTGACCTATTGGTCTTCTCTTTGCCACTTAGGCCTAAATTTTTGTGCCACCAAGGGTTTTTTTCCAGCTGACCCCACCATTATATTTATTGTTATGCAGTTTGGTAGACCATCCGATCATGGGTTCTGATTTGGACCATTCCTCGTGGACCTCACAGGTTTTGCTGCTGATGTCACTAAGTGGTGCGAGGTGTGCGAGGTGTCACCATCTGTCAAGTACGGAAGGGTGGGGCCCTGTCCTAATGTGCCAGTAGTGATAAGTGGATGTCTTTTCACTGGTGGGTATTAAATGATGGGGATTAATGATGACCATCCCTCGTTGGCCTCGCATGATTGGATTAATGTTCTCAGAGCTACCACGAGGTTTGCAAAATGGTGACACATGGCTTGGCTCCTGGAACAAAAGGGGTTGGGTGGGGTGTGTTGCTTGGAAATGGTTTCCTATTTTCAAGGGGTGTGATTGGTTGTTTTTTTTCCCTGGTAGTGATGTGGATTGTCAATGATCATTGACTCGATCCGAGTCATCTGACTTGCTAGGTCTCTTTAACATCAACGGTTTGAATTCAAAGGGTTACTGTTCACCCGTGTGAGGAGTTTTTGGGCTTTGCAGGTTATTTTCATTAATGGCATAGGTTTTTCAGTGGATTTCCTCCTGATCTCCTTGCGTGTGAGTGGTATTCGCCTGATAAATTCAATGATGGGTTGTACGCTGTTTTCCATAAGCCTAGAATTATTTTGTGGTGGAAACATCAGCTAGTAATCGCTCTCATGCTTGTACTACAATTTGGGCAATTAATATTCCCTGCACCAGTTTTCTCCATAAATGCTGCTAAATTTCTCATCAGTATCATTGCATTTTGAATTGGTCTATTTGCAAGTGATTGATTTGCTTGTTAATTTTGAGCTAGTATTTTCAATGGATAAGTTTGTGGTATGACGAAGTGCCAAAGTGGGTGCAAGGAATTCATGATGCAAGGAGGAACAACTTGTTCCTAATGCTCCTGAAGCTATTGCTTGAGGTGTGGGCAGGCAGTCTGGACGTCACATTTCCCCTATTGTGCTCTCTTCAGGCTTTGGTGATGATGGGTCCAGATTGATTCGAACTATCATTGCTATCTCGTGACAATGAATGATCTCGTGGGGGTGGATGAGGAGGTCCTTACAATTTCCCCAATTTCTGCAATGGCACCATGTTGTGTTGATGGATCTGGTGCTAGTATTGGCAAGAAAAAGGGAGTGGTTTCACTTCACATTGAAGCAAGAACCAAGAGCGGTCACCAGTATCGGGGCCGTGTGTTTACTAAATGATGTTGGAGGGTGATGTGGATTACTGGGGTGGTGCTTTTGTTGTCCGATGCTATTTCAGTGGTTCGGTTTTGATGTGGATGTGCACGTGCATGGCACGGTGTTTTTGTTTTTTCTCCGACTGGTTATGGGGGTGTAACCATTTTGATTCCTCAGTTCATTTATTGCCATTTCTAATGATGATGAATTTTTGGAATGTGAATTTGAATTTCATTTTGTTAGGATGAAATTCATTTTAAAATGAACAATGGAGCCCGATGCTTGTTGCTCTCTTGTTCTATAAGGGAGATTTCACGGCTCATTGTTAAGGTCATATTTTTTGTGTCCTGAAGCTTAGAGTATGTACAATTAGTTTTTATTGTGGGTTTTTTGAAGGTATTAACTAGGAAATATTTATAGGTTGGGAATAGTATGAAACAAGCATGCTTTGCTTATGTACTGATGGATATTGAAGCAAATAAAAAATATATTAAAATAATTTCTCTCCTAGTTATATGTCATGGATTGTGAATGAGTTCATCAATGGTTTATTCATTCAAATTCAATGGTATATTTCAATGTGTATTTTGTTTTCCTTATTTAACTTAATGAGTTAATCAAATGCTTGAAAATGAGTTACAAGTTTGTGATAATATGCTTAGGATTCATTAAGGAGTATTGCTTTAAGAAACTGAAAGATATCATAATGTAAAGCATTATAGTGATAAGTTCATAATGTCTGGGTTATGTTTTATATGACTCCCGCTCGATGGATGAGGCACTAGGTAGTTTTTTTCAAGATTCTTTTAGAAGTGCAGGACTGTGGCTCTAAGTGTGGTGATTCAAGATCTGAACATTTAAAAAAATCAAATCCTATCTGTTTCGAGATACAAATCTTACATTAATTTTATTCTCCTTGCTCTAGATAGTTGTTATTGTTCTTTGGTTTTTCATCACCAAGATAATTGCTATCTAGTTGTGTTGGTGGGGAATGTATTTGTATGAAGAAGTGTTCTTATAGGCATAAACCATTTTTATGAACACACTTAGGAAAACCATCCTTGGTTTCACAAAGCCAAAAGTGTAGGAGATCTCAGTCTTTGGCTGAATCTTGTTAATTGGCCATTAGCTTCATAGTTTCTTGAATATAGAGTTTGGCAACCTCTTAAAGCATTATGAAGCCTTAATGGGTAAATTAAAACACCAACAGATCCTTGGGATTTGTAGATTCAGTAGCTACAACAAAAGGTGCAAGTCATTATAGTGAGCGAGATTAGGCCTGTCAGAAAATTTTGGCCAGTACTATTGAGATGGATCAGACACAACAACAATTTTTAACTATGACTGTGGAGAGACATCATGCGAGGTAGCAAGTATAGGTTGTGACTTTTGAGAGAGATGAGTGGATTGGTTACCGCTAGCAGTTAGAGGTTATGACAGTGGCTACACAAGGTAGGATTGTATCCACCAAGTTATACATAGGTTGTGACTGAGGCAACCTATTACATGATGCACTATCATAGAGATGTTCCACAAGCACTCAGACAACCTGACTACTCACAAAGGAGTGATGCATGACTTAGAGTTGAGGATCAGCCAGAGAGATAGTCCAGAGAGGGGAGCAACCATCAGGGATAACTTGATTATATAGAAACTTTTTTGACTTGTTTGATTCTTTATACATATATACATCCATGGGCTCATTTTTGATAGCCTCATGGATATTGTATTTATGATTGATATACATACATTGATTTAGTTATTATACCATTACATTCATTTTTTGATATATATATATATGATATGGATATGGATTCGATATGATGTGTTCATCTTATTTCATTTTTATGATTACATTTTGGTATGATGCAATGTGACATGCGTATCTATGTGATGATGTATGAATATACTTTATTTATGCCTATGCGATATGATATGAGATGATATATAATGGTATGAAATGGAATGGATGCAATATTATATTATTTTTCAATATCTTTTCATGACATGTTATGGGATGAATGATATGATATGCAGATGTTATGCTATGATTATGTATGCAAATGTTATGGATGCATTTTATTTTTGTGTATTTTCTATGCAGTTTTATGATGATGAGATGTATGCATATTAATGGATAATGCATATGTTCATGCTTATGATATGATAATGCGATGTATGTGATGCAACAATTTAAGATGCTTAGAATAACAAATCTATATTATTCCTCACAACTTAAACTGTAATGATGATGCAAGTTGTATGTTTTATAGTATGCTATGATTATGCAAGATGTATGCATGCTGATGATTTGTGGATGCATGATGGATGCATTGATGATATTTTTGCTGAATTTCATAATACCAGGTTAGCATAGAGAGAAGATAGAAGAAAGAAGATGAATGACCATTGATTTTGATGATTTCTTCAAAAGATCCAACAAGTCTATGATCCATCGATACTTTATTAGGGATGGTGATGAGAAATGTATGGTGATAATGAATGCATGATGATGATTCACTCATATGTCTAGATTGGGATTTTTCATCATTCCTTATTGTTTGATATAACACATAGACATGATGCATCAAGGTATTGAAAACTAGTATGGTGTGGTATCTAGTGTAATGGACTTTGACTCTGCAAACAGACTGGATAGTTCTTGTTCACATCTTGACATACGAAAACCTCATTGGAATGTAAGTTAGAAGCTTATAATACATTGGACCAAAGAATACACAATAGTCAACAATGTACTCCAAACAACCTTCCTACACACAACTAAGCAAGTATGTGCCAAGATTATTTTACAAGATTATCCACAAGCACTACAAATGAAAGATAATGATCGATGCCCATTTGCTTTCTCTCTAAATAATTTTGATAGATATTATCGAGAGGTCCTGAAAATGGGTCATTAAGATAAATTAGAAGAAAATATCAAAGACAAACCGTCAGTGTTATCAATATCTCTTGCCAGTTTAAAATAGCTAAGTTGATTTATGATATTGATTCCCATTGTAGGAAGGATACATCCTAGGACATGTTGATCAGAGGGTAGTTTTATGTTAGGATGATGATGAGATTTATGATAAGTCATTGATACAAACTTCATTGACACATTTATCTATGATTTAGACTTTAGATTTGGACACTTAGGTTCTCACTTTACAACTCGCTATACTTTTTTTCTATTTGTTTTGCCAAAGGTTGAAGGTGATGATCAATTTATTATGGATGAAGGTTTATTGTGGGTGAAAGTGAGATGAGATGGGTGGTTTTGGATTTTTTAGATTATTTCAATGTTTTTTGTATTTTGCAAATGTTTTGAAGCTATTTTTTGGTCTTTTTGAAAGTTTATGTGAATCTTTTGATTTTCAATTATTTGAGGCTCTTTTAGGGTTTTTCAAAATATTGAGGTTTTTTAGTTTTTTTTGAATTTTTTCTAATGTTTTTGTGTTCCAATTTTTAAATGTTTTTGGAGTTTTTGAGATTTTGAATGTTTGAATGTTTAGGGGTTTTTTGAGATATTTGACTGTTTAATGTTTTTTCGATATTTAATGTTTAGGGATTTTCTGAAGTTTGACCAAGAACCTAGCCTAGGGGCCTTGGGGGCTAATCAAAGATAAGCCTTTCCTAAGTTACATATGTAGAGACCATGTAGTTTGACTAACTTGACTTATTAACAATGGGATATGAATAGGTGAGGGATGTTAGTTTATTATGAAGGACTCCTAAAGATTGACCTAGGGTGTCTTGAGGGCACATCAATGATGGCCTTGCCTACGTTCAAGCTCAGAGATGATGTAGTTTGACAAGGGTACCATTTTTGGATTTTTGATGTTTGACCTTTTTAGAGTTTTTGATGTTTTTCGTATGTTTTGGATTTTAACTTTACAATTTTGTGAATATTTTTGGGTTTTAGTTGTACAAAATTTTGCAAATTTTTTTTGGGATTTTATGATGAATGTTTTACAAATGTTTCTAGGATTTCCGATGAGGTTTTCAATAACCTTAAGATATACCAGAACCCAATATGATCCACAATGAATTGCTCCTAGTGTGATATGATAGACGACCTTGATATAGGTAGGACAAGTTGACCTTAGGAATATTCTAAGTAGTACTAAAGGCAATATGATACTTCACAACATCAAGCTATGATAAGGACATGGAAGGGTGATGGAATAAATAGGATGAATGAGGAGATGAATGGAGGATGATGTGAAGAATGATAGGATAAAGAGCCAAAGAATAGATGAAGGTGCTTTATTTATGCAAGGCATCTATTTGCCAGGTTTTCACCAAGGTACTTGCCCAAAGCGCCACTAAGTGGTTTTCACTAGAGGACAAATTTATCTTTACTTTTTCAATCCTTTTTCTATTTTTTTTTTGGATTTTGATCATCTTTTTATTTTTTTGTATTTTTCATATTTTACACCCTTCAAGACTAGGCATAAATTTTTTTGAGATGCAAATTGTTAGTTGGGTCTTGCAAGGGTTCACCTTCAGGCATTGACAATTGATATACCCCTAATCCATAGCTTGTTGTGATGAAAAAGGGACCCAAACAATTAGGCTTAAATTTTCCTTTACTGTCTTGATCTGGTAGATTCTTCTGATTCTACTTTAGGACAAGATCCCCTACTTAGAAATACCGACATTTGATCTTCTTGTTATAGATTTTTTTAAGTTGGTTTTGATATAATTGCAAGTGATTAAGGGTATCAAGATGATGCTCATCTAGGAATTCTAGCTCATTTAGACAAGATACTCTATATTCTTCATTGGTGATTAGGTTTTGTAGTGACACTCATAAGGATGGGAGCTCAACCTCAATAGTCAGAATGGCTTCTGATCCATTGACCAAGGAGAAAGGAGTTACACCTATTGGCATGTGGATACAAGTTAGATAGGACCAAAGAGCGACATTTAACTATGGATGCCAGTCATGGCTAGCTTCATTGACCATTTTCTTCAAGATTTGTTAGGATGGTCTTGTTTGTAGCCTCAACTTGACCATTTCCTTGGGGATAATATGGGGTACAAAATCAATGTTGGATTTTGAATCTTTGACATAGCTATTTCACATCCTAAGTTTTGAAGGGTGTTTCGTTGTTTGAGATAAGGGTTTGTGGAACACCATAATGGTAGATTAGGTAATTCAAGATAAACTTGGAAATTTGCTTCTTCATTTTGTAGGTCATAGGAATGGCTTCGATCCACTTGCTAAAGTACTCAGTGGTTGTTATGATAACATTTTGGCCATTAGATGAGGTTGGAGTGATTTTTCCTATGAGGTCAAGTCCCCACTATGAAAAAGGCCATGGTATAATCATCGGTTGTAATTCTTGAGTGGGGGCATGAATCAAATCTCCATGTTGTTGATACTGAACACATTTTTGCACATACTGATGAGCTTTCTTTCCATAGTTGGCCAATAGCATCCCATCCTCAATAGTTTCTTAGCTAAAGTAATACAATTAGAATGGGAACCACATATGCAATCAAATATTTCTATTAAATTGGTTAATGCTTCATCTTGATTAAGACATCGTAGTAATGTTCCTTTGATGCTTCAGTGGTAAAGGGTATCACCTAGGATCATGAATCAAGATGTCTTTTTGACAAAGGTATTTTTAAGGTTTGAGGTGACATCAGATGGGATGGTTCCTCTACTTAGGTAGATGAATATGTCATGGTACCATGGGGATCTATGACCAATAATGATACACGTGGATTCAGATTCAAGGATTTTGAAAGTTGGTATGAGAAGTCTGCTACTCAATTGTTCATGCGAGGAATATTCTCAAATGTTATGTCTATAAAAATATCTTTAATATTCTCTACCATCTTCTTGTAAGGAGTAAGCTTTTCATCCTTAGTTTGATATTCATCATTGAATTGGTTGATAACTAGTTGTGAGTCCTCGTAGACTTTCATCTCTTGTATTTTCCACTGAACTGCTATCCTTAGACCTATGATTAGAGCTTCATACTCAACAATGTTGTTGGTACACAAAAATTATAGCCTATATGACTTTGGAATGAAATCAATTTGAGGGTTGATGAAAATAATACATGTTCTTGATCTATGTTGGGTGAACAATCCATCAAATTACATCTTCCACTCATCTATGAGATTCACAAGGAACACTGATTCGTCAGGGAACTCAGATATCAAAGGGTTCTCTGCATAGATAGGTGCGTCTGCTATTTGGTCTATGATCACTTATCCTTTGATTTCCTTGTTCTCCACATACTTTATATCAAATTTAGTTAAGATCATTACCCATTTATCCATTCACCTAGTGAGAGTTTCTTTGGATAATAGGTATTTCAATGGGTCAAACTTTGTAATAAGTTTGATTTGAGGTGATAGCATGTAGTGTCTAAATTTTTGTGAAGTAAAAACTACTGCTAGACTTATTTTTCAATGGGTGAATAGTTCATTTCATATCCCACCAATGTCCTGCTAATGTAATAGACATCTCTTTCCTTTTCATTTTCATCATGTTGTGTTAGAAGAGAACCTAGTGCTATTGATGTTGCTGAGATATATAAGATCAGTGGTTTGTTGGATATAGGCAACATGAGTACTGGAGGTGTTAATAGATAGTATTTGATATGTTGGAAAGCTTTATCAAGTTTATCATCCCACTTGTAAGTTATTCCTTTATGGAGAATATGTGAAAAGGGATGGATTTTGTTTGATATTTGTGCTATGAACCTTTTGATAGACTACAATCTTCATTTTAATTCTCTCATCTTCTTTAGTTTTTGCAGTGGTTCCATGTTGAGGATGGATTTTACCTTTGTTGGATCAATTTTTGTACCTCTTTGCAAGATGATAAATCCAAGAATTTCCTTTGATGTAACCCCAAAGACACACTTTTTGGATTCAATCGTAACTTGTATTCTTCAATCCTGTCAAAGATGGGTCCTAAGACTCCTATGTGCTCACTTCTTTTCTTTGATTTTTCCAAAATATCATCCACATAATCTTCAACTATTTTGTGGATTATGTCATGAAAGATGAGGGTCACTTCTCTTTGATAGGTTTATCCTACATTCTTTAACCTGAATGGCATCACATTCCAACAATAGGTTCCCCATGGACAAGTGAATGTAGTTTTATGTTGATCCTCCTTAGTGATCATGATTTGATTATAGCCTAAAAATCCATCCATGAGTGATAGCATTTCATGCCCATCTATTAATTCCATAATGAGGTTGATGTTAGGAAGAGGGAAATTATCCTTCGGGGATGCCTTATTTAAGTCTCTAAAATTAGTGCAGATTCTGATGCCCCTAGTGGGTTTTGAGACTGGTACAAGGTTTGAAACCCACAGGATAATCTATCATTTGGATGAATCCAAAGTCAAGAAGCTTTTGTAACTCTAGTTTCACCAAGAGTGCTATCTGAGGATGCATCTTCCTTAATTTCTATTTGATTGGCTTGGCTTCAGGATAGACTGTTAAGTGATGCACGACTACTTTTGGATCAATCCTTGGAATATCAGTGTATGACCATGCAAAGTTAGCTCTTTTCTCTTTCAAGAATACTACTAGGTTTTTTTGTTCTTCATTTAACAAGGATTCAACATAGAAAGTGATCTTGGGTGCTTCTTTGGTTCCCACATTAACTAGATTGGAATTTTTTGATAACATTGTTGATTTCTCTATATGCATTACACTAAGGGGTAGATTGAATCCCTCATCCTTGGGCACCTCAGAGAGGTTTTCACCCTTGGATACGTCCTTTCTTTTTACTATTTTAGGATCAGAAAGTGCCACAGTGTGGTTTTCACTCAAATATATTCATGTTATTTGTATTTCGTTAATTTTGTGATTGAAGGATTCAATCATGTTCCCATAGTACACCCCTATGTATAGCTCTATGTCAAAACATACTTTGTGATCTACCCATGATAAATTTTCATGAAGTCCCATGAATTATGAGACTGCTTCATCATTTTCGAAGAAATCTAGAATTGATGGTCCTTGTTGGTACATGCCAATGAGTTGTGGGTATACTAGGCATATTTCAGTTGGTTGATTTCTTGGAGAAAAGGATGTAATGGATATCATGAAGAGGGAGTTATTCTCATATAGGTTAGAAAAATCAAGGGGGAAGTCATCTAAGGTCATATCACGTGATGTAGGTAACCAAGAGGAAGCCTCAACTCGTTTAGTCGAATTACCTTTGCCAATAAGGGTGACCTTGCTAGTAGTACAACCTAAGTCAAATTTATTTAGTTATTTCTTAGGAACGATAGGTTCTAGAAAACCATTTTCATTCTATCTTAGTTTCTCATTCTTGTTATAACTCCATCCCTTCAATAGTTGTAGCCTTTATTGTCATCTTCCATGGGAAGAATAGAGACAGGTCATTCATCTTGATAGAGGATTTTAGAGACATCATCCTCATTGATATCTTCTTGATTTAGATCCCCCACTTGGTGAAGGTAGTAGCTTCTATCTTGATTGTTTTGGGCTCTTTATTGTTAGATGTGGAATACTTGTGGGATTGAGGAGAAAGAGGTAGCTCTTCTCATACAAAGGTATACTTCATTAGCTTATAGTCCCCACAACCATCATCTTGAATCACTACTTTGATGTCAGGAATGTTCTTCACAATGGGTATTTTTGTTAATGAGGTAGATGCAAGGGATGATGGGTCAACAAATGACATAGATGGTGTAGGCCCTTCATCATTCTTGGTGTAGACACGGAAAATATACATTTTTGATCCTACACATTTGATCCTGATCTTACTAACATCATTTCTTCCTAAATCATCCCCTTTACTAATTAATTTAATTAAATAATCTTTATTTGATAAAATTTATCATATTTCCTCTCTTAATTAAATAAATCAAATTCATTTGATTAAGTCACTTGCTCCTATTAATTAAATAAATCATTTTTTATTTAATTAATCTGATAACCCCTCTGGTAATTAAATAATGCACTTTATTTAATTTCTCTCTAGTCATCTCTTTTAAATTAAATAAATTAATCTTTATTTGATTTAATCTAACATCACCCCCTTTTTATTAAATAAATAAAACTTTATTTAATTAAATCTAAATAATTATTCCTCTCAACTTTGATTTATTTAATCCAAAATCTAAGTCAAAATTGTCAAATCATCTAACTTCTACTTAAATTAATCAAATCATGATTAATCCTAATCCTAATCACTCCAATCCTCTAGTTTTTCAACTTGCACAATAAATAAATTTATTTGATTTATAAATTCATCAATTTCCATTCAAAAGGGAATCTTTTATGGAATACTCTTCCAATTCAAAAAATCCCTCCAAAAGGGATGAGTACTTCCAACAAGGAATTAAAGGCCTCTTACATGTCCTTTACCTTGAGCCAAGTGACATTTGCTCCATTCCTCTCTCCTTCCAAGTTGTCATTTCATCAAATTAGAATTTGAATCTAATAGCATTTATGTGCACATTCATCAAAATATGCGCATTCCTCCTCCAATCACATCTTGACAAGTGGCACAATGCCATTGGTCCATCTTTAATCCCACATTCATCCTATTTCACATTCTTCCATCCTTATCTCCTATAAATAGAGAGCTTCTATATTGATTTGAGGATCCAAAATATCACCCACAATCCATGCAAGCTTACTCTACTCAATTTCACTTGCAATTTCATCCATTTTTATCATAGTTTCATAGTTTTTAGCAATCTTATCAAGGTTTTTGTCAAATTCGCATCAAGGAATCAAGAATCATCATCCAAGATCATCAAATCACACAAAGGAGTTTGGAAAGGGTCATTTCCTATACATAAATAACACAAATTCCCCCATGGGATTGATAGTTTGTTCATTACAATAGGATTCTATTGCTTTCATTTGTTTTGTTCATTTTATTTCAGATTTTCATGATTCAAGCTAATTTCATGGGGAATGTTGCTTCTTACTTGCATTTTGATCTAATATTGTGTTTGTTCTTTGTGTTTGTGCAGGTATAGAAACTCCATTCACATTTTGGCACTAGACGGAGGGTGAATCTAGAGAATTTCATCACGATTTTCCAAAAATTCCATTGTTTTTTGACTTTTTTTGTGCTTACGGGAAAATTCGCCTCTAACAGTCCAGTGATGCTATATTGTGTCGCTCCAAATTTCAAAATACACTACTAGAGTCTTCTCGCCCACAAAATTTTAATTTTAAAGTGCACTGTGGGTTGTCCAAATTTTAAATAGCGTCACTTGCCAAACAACGCCACAATCACGGTCACTGTTTCTATGCAGAGTGCCGCTCTTAGTCATCAGTGACGCTATATTGCATCGTTGACCTTCTCAAACTGCGCCGCATATGTGGATTGTGCCATTGGAGTTTGGTAAAAGGAAAATTTCTGTTTATTTTTAACATGTTCATTTTTTACTTTGGCTTTTTTTTACCTCTAATTGGTTTTTTTGGCCTCTATTTTTACAGTATTAACCAATTTTTTATGATGCAGGGACTTCCAAAGATCATAACTTTTGAATTGGATGTCCGTTTGGGCTGAAATTTTATAGGTGGTTTCATTATGAGGTGGCATGTGGATTTCCAACTACCTTTTGTCAGTTGGTTGCCATTTTGGCACTTTTTCGAGGCTTGAAACTTTCATGTTGGCCCTCAAAATGGTAATTTAGTGTTTTTTTCTAGTTTTTTAAAAGTCGATTTTGTTAATAACTCGAAACTCATGTTTCAAATTTAGGATGTTAGTTGGAAATTCATCCTATCTTAGTTTTATAATTTTTAGTAGAAAAAAATAGGACTCTCAAAGTTATGCATGTGAAATTACCAAAAATGGCAAAATTTATCAATTGTTGAAATATGCCGAAAAAAGGAAGTTTCTTGATCAAAAGTGAAGGAAGGAAAACAAAGGCCAAGTGTTCTTTATGATTTTATCATCTCATTGTATCAAGTTCTTTTAAACACTTTAGGGAGAAATTATAATCCCTCTTCCAAGGAGTGGCTATGTTCTTGCTCTTAGGTTCACTAAATTTCATTTAGGCTTAAAAAGAACAAGAAAAAAAGGCTAAAAAGAATCATAGGCAAAGTCACTAAATTTTGTTTTGGGACTTAATACATGAAAAAAAAATCTCACACTTCAAAATTGGTTCTTAAAATGAATTCATATCATTTCTTTGTGGTTAAAAAGGACATGTGTACTTGTTTTGTAATCCCTTTCACAAGTTAATATCATCAAAGAGATGTATGCACTTCTTTCATGCTTCATAGCGATGTTGAGAATCAAAAGTCTTTTTTGTGATATTAAGTTGTGTAAGTGATTACCTGCACATCTCAATTTGGGTTCCTAAAATTGATCAAAATCTTGTGAGTGTGAGTGGAGCATATCACAAGTGTTCTCTCTTTGTTTCTCAACAAAGATTGATCAAAATATGAATATGTTTGCTCACTTTTTTTTATCTTAGAGGGCCTTCCTGGTGGGAAATATTAATCACCCCAGGGAATGACCCAACCAATAACACACTAAATCCAAGTGAATTCCATTTGATATATAAGTGTGGGTACTCGAGGAAAGTTTGAATATCATGAGGATCATTTGGACAAGAAGGGCAACAATGGTCTTTTTCTGCATGGATGGTCCCCCACAAATGGAATTCCCACATTAAAACCTCTTGTTTAGAAAGTCCAAAATCCTTGACTGTTTGTTGGTGCAAGAATGGTCATTCTGAAGCCACCCCACATTTTTATGGATTTTAGTAGAGATGAGAAGTACGCCATGGGAGATTCATGGGTACTGATGCTTGGCTGACCCAAGAAGTGAGTGCACTATAAGGGGGAGCCTGTGTAGTCAAACATCTAATCATCTACTAAGATTAAGTGTAGCTAGATTCGTCCAAGTGAGAACTCAACAAATATTGCCTCTTTTATGCTAGGATTTTGCATATATTTGAAATCAAAATGATTTTCTTGGATCCTTAACATTGGAAAAAACAAACATTCAACATGATCATCAAATTTCAAACCCTTTAGAGGAAGCAAATACCTTTGACAAAATCCAAGTTCTATTGCTTGCCCTAGGGATTTCATCCTTAGAGGCTTCTAAGTATTTGGATTTATATCTTAATTTTCTCTCACTAAAGTCAACATTAGGGAACTATTGCCTTGATTTTCTTGATTTCCACATAATGGGCTTTGTGGGATGAAAATAAATTGAGACATAGACATTCAATTTGAAAAACTAAGCAAGAAGTGGATGTGGTAAAAGCAATTCATGAATAAAGATTAACTCCAATTGAACCCCACACATGTGCTTGGTATCTTTTGGTCATATGGTTTGAAATACTCTTAGGGAAAAGCATGTTCTTCAATATCTTGGTCTATTAAACAAGTCCTTTGTAGGTTCATTTAGGATCAAATCAACCACTTCATCCATCCTTAAACATTTATCATCTTCATCCTACCAAACAACTTTAGAGCTTTGGAAACATCATTATCTATACTTGGGTACATCCTTAAACCAAATCAAAATCATTTGTTTAGTTAGGTGTGTGTGGATGAATCCTTCCTCACACACTTAGTTAAATTATCACCGTTTTGAACAAGTTCATCCTAATATAAAATCTAACATCTTGGGATCTACAAATTCATTATCCAAATCAAATCCAAAATCCAAAAGTCCTAAAGTCTAGTATTTCACCAAAGTTCCTAAAATTTCAAACACCCATGTCACTCACCCTTTCATCTTTCATCCCATCATTGGTCCTAAATCCCTTAGAGGTCAACAAGGTCAAAACATAAGAAAACATGGAATATAAGCTCGATTCATACATCATGAGTAATCCAAGTCAACCAAACTACCAAAGCCTTACAATTTCGGTTGATTATCAAAACTCACATTTATACAATCCATACATGGGATCATTATCTCCTACAAAAATCAATGGTAAAACAAATGTGAGTATGCCCAATCTGAATTTTGGAACACATTTTCTTATGGTAGATTTAAATCAAAGCCAAAACTTACAAATCTATCAACCAAACAATCAAGGAATGAGTCTTCTAAACAAAATTATACCACCAAATCCCTACATTCCAAATGTGAATATACCAAGTGCAAGCCTACCAAACATGAACATATCAAATCCACACTTGGTGAACTTTGGGATAGATATATTTGTGAAACACACCAATGTTGTTAAAACTCCAAACAATATGTTGGCAATTGCATGTATTGATCCAAGTCAAGGTAACCCCATGCAAAATCAAAGTTACCTAAATCCAAGCAATGTGTTTCCCAATCACAACAATGTTCAATATCAACCAATAATTCCAAATCTAAGCATCATACAAAATTAGAACATTTTAAAAGATAAATCCATCCATGATTCCATGCAAACACCACAAGTATACATGCCAAACATGCTTGCTCAACAAACAAGTCAACCATATCAAGAATGCCAACATCAAATCTTGTGAGAAAAAATTTCTACACTCAAAAAAATTATTGATTCATATCACCAAGAGACATGTCCACCCCAAAATCAATACACTCTTCCATTGGTTGAACCATGTCATCAAAGCATTGAGTTGTCTCCGCAACCATATCAAGAACAATTTCTCCAATATCAAGAGGTCAGATATCAACAACATCAAAAACAAACCCAATCACCCTATCTCAAAGATCAGTCATCACATCTCAAAGATCAATCACAACTACCCATCAATGAGCACCTTGAAGATGTGTCTATCTCCTCTGACGATCAAATTAACTTATATCAAGAGTCACTTTTCAATCATGATCAAAACCCACCAATGATACTAACAATGATCCAATTCAAGAAATGTTAACATCATTTGATCTTATGGTTGAAAACATTGAAAATATCTCCATCATAATTGTTGAGGACGATGATCAAAAGCAATCCATCAATGAGCACTATGAAGATATGTCTACCCCATCCAATGATCAAATCAACATTCACCAAGAGCCACTTTTTAGTGATCTATTTCAAGATGTGTTGACATTATTTGATCCTATTGACATAATCCATGATCCATTGACTAATGATCATGCTGAAAATGTCTCTACATCACCTAAAAAATTAGAGAAAATATCTCAAGAATGTATTCCAAAGCATGATCAACATCTTCCACCAAGGCCTAGCAATGGTCCTTCCCAAGACATATTGACATCCTTTGACCTCATGGTTACATATACTAAAGGGATCCTCCACTCAACACTTGATCCAAGTCCACTCAAAGATCAACAAGATATTGAGCCACTACCCATGCCTAAGGACGATTTCCAAGAACCCTTTGTAAGCAATCCATCCTTTGAAATTGACCCATGTCAAGAACTTGATCCATGGTATGTCGAAGGCAATCCCAAAATTAATCAAGATCAAGAATTTGTATCTCCAAGATACTACAATGATCTAATGGAAACTCTCCTATCTATACAAGATGTCGCAAAAGATGATCTTATCCATATGGCACATACTCCTCCATCTACCCATGATCTGCTTTTTTTTTATGGACACGTAGATGATCTTCATTCAAAACAAGAGTATCATACTCTTGATATCATTACCAAGGAACAAGAATCTCCTACTCTTAACATTTTTACACATGATCAAGATATAGAAAAATCTAGAGACATACCAAAAATAGATCATGAAGAAGGATTCTACAAAAGTGGTGAATCATAAACATCTTGTGAAGACATAACTGAAATAGATCATGAATAAGGCTTCTCCAGAAGTTGTGAATCATAAATTTTTTGTGAAGGCATATCAAAAATGAATCATGAGGGAGACTTTTACGTGGATAGTGAATCATCAACACCTTTGGCAGAAGCATTAAAATCTGATACTTCACAAAATCAAACCAAAGATATCAAGAAGGAAGTCATCCCACATATGAAGGATCATATCATTTATAAACATGGATCACTCACCTTTTTAAGGGAAAATTATCTTATCAATGAAGAAGCTACCACCTTTGAAGATCTCCACAACAGAGCAGAGAAGGATTAGCACCTTTTTTCCAAGATAAATCATATCCTATTGCAAATTAAATGTTTCAATAGATGAATTATCAAGGCAGAGGATTAGGCCTACATGAACAGGGTATCTTAGAACCAGTGCATATTATTAGCAATCCTAAGCATCAAGGTCTTTGTTATTCAAAAATTAAGGGATCTAAAAATATCAGTATACCTTTATAATACTAGGGGCAACTTCATCTCAAGCAAATGTCAACATAGGGAGAACAAATAATCCTTATGATGAAACCAATGCCAATACTACAACCAACCATGTCACGAATCTTCATCCGCCCATCACCCCATCCACGAATTGGGACTAAAATCAAAAGAAAGATTTGAATCAAAGCATGAAAAATGTCATCAAAGAAAAAAAAGTAGTGAAGCATGAAGGAAAATCAAATACAAGTGGATACCAAAGAATACAAAGTTTGATTATCCCTATCAAACTCCATTAGTCAAAGAAACTATGGAAAAAAATCAAAAAGTTAAAAATATCCATCAAAGATGTCCATAAAGGAAAAAGAAGGCTTCTCAAGTGACATACAAATTATACCGAGCAGATGGTCCTAATTCCACATAGACTTCCGTATCCACCCATTATTTCTCATCTTCCCAAGTTTGAAGAGTCAAAGGTTCCAAACTATCAACCAATCCATCCCCTATTCCTAAACACACAACACCATCCACACCTCCATGCATGATATCCAATTCTCACATTGACCATGTATTGGCAGCAACCCTTCATCATAAGGATTCAAAAGGCACTCTATTGTGATGTGTGCACAAAGATAAAGTTAACCTTGGTATCAACAAAGAAGATCAAGAATCCCAAAAGTTGCATTCAAGTGCACGTATCTTAGAAAAGTAGCTTCTTCAAGCAGGATATCGATGGCACATTATGAAAAAAGAATCTAAATTGACACCACTAGGTGGTTCAACATGAGCTTAAAATCTTTCAACAAAAAATCAAAAAATATAAAAATCCAAAAAAGTCCAAAAAATGATTGAAAACACTAAAAAGAAAAATCATCCTCTAGTGAAAACCACTTTGGTGGCACTTTAGACAAGTATCATGATGAAAACCTGGCAAATAGGCATCATGTGTAGAATCAAGCATCTACGTGCATCATTTCAAGAGAAATTATCTTATCACATCCCTCATTAAAGCTGACATTCCATCCATCTTCCAAGTTATCTTGATCTTGAAAAGTTTGGTGCACACTTTATGCTTGCTTATGATAAACATCTTGACATGGGTCATTTTCATGGATCTTATCCTACCCAATGTTATATGAGCCTTGAAGCATTATCCAAACAAGCATCCTTTGTTTGAACACCTTATCTATCACAAGATAATTCTTGGAATCTTTTATGAGCGCACCATATCCATCCATCCACACACCTATCCAAGCATCCACCCATGGCCTTTCAAAAATTTCTAGACACTGGGGGAAAATATTTACATCTTGCTTTAGGAATAAATCTTGATCTATATCTTCCAACTTATGTGGTGATCCAAACATTGGCAAATATGAAATCAAATTGGTCAAAGCATTTGTGAGAAATAAATCCAAATCACTAGTCCATGGCATATTTTGACAAGATGATGGTACTTATCAAGCTTTATCTTTCATCAAAAATCAATCTAAACAATTGATATCGGTCACATCTAACTTGCATGTCAACATCACATCAAATCATTTAAAACAATTTTGTTCCAAATCAAGCTTCACAATCCTGATCAATCAAAATCCAATCAATCCATCATCGTCGCAGGATATCCTTCCTAATCCTTGTGTTGCTTAACACTATCCTTTCATTTTTGTGTATCCTCAACAATGTTATCATTGTCAATCTTGATTAGTCAAATCCAACCAATCCATCATCATCTCAGGATATCCTTCCCAATCCTTGTGTTTCTTAACACAATCCTTGCATTGTTGTGTATCCTCAAAAATGTTACCATCATAAATCCATTAATCTAATCAATCAATCCTAGCTTGGTTTTCAACAAAATCCTAAAAAATAGCACTAATATCATCGCATATCCATATCCAAATCATCAAAATCATATCAAAATACCAAAAACAAGTCAAAAAAGTCAGAAAAACATAAAAAAAAATGGAATTCGAACTACGTCATCTTTGAGCTTAAACATAGGAAAGGCTAATCTTTGATCGGCCCCCGAACAAAAAATCCAAAAAAAATCATAAAATCTCATAAAACCCAAAAACATTAGAAAATTGGAAAATCAAAACATTTGTAAAATCTCGAAAAATACCAAAAACAACCTCAAAAAAATTCAAAAAAATCAAAAACATCTAAATATTTGAGAAAAAAAAGTGCATCCCTCTCATTTCACTTTCACCCACAATAATCTTATCCATAATAAATCAATCATCACCTTCATCCTTTGGAAAAACAAACAGAAACAATCACAACAATCAGCAAAAGAAAACTTCAAACATAAAATCAAAATCGAAACAAGAAACTTTTAAGTGAAAAATCAAACTCTTGATCATTCAAAAACATGTCAATCGACCTTATATTAATAGCCTTTCAAACAACCTATCAACTTTCCACCATCCACTAACATGTCCTAGGATGCATCCTTCCCACAATGGGCATTATCTTTTGACAAAATCAGTTTGGATTCTTATCCTAAAAGAAACACATCCCCTTGGGTAGAGGTATGAAGAAAATTGTCTTGTTTGTGTACTTGATCTTTTCTTTGATTTATCTTATTGTGCTCATTCCAATGACCTCATGATGATTTCTAATCAAAATGATTTAGAGAGAAAGGAATGGGGCATTGATCATTATCTTTCGTTTCTTGTGCTTGTTGGACATTCTTGTAATATAACCTTGGCGAATACATTCTTTGTTAGGTATGTATGGTGGGTGTTCTGAATAGCTTGTTGACTATTACATTGGAAGGATTTCATTTCTACATTTTGTTCCAAGATGTTTGAAGAATATGAAGTACATCCTAGTTAGGTGTGAACAAGGATACTCCTATCTATTTGTCGAGTCAAAGTCCATCACCCTAGGTACAATGCCATCCTAGTTCCTTATACCTTGATGCATCGTATCTATATTTTTTATCAAACATAAAGTAAATGGCCCTTTTAAAATCCCAATTTCTGATAAGCAATACATCATCATCATCATCATCATCATCATCATCATCATCATTAATAGTGTAGGCTTGTTGGATCCTCTTGTCGTCATTATTTTCTTCTTATTCTTCTATCTTTACTAACATTTCTATCCAAAATTAGTGTGTTGTATCAAAAATACACAAGGCTACCATGGCTGATGATTGTCTATACATCATCAAAATTGTCTATGTCAAATATCTAATCTTTCTAAATAATTATCTTTCGTCCTCTGATCAATAGAACCACTCTCACATTTTATCGCGATCTCTATTAGAAAATTAACATTTTCGCTCAATCTCTCGAGGGGTAGTATACCAGCATAATTTTTATTGCTGGGGCAGTAGTGGGGCATTTGAAAAATTAGATTTTTTTTGAATTTTGATCTTGACATATTATTCTATGAACCAACGCAACATATTAGTACTTAAAAGTCTTAAGATCTCCATGAATGGTAATTTCTTTGCCCTCGAAAGGAAACTTCACACATTGATGATAGGTCAAGGCTATAGCTTTTAAGGCATGGATCCATGGTTGACCAAGTAAGATGTTATAGGGAAGATCAAGGTCTAACACTTGGCATGTAGTTTTTGCAATGAGAGGTACTACTTGGATAGGAATCAAAATGATTCCTTGTGATACCCATTCTTGGTCGTCATATGCTCTGATGGTGGTACTCTTTTCTTTCTCAATAGTATCCTCTAAATAGCCTAGGTTCTTGATTAACTGTAGGGTACAAATGTTTAGACCATTACCTCCATCTACTGAGACTCTTTTGACCTTTCTTTTATGAATAATAACCTCAAGGTGTAAAGCATGGTTATGAGATGGTTGTGATGATAGGTCTTGTTATAAGAAGGTGAGAAGATGATTAATGATATTCCACACCATAACTTAAAACTGATTGGTGTTAATATCCTCAGGGATGGATGACTCAGAAAAAGATTTCACCAATATTTCTCTATGTGTGGGGGATAGCCTCAATAGTTTTAAGATTGATATCTATGTGGGTGTCTTCTTAATCTAATCTAGGCGATTATACTTGCTAGGATTTAATGTTGGAAAAGTAGGTGTGCCCTAGATTGAGACGGTACTCCTTGGATGGTGAATTTTCCACATCATGTGGTGACATCACACTCCACACTAGGTCCTTTGATGGTGATGACAGTAATGACACTATCATAGGAAGTGACTACGTTAGAATAGGTAGGTTGCACGTTTGTGTAATCCTTAGCTTTTCTATTGTTTTTCCCTTTGTTTATGATCTAGCATAGGTTTCTTATATATCTTAAGATCTTGATTCCCAACTGGTACTTCAATAGATATGGTGTCATTCTTTATGAGGTCTTGGATAACATTTTTGAGCCACATGCAGTTTGTCATTTTGTGCGCTTTGATTTTTTTTAAATCACAAAGATCATTCTTATTGTACTAAGATGGTTTCTCTTTGGGTTCTTGGTAGTTTTAAAAGTTAGGAAGTGTTATTAGGTTTGACTCTACCAACTTTTTCATGATGGTTTTGATAGGTTCAGACAATTATGTGTACTTATGTTTAGGATAGTTGTTCTTGTTATGGGTTCGCCTCTATTGTGTGTCAGTATTGTTGATTTGATTATTTTGAGGAGGTGTTGTTTTTTGCACAATTGGTTGAATGTTAGCAACATGATTGTTGTTTGGCCTATGAACACTTAGGACCACCTTAACATCTACCACACCATCATTTTTCATATTTTTGTTCTTAGCCCAGACATGAGGGTTGTCATTTGAACTTGTTTATGGGCGGTTGTAAGCTTGATTATTTCCCTATGAGATTAGAGCTCATTTGATGTTAAGGGCTCTAGGGACAAGCTCATCATAAGATGTGATGCAATTCATTTTCAAGTGGAAAGATAGATCTGAATTGAAATTTTCTATGATGACTCCCTTTCTTGTTTGTCAGGAAGGGTCCACTTGCTCTTACTAGCTTTTTGTCTCCATCGTTGCAAGAAATTGGCAAAAGATTATCCTTTGGTTTGTTTGAGAGTGTACAACTCTTCTACACTAACATCCATGTTGAGATTAAAGAGAAGTGATCGATGAATTTATCGATAATTTCTTGGAAATTTTTGATGTCAGGAGGTAGATGAGAAAACCAATCCATGGAAGGACTTGTTAAACTTTGAGGGAAAATGCACATCAAATAAGAATCATTGTAGGCCACCTCCATACACATGATATTGAATTATTTGACATGGTCCACAAGACTTCCTCTCCCTTTTTATTTATCAAATTTGGGGATTTCAAATCTAGGAGAAAATGTCACCATTGTGATGTTTCGGTCAAATGGATAAGGACAAATTCTGTTTATGGGGATTCTTTGCCTTGCCCATTCAAAGATCCTGCATTTCTTTGGATAGCACCTTAAACTATGATGCTAGATCATCTTGTGGGTTTGGTGTAGGAACATATGATGGGATGATGGATGTGTTGTATATGGGATTCTAATATGATGATGTGTTGTATGGGGTGTATGGTGGCATGAGATTATATGGAGTTGATTGAGGTGTTGATGTATATGTTCCTAACACATTTGTATTGGCAATGTTATGTTGAGGATTATAGTAGGAACTTTGTTGTTGTATTTGATGATGATGCTGGGCATATTTTTGAGCTAGTAATGCTTTCTATTGTTGTTGTGTTGCAAGGGCTTACTTTTGGGCCTTTTTTTTTTTTTGTGTTGCGAGGGCTTGTTGTTGGTATTTTTTGTTGTTGTTGTGCTACTAAGAATGCTTGATAGGCTTGTTGCATTTTTTGTGTTGCTAAGATTTCTTGTTGTTGTTGTTGTTGGTGGTGGTGTGCTACTAAGGCTTCTTCTTGTTGTTGTGTTGCTAAGGTTTGTTGTTGTTGTTGGTGTGCTACTAAGGCTGCTTTCTATTGTTGTTGTTGTGCTGCTAAGGTTGCTTGTTTTTGTTGCTATTGTTGGATTTCTTTTTGATAAGCTTGTTGTGTTTGTTGTAAGGCTAAGGTATGAGCTTACAATGTAGGATCAATTGGTTGTTGGAATATTTGTGATGAATTGTGGGTGTTGATGTTTTGGATGGGTGGTGAGTTAGTGGTGAGAGGTTGGGAGTTCCATTTGTTTAACATTCCTTGTAAGATGATTGATTGAGGTGGAGGAATGCACGTTTGAGGTCCCATTTGATTTTGCATAGTGAAGGGGATTGTGGGGAAATATGAGGATGGTTTCATTATATTTTATGATGGAAATGACACACTAGGACCTTGAGTCCATTAATTAAAAAGATTCCCTTGTCCCATGTCTTGAGGATTTCCTTGTGCTAGAGATATGGACAAATGATTACTTGTGTTGATGGGATTCATTACCAAATGATTTCTTTGAGATGGGTTGATAATGGATGGGGTGGATGTGTTTTGTGACACCAATGGGAGAATTGGTTAAAGATGTCCCTATTTGCATTGAGGGTTAACTCTGTGATATAGTATTGACATGCCCTTGTGTGGTATTTTGAGAAACTTGGTCCATACTACTTTGGGTGATGGTGGGAACACTTGTGGTATTCATGGGTATGGATGAAGAGGGGTTTCCTCGATATGTGGAGGTTGTGGTGGATTAATGAAGGTCAAGGGGTTTATATGGCTATTTGGGATCTTTAGGAATGAGAGGATTATGATAGTTAGGTATCCAAGTGGTTGTTGGAGGTGGGGGATTGGTATCAAGGGTACCTAAAAGTGTACTAATTTCAAATGGAAGAGTTAGACCAAAGTCCTTGGCAAGACTGGTTGCAAGACTAGGAGTGGATGTTTGATTTTTCCCTAATGTTGGATTCATGAAACCTTGTGTCAAATTTTGTGCAACAAATGATGGGGAAATTGGAGCTATGTTTATAAAGGCTTGATGTTCCATGATTTCCTCCCTAGTAAGTTCAAATGGATTGTGTGTGATGTCCTCTATCTCATATGGTCCTGATGGAGATGAGGTTTACTGTGATGGGTGACTTGATTTCTCAGATCAAATTCTAGAGGATTTGGATCACTTGAGGTAAATGTGACTTTGGTTTTCTCCATGATTCTCTTGTATTGTGATCTTTTCTTTACCATAAATTTTGGGTCACTTATGTTAGAATCAAAATTTTCATAAAAAAATCTAAGGGGTTTGACCCTTTTGAACCCATTATTTTCCTACCTTTTCATAAAAAAGCATTTCATACCCCCATTCATAATGTTAAAATACCTTATACCACCATCATTTACCCTTCATAGCCTTCACCACTTTACCATGGCCTTTTGCAAAGTGGCTCACGGTATAGTAGTGATAGTTATGCACAATCATGATAAATATTACCGCCACACCATGCGCGGTCAAACCACAGACCACAGTAGTGTGGTGGGCAATGAGTTAACGGAAAGGAACAGTCAAACCGCCATACTACGGAGGGACAAAACATAGTCAATGGTTGAGCAGTAAGGAGATGGATGGTGAGGTAAGTGGTGAGGTGATAGTTAAGGCATGTTAGTTAAGGTGACTACTGCGGTACTACTGGCAGTCAAGCTAGTGACCGTGGTAGTGCGGTGAGCAGTTAGTGGAAGCGGTTAGCGGTTCGCAAGGTGGTTACCATAGTACTGCCACTGGCTAGAGGAGGAACCATGGTAGCACCTTAACAGCGGAGGAAGCGACAAAGATAGTCACCGCAATACCACAGGGGGCTCCAAAGAGGATTGCGGTAACACGGTAGCTGATAGCAAGCAAGCAAAAGATGTTTACTGCCGCACCGCATAGGGTTAACAGCATGACCACGGTGGTGTGATGGATAGGAATAGGGCAATCAAAGTCAACACCACTGTACCATGGGGAGTGGAAGGGTAAACCGCAGCAAGGCAGTAGAGAGTCCGGACAAACAGTCACCACCATACCATAGATAGTTAGAATAAAGCTTGCGGTAGAGCGATATAATATAAAACGAAATGAATAGGCGAACTATAGTTTAAGAAATTTAATTTGCTGATAAGGCAAATCAATTAAACATTTTACCTTCCATGACTCTTCAAATGTATTATATAAATATTTGAAAAATCAGTTGGCAGTGGAGGGGGGGGGCGAACAGGAGTTAGATTTTTCAGAAAATAATAAGATTGGGAATGCAAATAATGTATAGACTTTTTGAAGCAGAATCAATGGACAAATTATTATGAGTTGGTGAAACCCATTATGTATTTAGTTGTTGAGATGCTATAATCTTTTTATTTTCCTATCTGGTTGTCTCCAATTAGAAATCTTTAAATCATTTAAATCAAGATATCAAATATATTTCTGATTTATCAGAGTGCATTTTCACTTTGTGGGATTTGATTAACTGGTGTCTGCAAGTCAGAACTAAATTATTTTAAACAAGTCTTAGTGATTTTAGGAATTTTTTTGGATGGTTAAAGAAGAACCTAGTAGGAAAACATTCTAGCACAATTTATGCAAGTCATTAATTTGGTGAAGTCACATGCGAGCCATGGAATTTCATTTTTCAAAGTGCCTAACAACTAGAATTAAGACAGAGAGGGAAACACACATACAGTTCTTGATATTTTTTGACTCCATTTCTCAGGTGGATAGAAGGCACTGATCTACCATAACCCAGATGTAAAATTCATATAAAACAACATATTCAAAATATTTCTTTTGTGCAGTAGGAGTAGTTGTATTCATTTTGTCTATCCACTCCCAATAGCCATTGTGGGTAGATTGTTTAGCAAGAAATATATTTCAAATGTGCATTTTTCATATAGGTTCACCCACCTAGGTCTAGTAGAACCTAAAGAGCAGAAGGTTCAATTGTGTAATTGGCCTTGTACGTTGGCCAAAAGTGTAGTAAGAACTTGGCAAACTCTTATGGTTAAAACTTGCATTTTTGAGAACCAACAGTTTGGTGACTTTGCTAGGGATTATTAAACTGAACCTAAGCCTTCATAATAAAGTAAGTATTTTATAGAGGACTCTGCTGGGAACAATAAATTATAGAATTTTCTCACTTTTGGAGAAAGTGAGTGGCGACTCTAAATGAACAAATGCATTGAAACCGATAAAGTGAAATATACTTCAGAAAGGAATCATCCTAGAGTTTAGACTATCACAATTTCTCACAACATGCAGGGAAGAAGGTCTTTGTACAAAGGTGGTGATGGTCCTAATGACAAAATTAAATGGACTTAGAAGAATGATAAGGGTAAGAAAATATCTGATGACATGGGCCCAACAAATAAAAACAAAACATCAAAAGCACCATTAGAGAAACGTAATTCATATGGTACACTGGAAAATGAAAACAACCCCTCTAGAGAACCTCATACTCCTAAGGAATAGAGGAATCCATTCTATCGACCAGACCTTGAGAAATTTAAGGAGTTCATGGCTAAATGTGTTGCTGAAATGGAAAAGAGACAACATGAATATGATTAGAAAATGGCATTTCTTGAAGAGAATCAGGATGGACTTGGCTATGAAGCAACCTCTGAGGAGAACTATGAACATATGGCTCAAGATGAAATAAATGCAAGACTGGAACATGAGAGACAAGAAGTGGAGAAATCAAGAATAGAATATGAGCAGAGGATCCAAGCAATCAGAGAACTTGAAGAGTTGAAATTGGGGAAATATCAAATCAATACTCAAATGGCTAATTTGTATAAATATGTGCCACCTCATAGGTAGGGGAACAATAACACAAGCCCATCGAATTCCTCATAGGCCCAACAAAATCAGCCAAGGAATCAATATAGACCCTCAAATGCTCCATCACAACATCAAGGTGCTCAGCCACATCCTTATCAACACCATGTGCCCCCACAAGGTCAAAAAAGTGTGGCAATGTCTCATAATAATCCATTGTACCAGCATCAAAATTACCAAAATCCACCTCCTCCACAATGCACAACCATAATCAGGTAGTTTGATTTGGTTGGATTTCAAATATGTCCCTATCCTATGGACAATAGTTGGAGAAGCTTGGTCCCAAAGTTCACAAGAAGTAGTGCAATTATAGCTGAAGAACATTTAAGGAGCTTTAATGCTTTTATGCAAGATTTGGATATGTAATATGAAGATGTGCAGATGAGGTTTTTTATGATGTCACTCATTGAAGATGCCAGCGATTGGTTTTTTGGTTTGCCAACAACCTCTATTAATTCTATTCATGTGTTTTATGAACAATTTCTTGAGCAGTATGGGAATCGATATGCACTAGAGTTTGCTTTACATGAATTGGTGACTATTCAGAAACATCAAAATGAGTCAGCTTATGACTTCAACCAGAGGTTTTCTAAGTTGCATAATAAGATACCTCCTGGATCCAAATTAGCTAATCCTACTGCATTGAGTATTTATTTAAAATATTTTGATCCTAAGACTAGATATGAGCTTAGGAATAGGTGTCCTAGGAATTTAGCTGAAGCTCAAAGGATAACACTCACTATTAAAAATAATAGGAAGGCTATAGGGATGATTGCTAAGAGGGATAACCCAAGGGTTCCCCAATATTCTCCTCCAAATAAATAGGAAAACACATATAGAAATGAAAGGCCAAGACTACATGACATGCCATATAATACAAATTGGAGGGATGAAAAGCTAGTGATGGATAGGCCAAGAAATACAGAGACACCCAATCCTTTGAAGAAGAGAGGGACATACATGGTTGATAATAATCCTTGGTGTTCAGTTTGTGACTTGCCACATTATTTAGAGCATTGTGTTGTAGCTCAATAAATGTTAGGAAAAGACATAGCAAAAAGTAATAATGAAGAAGATCATAAAATATATTTGAATTCTCACACTCTTCACTCTGTAGAGAAAGGGTATTCATCTTCAGAAGAAGGAGGATATGAATATAATGTTGATCATCAGAAATATAATGTTCACATGGCAGAACAACAAGTTTTTGTTGATTATGAAGAAAGAGATGATGAACAAGGTCCTCCTACTACATCATATCAGACTGGTAGGGGAAATATGAGGAGACCAACTGAGGAAGAAATTAAAAGATTGACTATTGCAGCAGTTGAGCAGGCTAAAAGCAAGAATTGGCTGAGGAATAGGACAGTGAATGAGAATGAAGGTGTTCCTAGAGGAATATTCTTGAAAGATAAAAGGATGTCAAATCAAATATCAAAAAAGATAAATGATGAGCAATCTGATAAAAAAGAACAAAAATATGTCCCTAAAGAAGAAAGTAAAAAATTTACCAAGGATAAATAAAAGATAGATCATACATCCAAAAAGGAGAAAGAGGAGAACAAAGGAGAATCAACAGAACAAAAGAAGGCGATCAGAGCTGAAAGTGCATCTTTTGATTTCATGCAAGATTTATCCCAGGTAAAAATGTCTGTCCCATTACTTGAAATGATGAAAATTAAAGAGTATAGGGAAAGTGCTATTCAATTAATATATAGTGGGAGGAATCAAAATATAAACTTTGAACAAAAGGAGAATCTTGGAATTGTTGAAAGGAAAGGAAAGATAAAAGTCTCAGAAGTTTTCCTAAATGCTGCATTGATGAATACATCACAAGTTGATCCATTTTTTACTACTCTACTCATAAATGGTAAATGGGTAATAAATTGCATGATAGATTCAGGTGCTTCTATGAATATCATGCCAATAGGGGTGATGAAACAACTTGGTATATGGATAGATATTGAGGGTGGTAAATGTTATGCCATGGATAGTAGGCATGTCCTAGTTATGGGGATTATGAAAGATGTAGAAGTGAAATTAGAAACCTACCCACAAGAAACCTATAATATTGATATAACTGTGATTGATACACCTCCATAGTTTGGAATGATTTTGTCAAGACAATGGACTGTAGCAGTTGGAGGTAATGTGCAGTTTGATTTATCATATGCCACAATTCCAGTGAATGGTGAAGAAGTAAAATTGTATAGAGAACCAAGGGTGAACCAGATTGTTAAGTGTATTCCTCAAGAACAACTCAATTGATTCTGTGATGTGGATTTAGGGATTTTCAAAGTAGAATTGTCTCAACCAGAATTAGTGAATACTAACCCAATTGATAAGCTTGTTTCTAGAAATCAGCAAGGTGTGTGAAAAATGTATTTTGATGGGGCATGTAGCCAAGAAGGTAATGGAGTTGGGGTAGTTTTCATATCACCTGAAGGTACAACTTTTAAATATTCATTTTTGTAGGCTTTTGAGTATACAAACAATGTGGTAGCGTATGAAGCCTTGCTGATTGGTTTGAACATGGTTGTCAAGCATAAGATTAAGTTGTTGACTGTCTTAAGAGATTCTGAGCTAGTTGTGTCACAAGTTAGATCAAAGTATGCTGCAAAGAACAAGAGGCTGAAACAATATTAAAATGTTGTGTGGGATACAATGGAACTATTTGATGCATTTTCAATTGATTGGATAGATAAATCTGAAAATTTTTATGGCTGACTTCTTGGCTAGTGTAGCTTTAAAGAGGGATGATATCACTTTGGAAGGAGTGTCTCAGGTTGAATTCAAAACAAGACCGAATGTCCCTGACAACATATATAGTTGGCATGTTTTTAATGATGATACTGACCTTTTGAAGTTTCTTCATTGTATAGATCAGTATAAGGCACATGAGATTGATTTCAATGCTTTTGTGGATGAAGTAGATGAGAAACAGACTATATTTGGGAAGAAATTTTTTTAGCTAAAAACCAACAAGCTTCCCAAAGGGCTTGTAGCATTGGAAAGAGTGTATGATGGGAGTGATCATTCTCTCATGAAGCAACCACCTATTCAGAAAGAATATATTGAAGAAATAAATCTGGGAACTAAATTAGCACCAAAAAGGGTTTATATTGGAAAGAAAATAAGCCCAACCATCAGGAGAATGTTGATTGCATTACTGAGAAAGTACAAGCATGTGTTTGCTTGGTCTTATGAGGATTTGAAGGCATATAGAGAAGATATTTTTCAACATGAAATTCCACTTAAGCCAGAAACAAAGCCATTCAGACAAAATCAGAGGCCTATTAACCCAACTCTAGAACCTAAGATGCAAAAGGAGCTAGAAAAGCTCAGGGATAGAAGTATTATTAAACCCATTAGACATTCAACATGGGTCTCAAATTTGGTTCCAGTCAGGAAGAAGAATGAGGACATAAGATTGTGTGTAGGTTTCAAAAATCTTAATGTTGCTTCCCTAAAAGATAATTATCCTCTCCCAAACATGGAGGCAATAGTAGACAAAGTAATAGGATGTGAGTTATTGTCAATGATGGATGGATTTTTTGGATATAATTAGGTCAAAGTCAAAGAATCTGAGCAATACAAGACAACATTCACTACACCATGGGGAATGTATGTCTATGTAAGAATGCCATTTGGTCTCACAAATGCAGGAGCTACCTTTCAAAGAGCCATGGATGTGGCATTTTTCAGATCTAATTAATGCTATAATGGTGGTGTATCAGGATGATCTCACTACTTATTCCAAAAGGGTAGAGAGTCATGTGGGAGATTTGGAGAAGATTTTCATCCAAGCCTTGGAATATGGTATTAGTCTTAATCCAAAAAAATGTCATTTTGTTGTTACAGAAGGTAAGATTTTGGGGCTTATTGTGTCAAAAGGTGGGATTAGGATAGATCCTGAAAGAGTAGATGCCATAGATAAAATCCCCATTCCCAAAACTGTCAAAGAAATCCAATCATTTTTTGCCAAATTAACTTTATTAGAAGGTTTGTGTCCAATTTTGTTGAGATTGTTAAACCTATATCTAAGATGTTGAAAAAAGGAGAGAAGTTGGATTGGACTGCTAAAACCATGGATTCCTTCATATTTATAAAAAGAGCTTTCAAAGAAGCCCCTACCCTAAAGTCCCCTTATTTTACTAAGCCATTTTTTCTTTTTTCTTTTGCTTCATTTCATACCATAGCTGTTGTCATGTTATAGAAGAATGATGAAGGCCGTGAACAACCTGTTTCCTTTTTTAGAGAATCTTTACAGGGGTTAGAATTGAAGTATGATATTATGGAAAAATAGGCTTATGCATTGGTCAAAGCAGCAAAAGCTTTTAGACCTTATCTTGTTGGAGCTAAGCTAATTGCTTATGTCCCACATGGAGCTGTGAAGGATATCTTGGTGTAGACAGAAGTGACGAGGAAGAGATGCAGATGGATTAATAAAATCCAAGAGTTCAATATGGAGATTCAAATTACCAAGCTGGTAAGAGGACAAGGTCTGACAGGGCTGATGACAGAAATGAATATTGAAGCAACGAAATCTGCAATGTAGAAGGTAAGGCAGAGGTTGTTGCAAGTATTGAACATACTCCATGGTATACATATGTGATGTATTATCTCAAACACATGAAGTATCCTGAGGGGTTGAGTAATAATAAAAGGAGGACTTTGAATTTGCAGGCTTCTACGTACATTTTTATCGAAGGGGACTTATTCTAGAAGAATAGGGATGGTATATTGCTGTTATGTTTAGATGAGTCCCAGGCATAAAATGTCTTGAGTGAAATGCATGAAGGGGTGTGTGGAGGCCATTATTCTGCTAAGACCACTACACATAATATTCTCAGGGCTGGCTATTATTTTCCTAAGGTGTTCACTGACTCTTTTGCACATGTGAGGAAATGTGAGGCTTGTCAAAAAATTTCAGGGAAGTCAAAGTATCAAGGAGCCTTGCCACTTAGACCTTTGTAGGTAGAAGCTCCATTTCATCAGTGGGGAATTGAGTTCATTGGATAAATACAGGAAAGATCAAGTGAAGGACACAAATGGATATTAGTGACCACATATTATTTTAAAAAATGGGTGGAGGCTATCCCAACTAAGAAAGCAACTAGAAAGGTGGTGGTGAACTTTATGATGGAAAATATTATAACCAGATTTGGCACCCTGGTCAGATTAATCACAGATAATGGAATGTGCTTTAGATCTGATTATTTTAGAGATTTTTTCAAAACATATGGCATTAATGTTTCTTATTCCACCCCATATCATCCACAAGCCAATGGTCAGGCAGAGTCAAGTAATAAAAGTCTTTTGAAGATAGTAAGGAGGATGCTTGATACAAATAAAAAGGCATGGGATTCAAAGTTAAGATTGGTTGTATGGGTAGATAGGATTACAATGAAGAAGGCAATTAGAAGATATCCATTTGAACTGGTGTATGGGACACAAGCCATGATGCCACTGCAAAACCTTTTGCTAGTTTATAATTTTATTCTATAAGAAGACTTGGATATTTCTAAACCAATGGAGGAAAGAACGGAGCAGCTTGCAGAACTTGATGAAATAAGAAGAATGGCTCAGAAGCAAAATGTGAAATTGCAGTCACAGATGAAATATATTTTTGATAAAAAGGCCAAGGAGAGAAAATTTGACAAAAATGACCTAGTGTTGATGTGGAATTCTCGGTGTCAGGAGAAGGGGAAGCATGGCAAGTTTGACGGTTTATGGTTGGGTCCTTTTGTGATAACTTGTAAAGGAGGTGAAGATTCTTATTTCCTGTAGAACATGTTTGGAGAGGAGAAGCATTTTCTTGTACATGGGTAGTTCTTGAAGCATTTCTTCGCTTGAGGGATTGCAGAGGGTTAAGGATTGCCAGTGCATGTACAATTCTTAGTAAATCTCTTTAAACTTTCTTTTCCATGCACAGTAGTTTAGGAATTCTATTAGGTCTAGGATTTTCCAATACATGGACATTATTAGAAGTTCCCTTATTGAAAACTTTGTTTTCCTTCCATGTACAGTAGTGTTAGGTCTTCCATTCTCCATTTTCCATCTTCCATTGCTCTCATTTTCTTGTCCATTCATGTCTTGGTCTGCTCTCCCAGTTGCATTCTAGATTCTTGTAGTGATTTGCAAAATCACTCATCCCCAACAGGAGCCACTATTAGAAACAAAATTTTCATAAAATCTTCTTAGGGGTTTTACCCATTTGAACCCATTATTTTCCTACCTTTTCATAAAAAATAATTTCATACCCCCATTCATAATGTTAAAATACCTTATACCACCATCATTTACCCCTCATAGCCTTCACCACTTTACTATGGCCTTTTGCAAAGTGGCTCTCGGTATAGCGGTGATGATTATGCACAATCATGATAAAGCTTACCACCACACCGCGCACGGTCAAACCACAAGCCGTGGTAGCACGGTGGGCGGTGAGTTAATGGAAAGGAACAGTCAAACCGCCATATCGTGGGGAGTGGAAGGGTAAACCATGGCAAGGCGGTAGAGATTCGAGACAAGCATTCATCACCATACCACCGACAGTTAGAATAAAGCCCGTGCTAGAGCGGTATAATATAAAACGAAAAGAATAGGCAGACTATAGTTTAAGATATTTAATTTTCCAATAAGGCAACTCAATTAAATATTTTAAAAATTAGTTGGCAGTGGGGGGGGTGAACAAGAGTTATATTTTTCAGAAAATAATAAGACTGGGAATGCAAATAATGTACATAATTTTTGAAGTAGAATCAATGGACAAATTATTTTGAACTAGTGAAACCCATTTTGTATTTAGTTGTTGAGATGCTATAATATTTGTATTTTCCTATCTAGTTGTCTCCAATTAGAAATCTTTAAATCATTTAAATCAAGATATCAAATATATTTCTGATTTATCACAGTGCATTTTCACTTTGTGGGATTTGATTAATTGGTGTCTGCAAGTCAGAACTAAATTCTTTTAAACAATTCTCAATGATTTTAGGACTTTTGTTTGATGGTTAAAGAAGAACCTGGTAGGAAAAAATTTCAGCACAATTTATGCAAGTCATAAATTTGGTGAAGTCACATGCCAGCCATAGAATTTCATTTTTCAAAGTGCCTAACAACTAGAATTAAGACAGAGAGGGAAACACAAATACATTTCTTGATATTTTTTGACTCCATTGCCTAGGTGGATAGAAGGCACTGATCTTCCATAACCCATATGTAAAATTCATATAAAACAACATATTCAAAATCTTTCTTTTGTGCAGTAGGAGTAGTTGTAGTCATTTTTTCTATCCACTCCCAATAGCCATTATGGGTAGATTGTTGAGAAGGAGATGTATTTCAAAACTGAATTTTTCATATAGGTTCACCCACCTAGGTCTAGTAGAATGTAAAGAGCAGAAGGTTCAATTGTGTAATTGGCATTCTACGTTGGCCAAAACTGTAGTAAGAACGTGGCAAACTCTTTTGGTTAAAACTTGATTTTTTGAGAACCAACAACTTATAGGAGAGTTATGTTGAGATTTGTAATGTTTGAATTCTCTAGATGACTTAAATCTAGGTAAAAGAGATGCTCTAAGTCTTTTGGAAGCAATGATGATACTAGGGGATGAAAATATGGGTGATATGGAAAGTGATTTTTGCAAAAAAATTGGGACAACACTTTTGACTTGAGTTTGATGTTTTGATGTTAGGATAAAGGATGTTTATGAACTTGGAAATCTATAGGGTAGACTCGTGACCTTCAAGTTAAACTAGTCCAAATATGATAACTAACTTAACTAGGTGCATGGAAAAGGATACATTTCACATACAAAGTAGCCAAGTTAGAGGTTGGGTTTGATTTGATGTTTAAGTTAAAAAGTGTTGGTATATTCGAAAGTTTGAAAAGTTTTGTGAAGTGAAGGATGAAATTTGATGAAGGGGTGGATTAAATGTTTGACCCAATGTTGACCTAGAGTGATCCTTTATTTGATAAGACCAGGGTAGTGAGAAACATGCTAGACCTCTAAATATTTCAAATCCTAAAGACCCAATGTTTTAGATAGGTTGATTATCATGAAAAATACTTGGATTTTGACCCATAAAGAATGCATACCTGTTTGGATGTTTCCTTAGTGCACGTTCATAAAATTTTACCAAAAAATTGTTTTTTTTTTGGTATAGTGCTGAAATGTAGTTTTTGATTGCTTTTGAACTAAGATGCCTAAGCTTGTAATCTTGATTGGTAGACCTTATCTTGGGGATTTTTATTTTGTGTGAGATAATTTAGAGGAGCCTAATTTAATGGAATAAAAGAGGATATTTATTGCCACGCGGGGGTGGTAATTTAGACCGTTTGGCCAAAATATTGGCTCTTTGTTCTTCTTTATGTAAGATGTTTGCAGTAATTCTCCATTGATTGGATGTTTCCTTGGTTTCAAAGTGAATATTTTCAAACTAATAATGATATATGTTTTTTCTTCCTCAATGAATTCAAAGTTTGGTTGAATGATAACACCTGTAAGTTTGGGTTGTTGAATGAGAGAGATCAGTCTCCAAATGTTCATGCAGGGTTTAAATTGTCAAGTTATCTTGCTTAAGTGATTTTATTTTACCACATACACTTGTCTTGATTAAGTTTTCAAACTTAAATGTTTATGTCTAAAACATCATAACTTTCACAATGTCCATTTTGTGAAAATCATGAGGTTGAAGCCATAATTGCCTATGTTGTCTTTAGAAAATATGGATTGAGATATAAGTCAAGATATTTAGAAATCTATAAGGATAAAAATCCTTAGGACAAGCAATAATATCATGGCTATTTCAAAAACGTATCCATATTTAGGCCAAAGTGTTTGAAATTTTGAGTAACATCACGAATGCTTGTTTTCAATGTTTTAGATCCAAGAAAGGTATTAAATTGACTCACAATCATTTACAATCCTAGGTTGAAATGGCCATACTTGTTGATTCCACACATAGATTTCTCCAAATACTAAGACAATGCGAACAGTTACAGATTTGGTGACATTTTCTCCCCTCCATGACACACACTTCTCGGGACCACCAAATCTCAAAATCTTGAAGATCCTAAGATCCTAAGGATTTTTCTGTTTCAAAAATGAATAGTACAAATTTGGGGAAGCTTTAGAACAACCATTCTTGCACCAACAAGTATTAAGGATTTTGGATTCTAAACAATGGCTTGTAATAAGGGCTTTTGTTCAAGGTGGCCATACACACAAAAATATTCGCTCAAGATTATGGAGAATAAAGAGGCCTCCCAATCTCTTCCTAAGAAGATATTTTGATGTACCACATAGGTACTATGGGTGAAACTCTTTGGTATGACACATACGCACCATTTTTTTATGACTTTAGTCACAATTTTTTTTTATATAGTGACTTGGAAGAACTTGGATTTAGCTCGTTACTGCTTGGGTCATTCTCTCCTTTCAAAGCGGGGAGGTTGGCCCTCTAAATATAAACAATATTAAGGAAGTACATTTGTGGTTTGATCATCCTAGTTCACATAAAATAGGGAGTTAACATACACCACACCTTTTCCCTACACTAGCAAGGGGTTCATTTATAATCCAAATTGAAAGATGTAGGTGATTGCAAAAGTGTTAAGGAATGTTTTTGTTTCTCAAGGTCATCAAGTGGTATGAGAGAATCGCATACACATTCAATAACAAAGATGTAAATCAAAACACAACAAATACTCGTTAATTTTAACCCATGAAGCTAAGATGAATTTATTTTATGCACCAAACAAAATGTTAAGTTGCCTTGCTCAATTTTAAAACCCAAAAGACGATGATGAGATGAGGATTCAATTTTAGTCCCATTTGAGCATTCATTTTAAACCCAAATGAAATTTAGTGAGGTCCTAGAATGTAAAGTAAAAATCATAATAAATTGGGTTATAATTGCCCCAAAGTGTTAAATTCGTGTTACAATCATAAAATATTATTATGAGAATGCTTCTTCACTTTAGTCTAAAAACCAGAACAACGTTAGAGGCATGTTAGTACTTTGATGACTCAAAAAAATAAAAACCCATGCTAAAAAAATATCGTTAAACTTCTTACCAAAGTTGGGCATCACTATTCATGATAGCATCATTCTGGTGAACAAGGGCATCACTCTGGTTAATTTGGGCATTGCTCTACAGACAAACTTGAGAGAACGATAATATCACTATTTTTTTGAGCATCATTGTTTGCAAATCTTCAACACCTATATATAATATTAACATCGTTATTTGATTAATCAATGTCGATGTATTTGATAGCCTATGTTGCTATTTGAAATGACAATAGCATTGCTATATGGTGACCAAGGAAAATTTTTGTGGTGAATCTTTTCCAATTAGTGAATTCTAGAAATCGGCCAAGTCAAAATTAGTGAATTAATCACACCCAATAGGGTGTCCAAATCGCCTGGATTTTATGAATTATCAATCCAATGCATTTCCATTCAATGACAACCACATATAAAAAATATCCATCAATCTCCCCATTTGGCATTGATGGAAACACATGATGTGAAAAACACCATCAATGATACTTTCTCTTAGCACTTTTTGCACCTTAGATTTTGACTCTTTTCTCCTTAACTCTTTCATAGTTTTTCACAAGACTCTTCTCCCCCTTTGACATCAATGGAAAAGGTACACATTATCTTTCTCCACAAAAGCTTTGAACCACATTTCTAAACATCTGACTACTCCCCCTGAGTAGCAGCCACCACAACATCAATCTGGATCACAAGATATGACTATGAAATGCATTGAATGATGCAAGTTATTGCATCTTAATTCTGATTAGGAGGGTTAATCACCCCTAGCTTCCATCTAAGATACTCAAAAGTATCCTTAGTCAAGGGCTTGGTAAAGATATCTACAATATGTTGCTTAGTGGGCACATACTCCAATCTGACTTCCTTTTCACTCACTTTCTCTCTCAAAAAGTGAAACTTGATAGATATATGCTTGGTTTTTGAATGCAGCACTAGATTCTTAAAAATGTGAATTACACTTGAATTATTAGAAAATATAGCAATAGGTTCATCATACACAACTCTGATACCAATTTTTGGCAACACAAGGGTAGACAACTAAGAGAGGAGGTGAATCAATTGTCACAAAAATAATACTTATTAAACTTATTCTCAAATTTAAAATAAAATCATGAAAGCATAAACCATCACCACATCAAAAACACACATAACACCAAGATTTTTACATGGAATCCCTATTAGGGGAAAAATCATGGTGGAGATTATTCCACAAGATTATACTCTATTAAAAGTATTATAAATGGGGAATGCACATGCATTCAGGCACACTGCCTAGAGCTCATTGCTCAAATACAAAAGTCTCACTACCAAAAGGAAGACTCACTATCTTATAGTCACATTTGGATTACATTTGGAAGATTTGAACTAAGAAAATAACATCTTCAAATGCCTAAATACAATTTCGATTAAGCACATAAAAACTTTCTTCTGCTCACTCTTCTTCACACTTTACTTCTACCTTCAAAATATTAGAATATTATGCACACAACATACCCTCAAATTTTATAAACAATCAATCATATATATCTGCAACTAAGGATAACATCAACTACATGTTGGCCCAACAAAATATAAAATGTGTACAAACTGTCGGCCGAAATCAATAAAAAATTTATCAATGCAGACCAAACAATGTCAACCAAGACATAATAAGGACCCAAAAAACATGTCTCAAATGCAAAACACCTTAAGAAATTATGCCTCGAAGATTTGCAACATGCTACAATCACCCTGTCGGCCATGATCATGAAAAACATTAACTCACAGAAGAAAATCACCAATCGCGAGCACAACAATCAATGCAAACCAACAACATAGATAAAGCATGATCTAGAAACATCCACAAGCATCATGAATCACCATAGAAGCATCCACAACAAATCAAATTACTAGAATCACATCATCTTCTTTCAGGATCACCAACTAAAGCAACATAAAAACTTTCAAAACATAGATAATCATAACTTAATCAAATCTTCATGCAAACCTCTAAAAATTCATGTGGATAAAATATATATACTTGTCAAAAAACCCTTTAATCTATAACTTCTTATCATCACTATACTGAGCTAGCCAACATAATGAACTTCACTGCATCACCGACAACCTACAACTTATTTTATTACAATTTTCTCAGTATCCTTGACATATACAACCTTAGAGACATTAATGGAAATATTGTTGACATCAATGACAACCACATATCATTAATATCCAACAATCTCCCCTTTTAGCATTGATGGTAACACATGATGTAAAAAACACCATCAATGATACTTTCTCTTAGCACTTTCTCCCCCTTAGATTTTTACTCTTTTCTCCTTAACTCTTTCACAATTTTTCACAAGACTCTTCTCCCCCTTTGACATCAATGAAAAAGGTACACATTATCTTTCTCCACACAAGCTCTGAACCACATTTTTCAAAATATGACTACTCCCCCTAAGTAGAAGCCACCACAATAATCAATGTGGACAAACAACATAGATAGAGCATAATCTAGAAACATCCAAAAGCATCTTGAATCACCAGAGAAGCATCCATAACAACTCAAATTACTAGAATCACATCATCTTCTTTTAGGAAAACCAACTAAAGCAACATAACAACTATCAAAACACAGATACTCATAACTTAATCAAATCTTCATACAAACCTCTGGAACTTCATGTGGATAAGCTATATATACTTGTCAACAAACCCTTTAATCCTCAACTTCTTATCATCAATATACTAAGCTAGCCAACATACTGAACTTCACTGCATCATTGACAACCTACAATTTATTTTATTAAAATTTTCTCAATATCCTCGACATATATAGCCTTAAAAAAATTAATGGAAACAGTGTTGACATCAATGAACCACATATCAAAAATATCCAACACATTCACCAATGATTTTTTTTATGAGGCATATTTAAGAAACAAATTCATCATAACAAAATACGCATTTCAAATGGATTGATTAATATTTTCTCTTGGAATCCCGAAAGCATGTAATAAAACACCTACATGTTCACCAATACTATTAAAACAACATTGTATCAGGACCCATTTTTCCAATTAAAATTTATAAATAGTTTTTTATGAGGACCTATTTCACCAATAACATTAAAAAATAATTACATTTGCGGACACATTTCACCTAGAAAATTACAACGTATCGTTGTATAAGCACGCAAGATTCACCAAATTTTAATATACCATTTAAAAATCCTACGAAATTTTCCAAATATGGATTGATATAAATACAATCAAAACTGTCATTTATTCTTAAACATTTTGTTCAGTTCTTAGGTTCTTGATTTGGAAGTCTGTGAAAGCTGAAAACATAGACTTAAAGGTGAGTAATCATTTCTTCATAGCGTTATTAATTATAAGATTTATTTATCTCTTTTCCATTATTTCTTCAATCTTAAAGATGATATTGAGTAGGAAATGGCATCTATATTCTCTATCCTTCTTAAACAAGAAGACATTTTTTCTAGCTTTTATTTGAAGTGATAGATCAATATGTTGAGTAGTAAGGGTAAGACTCCTTAGGGTGGTGAAGGAACTAGAAAGCCATCAAAACGTAGACGTACCATACAATCTTACTTTGGAATTGGAAATGCTTATGATCCATAAGATCAAGATGGAGCTACATCATCAACTCTTCCACCAAATATTAATGAAGAAGGCATTCACAATACCTCACCGCTACTAGAAAGTCAAGGTGAGATTATCATTGAGTTAAATGTATCAAATAAGGATGGAAATACCATAGAAGATGTTCCAAGGGATAACCTAGCTAGCCAAAATGAGATAATTGACTTGGATTGGGATGATGTTGGTAGCAAGAAAAGAAAAGGAAAATAAAAAATGAGGCGCGAGTGGGAAACAACAAGGAATTTTCAATTTGGTTGGTTGTCAAAGTACCCATTCATTGTACCAATGGGGAAAGAAAATGATGTTCAAAGTGAAATAGAATGCATGTGTACAATTTGTTGTTGGAAATGTAGAAGAGATAGGAAGTTGCATCTAAAGCTTGACACTATAGAAAAGCATATCGGTAAAGTTTATGAGAAATAAATCATATATAGAAAGGAACAATGAGTTGTACGATGGAAATCAAAGGAAGAATGTCTTTATGTTAAGTATGCCATGAAATATGAAGAGTATAAGAAAAGAATTTAGAAGCTTGTTGCATGTCAAGGTACACTTGAGGCTCAATTTGGAAAAGCAATGGAAGGAGAAAATTTGTCAAAAACTGTTCAGATGAGTGTTATTTTTCATATTTTGTCTAAAGGGTGTCCTATGAAAGACTACCTAGAATATTCTAATTTATTATCTTTTTTGGGTGTTCCTCACTTTCCCTTCTCACATTGGTCAATAAATGCTAGATGGGAATGGGAAAAATTTCTTGCTATAGTGGAAAAGAAAGATTTAAAGGAGAAAGCAAAAGAGTCAAACTTCATTGCCTTATCTTTAGATGAAGTTACTACGGTAGAAAATACTTCTTGGGTCTATATGTATTTCTATATGTAGAAAAAAATGTTCACCAATCTCATCTTCTTTGTGCTCATAAAATGAAGGATAGTTCAACATCACAAAATCTATTTGAACTAGTCTAAAAGTCTTTGAATGAAATTGCAAGTATGGATGAGTTGACAATTGCCAAAAATTTGGTGTGTGTAGGAGTTGATGGAGCTGCAATGATGCAAGGTCAAAGGAGCGATGTTTGCACAAAGTTACAAACTAATTGTGCACCATACATGCTTGGCATCCACTACATGATCCACAAAATTAATTTAGCATTCAAAATTATAAGCAAGTTTCCTACAGTATCAAAAGTGGAAAATCTAGTCCGCGAGATCTACATATACTTCTACCAAAGTCCTAAATTTTTCATAGAATTTCAAAAAAAATGTAAGGGAATAACACTAGGAAACAAGCTTCTCAAGGGTGTTGATACAGATAGATCTCCCTGCATAGACTAGTGCAACAAGTTCTTTCATAATATCAATCCTTGACTAGAGTAATGTACGATCATCACAACACAATAGACAAAGCTCTTGACCTCTTACATAGGTTAATCAATATAGAGATAGTCTTGAATTTAGCTAGTCTTCTCCCCATGTTGGATGTAATGAAAAATCTTGTGAAGAAAGACCAAGACAAAACTATGTATATTGATGAATATGCCAAACTATGTAAACATACATTTTCGACCCTTGATCATCTATATCTAGATCTAACACAAGAAAGCCCAAATTATTTTATGTGGTAGAAAATTACTGATTTGAATAATCCTAATAATTATTTATAGTTTAGTGCAAGCTGAAAATTATGTATCTATGTACGTGGATATGAGATACCAATGTACCATTGAAAGATAACTAGGTGCTCTAGTAGAGAAATAGCTATTAACAAGAAATATTTTAACGACATTGATAAATCTATTATGATAATTTGAAGGAAATTGTAAAATATCTTTCTTTGAAGATTCATGAAAGATTCCATTGACATGAAATACTTGAAGCCATGGGTATTGTGTATCCTCAATTTTGGGTAAAATGAGATAACCCAAAATATTTTCATGATAAAATAAAAATATTTATTGATTTTTTTTCGAAAAGTGTAACATACAATGAGCAGACAATAGAAGGAATTTTAAATGAAGCTAAGATTAGACAAAAATGTAATAATTTTTCAATAGCTATGAGGGACCAATATGATTCAATGGCATGGAGAAGGCCTTTGAACTAGGATCAATAACAAAGGTTTGGACAAACTTAGGTCAGAGTGAAATATTGTGTGGTACGATATCAGAATATTTCAAACCTATTGATTTATGTCAAACAATGATATTGGGGTTGGTGGAGGATGAGACAGTTTTTAGTTCATTAGCATTTTTTAAATCAAAGCTAAGAAAGAAACTAGACAAGAATTTGGAAAATTTCTTCAGGATGAAAGGAACTGCGTATAATGTCAAAAAAATTCCTTTTGAAAGGGCACTCACAATATAGAGGTCCACATGTGAAAGAAGAGGGATTGGGTTGTGCAACACTCCAATTCCAAATGTTGGTACTAGTGGCAGTGGTAGTGGTAGTGGGACAAATGATAGTGACACAATGAATGTTGAATTTGAGATGTAGGCCGAAGAAAATGAAGAGCAGACTCATAATTAATACGACTCTTTAACTTTATCTCAAGATGAATGTCAGTTTTAGGACCCTGACTTCATTTGGGAAATGGAAGTTAATTAGCAACTTTTAGGTATTTATATTGCATTTCATGAATTAGTTTCCATTGTTCCAAATTGTAGTTGATATTTTATATTGTATTCCATGAAATTGTGAATCATTGCACTTCATGATATTTTATTTTATATTGCAGTTCATGAATCATATTCCAAACTATAATTGATGATATTTTATATTGTATTCCATGTTATTGAATTTGATGTTTTGTTTTCATCATTTTTAAAGAACACTTATCAAACTACTTATAAATTCCTATTGCATTACCATTCACACAATTTTTGATAAATAACTAAAAGGAATATTAATCCATTCCTTGAACATAAGATAACAATTCAACATCCATAACTTATAAATAACCATTGATTATTTTGAGTTAGATGATAGTGAATACAATACTATAGAGCAAGATAAGTCAATATTATATTCAAAATTAAAGATATTATAGTGTCTTTTCCTTTTACCTACATTCTAATAATCTAATTCAAAGTTGACCAGGTTTTACTCATTCCCAGTCTCTTAGGTCATATATTATGCCTTTGTGTTCATTTACTCATCGCCCCCTTGAACCTAGTGTTCCTAGTTGCTACCTATATAATCCTTATAAATATTGCCTTGTCTTATGCGGGTCATTAAATTCTTTAATTCTTGTTCTTTCCCTAAGTTTGGGTTTTAAAATTCTCTCGATATCATTCATGTTATAAACCTAGGAAGGCGGCCCATTTTAATTCATGTAATAAGTGTACATGCTTATTAAAATTCTTTGTTATGCTTGGTGAGTCCCATTGGCTACTTTTCTATTGGTTCCCCTCCATCTTGTGAGATTAAATTAATCAAATTAAGGAGCTGGTGAGATAGCGGGAAAACAAAACCTGAACACCCTTTTGGTGGGTCCTACCACTACTCAAAGGCACCGATGACTAACTGACCGGTTGTCTCACCGTTATCTACTTGTCACCGTGCCACCACGGTCACTATGTTAACCATGTGCGGTATAGCGGTTGGCATTTCCTACTATGCTTTTCCACTTCCTCCATTGTCTCCCACCTTACCACGGTGTTCGTTCAGTCTATTAGCAGTATAGCAGTAACATCTTTACTAACCATCATAGTCCACCACTTTATCGCAGGCATCCTTCTAGTCTGCTACAGTACCATGGTAAGCCCTCTGACTGCTTCCTCGCTACTGCTACACCGGTTATCTCACCGCGGTCAATGAATTGACCGTGCGCGATGTGGCAGTAAACGTTTTATGCTTGCACCTTAGCTGCTACCTCCATACCGCAAGCTCATTGTGGGTGGCTGCGGTTGGGCGGTGAATAACATGAAGTGATTATTAAGGGAGCGGTAAAGGTTTAAAATAAATAATGAAGTGGATAGGGAGAAAAATGAACAATTTTAATGAAAGGATAGGAAAATGATGGATTTAAACGGAGAAAAACCTTAGGATTTTAAATGAAATTTTGGGTTCTAACACAACAGTACCATTGCTTTAATCTTCCTAAGTCAGGAAAAAATATTTCCTAAGTGAAGAATGAATTAAGTCTTAAGTCATTAATCTCAAGGGTCTTTGTCTTGTTGACTTATTTGGGTCCCCTTCTTTAAAACTAACTTTTATGCATGTGTAGATTTTTCGACCATTAGATTGGAGGACTCGATCTTGGCCACTCCCTACCAACCCCACAAGAATAAAATAATACTTTCTAAAATGTTGTGGGGTCAGCAGGTTGAAGACATGTGTTCCACTGTAGGTGTGGGCCCCGATCTCCACTCACATACTCAACACCTTAAGGTTTTAAATCGGTGATCCACATGCAATGTTGAGATTTAATCTCAACCATTCCCCACTCACCTCGGAGGAATAATATAATGTTTTATGAAAAGTATCAGGGTTAGTAGGTGAAAGAAATGTGGATTTATTTTTCCACTTGGAAAATAAGGTGGAGCCCACAGAATGAATGAGTAAGCATTCTAGCTAGCAAAATTTCATTGGCTGAAGGATAGGTGAACAATGGCAACAAAAATTAAAACCTTATTGACTCAATCTAAGTCATCCAAAATGCCATCTCATAAGGAGATCAATGACTGATATTCAAAATTGAATATGTGAACATGAGATTCATTCTACTTCGCATGAGTGAGTAGTAATGATAGAAAATAAATCTAGAGCTTCCCAATCTTGACCAAACTGCACATAAAAGATTGATTTTGCACATAATTGAAGATTGCAAATGAGTTTGAAGCATCCAAGAGATCAAGAAGTGCATTCCAAAGTTCAACGTGGCCAAAATTAGGGTTTCCTTCAAGCGAAAAAGTTGTAAGTAAAACAAATGCCATTATTTGTGCTTTATCCAATCTATCTTAAACTAGGGTAAATATTCATTGTCTTTCAGTTGAATTGGTTTGTGTGCTCTCTAGTTTCTTTATAGTGGTTTAAAATTGCACATAAGTTGTGAATTTATATCAAACCCATTGAAATTGTACCTTCGAGTCGTGACCTAGGTTTTGAACCTCTCTGTGTTGGAACCCTAGATTATTTTGAACCCACCTCATTACCAATGGTGCCCAAAGTACAAGTTCCTAGTTTTGAAACCACATCCAAGCGTATCTCCCAAGATATTATTGATCAACTAAAAACCTCAACTAGCAAGAAGGTTGAGGGAGCATCCCTATTCTATGGCCCTAGAATTACAGATGGATTACTATACAAGAAATTTTTTATCAAGGGTGTCAAGTTTCCCTACTGCAGATGGAAATTTTTCCAAAATTGGTTTGGGAATAGAAATTGTGGAGTCCCTGTTTGTAACACCTAGAGGTTGGATATCCGGGAAGTTGATCATCCCAAATGTATACATGGATGTAGACCTATTGAAAGACATAGCTGCAAGGTATGACCCTATTTCTAGAGTGGTTAGGGCATATGATGGTGTTGAAATGGTTAAGATAACCAAGGAAGATATTGTGGAAGTTTTTCAAGTTGCATGAGTGGAGTTACGACATGATCCCCATTGATCTTGAAATTTTCAGAAAAGAATATGAGAATACTAAGGTTTTGTTTAGGATAACAATGTTACCCATACACACTACATGTACTAGGGTTGGGAAGTCTAGAAAACAAATAAGGATTGGTAAAGATGAAAAGGGAACCTTTCTCATGAAGTACTTTTCCAATTACTTCAAGAAGATAGTGTACTCTTTGTGCCAAATCATTGGTTATGATCCACCAACCACCATGCCAAGGGGATACATGTATATAGTAGCACATTTACAACATGCAACTTACAATGTAGTTTATGAATATGCCACATACTTGGTAGAAAACACTCATCAAGGTTTGGTTGCATTACAGGTGGGGAAGAATTGGGTCAGATTTTGGTGGTATTCCCTTTTGAGCACTTGTTTTTATACAAGGGAGAAAAGAATTTTGGTGAAGATATGACATTAAGGAAAGTAGAGGTTTATCTTGAATTTACAATCCAGTGTTGGATTCAAATTCTTGATAAAGATGATTTGAAATTTGACTATGTGGTGTTCCATAGTGTTTTTGCTTTAAAGCTGAGGAGGTTCTTGATTCATGATCCACCAAGGATCCCCGATGAGATACATGAATTTTTGAGGCCCTTAAGGAGGAGGTCCAATTTGAAGATAGCTCGTAATTGGGTGGACATAATTCCATAACCCAACACAACCATTTTTAGGGTATATGGCACAAATGTGAATCCTTATGCATTGCAAAGAGATGTGCCATTGAGAATTGGATTCATTGAGATTATGAGACAACTGTGAGGAGCAAAACTGGTTAATTTACTAGAGAAACTGAAGAAAGTCCCATTCTTCCTTGAATGGATAACATTTTCAGATTTTTTAGTGGTCAAGGGAGGATGGAAGGACTTGGGATAGATTCTTGCACCATACAATTTGAAAACAGTGTGCCCAAGGAACCATGACCTTGAGGGATCCATTGCTGCTTTGAAGGAAAAGAATAAGAGTGGCTCCTTTGTTCACAACTTTTATTATCCTGAAGATGTAACTAGGAATATATTTTATTTTCAACTCCAAGATGAAAGAAAGGCCATGTATCTTACCTTCAACAAGATAGTGAAAAAGGTTCAAAAATCAAATCCCAACAATGATCCTCTACCCAACATTAAGGGAGAGTTGAATAGATTCATGTATGTTCTTGACAACTTTGAGAGTATATTTAGTGTTCTAAGGGAAGAATTCACAATCATAGACAAGAGGAAAGAAATGGCAGTAGAAGAAGAACTAGCAAGAAAAGAGGAGGAAAGACCCTCCTACCAACCACCCCAAAAAGTTAGAGTGTACTCCAAGAAGGAGGTAATAAACAAGAAGTAAACATTGCCAACCCCTACTACATCAGAGGGGTCAAGGGAAAATTATCCTATGAGGCCAATGTCATCACCTCACAAACAAGCTCCACCTATTGTAATTGATATTGATTCACCTCTGAGAGGTCCTTCTCCATCAAAGCAACCACCATCCAAGAGTAAAAGGATTGAGGTGAGAGGGGTAGTTGATTACCCTGAAAAAAATGAAGATGACATCTTGGTTACACTTGAAGAGATGCAACAAGTAATTCCTTCTCCCATAAGGGAGGTTGCATAAAGCTTAGGAGAAAGAATCCTTAGACTAGGAAAGGATGATATAAGTGGTTTGAACAATGCAGATGACTTGAGGCAGGAATCTTGCAAGGAATTTATGGAAGATGGCTCTTTTATTGAGACTAAAGCATTCAAATATTTTGTGTGGAGAGCTAAGGCTCAAGAATATGCAAAGAATGTGGAAAAAGAGAGGAGCCTACATCAAGAACTTCTCACGGGGATTATTCAAGCAAATATAAGGAAGGAAATGAGAAAGAATTTCAAGGTATCACAGCTAAAGAAGGAAGATCACTTGCACAAAAAATTGGTATATTATTTCTGCTTGAATGGGATATTACTGATGTAGTTGTGTTGGATACAATGAGGCATGAAAGGCCCTTGTTCCAAACTAAAGAAGAGGCCAAATTGGCACTACAAGGGTCAAAATTTGGTGAGGAATGGGATGCCTTGGCCCTTTGGTCATTATCTTTGGGTTCTAGTAAGCCAAGAGATGTAGAACTACCTGACTTTAGTGGGAAATTGATTATAAGGATATTTTATGATACTCTAGCATCGGAAGTAGCTGAAATGACGATAAACATTGCTAAATTCACTAAGGAAACAATAAAGATTATCATTACTAATAGAAAATTATACAAGGGAAAATATAAAGAACTTATTGATGAGTACAATAAGAGTCAGGAAAGGGTATCTGAATTGGAAACAAATCTAGCATTATTCAAGCAACATATGGAAACATTGAGGAATCGAGGCCCATCTAGCTCAAGTCATGTTGCACCCACTTCTCCAATAACACATCCTCAATCTCCCCCCCCTCCACTAGAACATTCCTTGGAAATAATTCCATACAACTTGGGCCAAGATCCAATTGCAATTGAGGAGCCAAGCACATTAGGTGCAGCTCCATCAAATGAGCCCACCAAGGAGCAATTATTTTTGCAAATTGAAGTGTATAAGAATTGTTTTCATAGGTTCAAGATACCATGTATGAAAATAATTCACAGATTGTTCATATTGTTTTGGAGAATTTGAATAAGAAGATTCAGGGTAAATTGAATAGTATTCATTCCAATTATTCTTTAATGTTGTAAGTAATAAATTTGTCTCAAAGAGACAAGGAATTAGCTACCCCAATCCTAGACAAATGGATTCCTAGGGTTGATAACTTGAAGCTCATTGCATTTGGGTCAGCACATTAGAAGGATAAGTATCCAAATATTGGACCAACTTATAAATTCATTAATAAGATTAAAGAATAAAAGTTTCAAGGGTATGCTACTCCTTTGAAGGTGAAAGTAAAAGAGTTGAAGGGAAAATTGATGAGGTGGATTTGGTTTTGTTTTCTGATATCCAACACACATATGATGAGTTAAAACCTCTACAGGCATGGAAAGATCAATTGGATACAAAAATTGTTTCCCGAGCATCACTAATATGTGAGAGTGTTGACATTTATGTATTGAAGAACACTCTTGAGAATTTATCTTTCACTAGCAACTTCCTGGAAGATTTTGATAAAGAAGCCTATTCAGTGATGGAAAAATATTCTCCCTATAGAAATAAGATGGATGAACTTATTGGATTTAATTGGCCTTTTGACACAAAATATGAATTATGGAAGAAGACATTCATTGATGAATTGGAGCTATAGACACAGTGATTGGGAACATACTCACATGGTCAAGTATAGTACAGGTCTAGGCTTAGAAGATGTAATGTATAAAAGATATGTTTCTCCCAATTCAAAATATAATAGGTAAGTCTTGACTATTGATGACTTGGACTGGTGTTGGATGTTGATCTAGATTTTGATTCACCTTTTCCCTCCTTTTGGATGCATTTTGTCATTTTGTTGAAAAAAATAAATATGTTGCAACGGTTTAAAGACAGCTATCTTCAACAAGCTTCCTTTTGGAAGGCACATGAATCTCCACCAACTAAAAGGTAACCTTTGTATCAATAGAGAATATTCTTTCAGTTTTTTGTAACCATTCCTCATGGAATGACCAATATAGGTTGTCAAATGAAAATGTGACATGTGTAATTTTTAGCCTAAAGCTTGTTTTTCTCCCTTGTTCTTATAAAATGGAATTCAGGGCCATTTGTGTGGGTCTCGTTTTGAATTCTAGATTTGAAAATTAAAATTAAGAGCACAAAGAAAATGTATTTTGAGTCTGTAACTTAGGTTTTGAGTCAAGAAAGTAGATTTTGTAAATTGTGTGGTTTTCAAGCATGTCTGAATGAATAATGCAAATATTTTGAGTCTATTTTCTCTCCATTTGTAACATTCCATGTGAGTTATTAATGAAAAATCGATCAATGATCCTTTCATTAAATTCCATTATTGTTTTGCAGTGAAATATGTTTTAATTATGGCCTTGGTTTAATGAATAAACTAAAATACCTTGATTAAAGCATGAATTCATATAAATAATTAATTAAAATGTTCTGATGGAATCATAGGTTTGTATGGCTAAATTAACATATTATTAATAATTTCATATTTTAATTGTGTTAAAGCTTGAACATGTACTCACTGATTCATCACTCAACTCAATGCTTAATAAAATATTAACAATAGTATTAGTAGTATATACAACAATGAACATCAAAAATCATTTAATGTGTATCTAGTAGTTGAAACCACTACTAGAATTTTTCTTCAAATGATAAAATAAATAATATAGATAATTGAACATTAACACATTAATGAAGTCTAAATTTGATCTTTTTTATTGATTTTCACATGAAGAAATACATAGAGGCATTTGCAATGCAAAATCTTGCTCAAAGACAACTTTTCATAGAGATAAGTTGGAACTTGGAAACTCATATTATCAAAAATCAAATCACTATATCACCTTTTCTAGCAACTTCCACTGTTCAGGCAGTGGAGTTGTCATTTGTTCTAACTAATTTTTTTTGACTTGAAGATTTGTTAACATGTCATTATTGAAATTGGAACCTGTCTTGAATTATTCAATCAATTTTACATTCAAGGTTATCAATGGTTTGATGGAATCCAAATAGTTCACCACATCTGGGTTCTAAGGAAACTAGTCCAAATCAATCTTCCTTGAACCCTCCATCTTCTTTTTTATATCATTCTTTCTAATGAATCAGTCATTTGTGTCAAAAGCCTCTGGAAAACCAAGCTCTGTGAAGTTCCTTACCTTTTCATCCACCTTCTTCATCTTGTCTGTAGCCAAATGCAAATATTCCCTTTTTTTACGTATTCTCAAACACTTTTCAATGATAGATGACAACATCATTGAGGTAGCAAGCCGATTAATAATCCCTTTTGATTTCAAATCATTATCACTGGCTTTGTAGACTGTTTGTTGAACTTGATTTATAGATTTCGCTAATGCTAGTACATTTTTGTTGTCCACTAAATATTTGTTTAGCTTCTTATAATGTAGTCTGATAGCATCAATCAATTGAAACATGTCACACAAATGATCAATCCTCTGGATTATTTCATCCTAGATTTTTTGTTTCATATGCCTCATTGTTTCTCTATAAAATGCAGATAACTTATTTTGGAAAAAGTTAATTTCATTTTTTTCTTCCATCAGCTCTACCTCCAATCTTTCATTTTTTTTCTCTCTTTTTCCAATTTTTATTCCCACTATGCATTTCCATTCGCAATGCTTAGTATTAGTTTTTTTGAAGTGGATTTTTCCTCATCATATTTTTTGTTGCTCTCATCTACCCTTTCCTTTAGTTCATTCACTTCTCTCTCATTTTGTTTATCCTCTTTGCTTGTTGATGTAGAGGCAAATTTTTTTATTCTTTTTTTCTAATCCATTGCTCTTGTTATCTACTGCTTTCCTATTTTATTTCTCATTTGCTAGGTCTTCTTGTAAATTTTCTATTTGAGTTTGCAACCTTTTTTTCTCTCTATCTTTCTTTAGAAATGATGTGTACACCAGTTCATTGTTCTTCTTTGATACATTAATTTTGTCAGTATTTTTGAGTCCAAAAAAATCCAATTGAAAGTTACTCACCTAGAATTCAGATTGATCCATCTAATTTGTTGATTTATTTTGAACTATGGGAACAAAAATTGTGTACTCCATGAATTCTTTATTTGTGTCAAATGTGGGTAATACCATGGTTGTTACAAGCTCTAAATTTATAGAAAATGCACTCTCCATCAGTTGCTTCTTTCCTTTTTTATACGTCTTATTTATTTTTAAACTCTTCAATGTAATCAAAACCTGGGGACGTAGGAACAATGGAACTATTTAATGGTGAAGGAATAGGAGTACTTGCAGTTGCTAATGATGTCATAGCCACATTCACTAGTAGTGGGGGGAGTTCCTAGAAATAACTCCTTTGTGGTGGATCCACTGGTAGTGTGACTTGGACGTGTCAAAATCCTTTGCCTCTTTTGTATGCCTTGATCACTTGGTGTTTGTGTGGTATATTGTATTGTTGTACTCTTGTGTGTAAGTTTTTTTTCTAGCACATGTTGACCACTACTAGTACTAATACCCATACCATCACCACCAGTGGTAGTGCCAGTTGCATGAAGCTTTCCACCATGGGCATGTCCTAGTTGTGATTGTATTTGACCATGAGGGTGAGGATTTGAAGCTATAACAAATTGAATTGTTGTAGTTCTACTTGTATTCCCTTGGTCTACCTTTTCAGCTCCAAGGCCTTGCTTATCAATAGGTTTTCTATGATCTACATTAATTATCGTACTAATGCCTTGTCCTTGGGACCCAAAACCACCAACTTCATAACCCATATTTTTGGCTATGGATACTCTTGAAGTATATGCTTCTTTTGTGACCTCACTTAAACCAGGTTTGAAATGGATTTGTTCTTCCCTATCATCATTAGATTCATCATCAGTTTCTTGGTTTTCATGTTCATCAAGATTCTCTATATTCCTCAATTTTCTAAACTCATTATCTTCTTCATTATCTCCATATTTTGCAGGAGCTCTTGGTTCACCTAGCTCTTTCCTCATAGACCAAAAGGAAATAATTTTTTATTGTGACCAATTTTTATCTATAACTTCCTTCTCTAGAGAATCTGGCATTTCTACTCTAGTAGATGGTTTATCACTTTTTTTATAATGCCCCACCACATAACCCTAGAGGAAGATGCAACTACTACGAAAGTGATCAATTTTTTTTCTTTTAAAGTGCAATTAATAACATGAAAAGTGCACTACACAACACATACAACCAATCTTACAACTGAATCCCATAACATAAACAATATCTCATTCATAGCATATAAATTATTACTCATGAATTTAAAGAACATGCATTCAAAGCAATAAACATCACATAAGATAGAAGTACATAAAGATTCATGATACATTAACTTCAAATAATGTTTACAATACTCATTCCCAGAATGAGGAAGATCGTGCAATAGAATTACAATTTAAAAAGAGTCCTCCTCAAATATAGTTGAGGAGTAATACAAATACAAATGTCCAATTGATACAATAATCAAATGAATGGAATGAAACAAATGGTGCACATGAGCTCTCCAACTAGAAGATCCCATCATCATGAACATAAGAAGGGAACCCAACGGAGTAATGTTCACATTCCACCCAACCAAGTGGTACTTGAAGGCCCACCCCCCATGCTAGGAGATAGTAACCAAGCTTCCTAGACAAGACCAACTACCTCTAGACATAGGTTGTCACAAGACTAAACTCAATCAAACAAAAATACAACACTAACACATTGGTTACATTACTTCTAGAGTTAACTAATCAATTGCATCACAAAGTTGCATGGGTTACCTTGGCGAATCTTCCTAAGCCCCGAACCCATCTTGGGTTGCCTTGGTAGCCTCTCACGACCCCCAGCCCCACATGCAATCTGATATGGAATCAATTATCTTTTGTAGAGACAAGATAACGATCTTTCCATTCTAGACCTTCTCATCTCATCCCAATTCTATAAAGCCCTTGATTCCATGAGCGAGGCACAATTATTCTTGTTAAGTGTAAAAATCTACCCTTTCCCCTAGTTCATTTATTTTCATTTTCACTAGATTAACTAACTTTCAAATGAGTTACCCTGGCACCTCTTTGTGTGTCAGCCCTCATTGAAAGCCACTCCCCTAAGACAACACGTGGGACAATCCACAACCCAAGGGTAAACTAGTGCACACTTATGGATATTAAATCCCCATCCAAAACAAAATGGCATCACATCCCCGTTCGTGGTAATCGAGTGATTCACTAAATTTGACTATACACACTACCCAAGGGAAATCAAAGGGATAACAATAAAATACAACAACCCCCAACTAAAATACCACATCTAGAATTCTTACTAACGCTTTTAAACAATTTCCCCCAAAACAAGAATAGAAGAAATTACATTTAAGAGGGCAATTTAAACAGGAAATAAATATATCTTTTAGATTTCCTAAATCCAATTTCCCTTTAGAGAAATATAGTAAAATATTGCCCAAATAACCTAATTTAATAAGATCTCTTTCAGAGATAGAAAATAAAATAAAATTAATCTATCTGTTATTTCAGTTCCTCAATTACTTTTAAATAAAAATATTTATTTCTTCTTTTTCCAAAAATATATCATTTTAAATATATTTTAATAGTGCATTTACTCCATGCACCTATTATAAAAATAAATAATTTAAATATATACACATTGAATATATATACATATATATATATATATATATAACATATATATTAAAATTATTTAGACCAAAATACCATTTAAAAAAACATAATAAATCAATATTTAATATATAAATATATATATATATATATATATAATATGATCCATGTCTATATATAATATATATATATCTATATATATATTATATATTAAAACTTAAAACTTAAACAAAAGCTGAAATCTCATTATAAATTTAATAAAGGCAAACGAATGTCTTTTTTTTTAAGGCAAGCAATACAAAGTATTTTGGGGAGGGGCGGCTGTGTTCATACACAACTAAGCCTCCCCATTCATACTGGCGTGACCGAGTGGGGGAAGTGTTGGCGTTACCTCCAGCACCAACTCCCATTCATGGGGGCAGCAGTTGGGGATAGTCCCAACGCTTCCCCCCATACGTGATTTTCTTTCACTCATAAATTTCCAAGGGATTAAACAATTTCCATCGTATGGAAATTTAATAAAGGGTTTTCAAAAATAGAATTTATAGAGACTCCATATGAATATATATATATATCTCCTTCAATATATATGTGTATATATTTATATATATACAAATTTATTAAAATGAATGCCCCAGTTGGGAAAATAACTTTTCAAAATCTATTATACAAGAAGTTTTCACAATTTCAACAGAGGGGTTTTCAAATTCCTCCAAGTAAGCAAATCTAGTAAGGACAAGATCAACAGATTTCTATAGACAACATTTAACAAAAAATCCTGAGAGGTTTTGCTATCAAATTCTATAGAGAGAATTTTAATTCCTTTCCAATAGAGATTTTCCTATTTCCTAATGTTTTTATTCTAGATTCTTCATTGTTTAACAAAAATCCCAAATAAAACTTACAATAATTTCAACAGAACATATCATAGTAATTTTCTAGACACGGCTTACAATTTTACCAAAAACTCAAAAGCTTCTAAGTTTGAATAGACAATCTTTTTCCAAACAAATTAATCTATTAACTTTTCCAAAATGAATTTAAATAAAATAATAGAGGAACCTAAATCCAAACGCTTGACGAGATGTAGATTGATGTAGATTCTCTTCCACATATCAAAGCTTCCTCTAGACAAGTAAAGCTTCTTCCAAAAAACAAAATAATTCTAGAGCCAAAAGATTTTCCCAAGACTATCTTTACCCCAAATTTTGACAAGAAAAATACAACAACAAAACTTAATTGTTAGACAACCTCTACCCCCAAAATATCTTCTCCTCTCTTCTGTGAAATAACTTCCTACCTCTTTCTATTTTAGCAATTATTCTCTCCATGGAAACATTTTTCCCAACAACCACCATTAAGATTTCCAAACACATGTCGAGAAACAAATATCTTCTAAATCAATTAACACCAATCCCTCTAGATATTTCTAGAAATTAAAACATTTTAATAATTTCAAATTCACATAGTATTTATAATTTAAAATAAATCTAATTAATTTTAATTACTTAATAAAATAAATTTAATCCTAAGATTAAATTATTTTACCAATTAAATTAAATTACAATCTTCAGACACAATACTCCAAATTAGTTAAATAAACAACTAAAACATTTAAAGCATTTATTTTCCTTAAACACACTTTTCAACATAAATATCATGAAGGCAAAAATGAACAATGTAATAGCAAAAAATAACCAACTAAAACTAATGACACACTATGACCAGGGTTGTGGCTTGACAAGGGAAACCTAGATACTATCTCCCAATCAACAATACCATTGGGAAATTGACATGCTAAAACCTATGAAACCAAGTGGAGTTGATGTCTTATACCTACAAACCTACAAACAAAGCATATGTCAAACATGTATATATATCATAATCAAACACACCATGGAAAAAGAATCACAGAATCATAGGGTGCTCGCAAGCGAGTGATGCAATTCCATTCCCTTCACCAATACAATGTCACAATAAACTAAAAACTATAACATCCATAAAATACTCACGAGCATATAACAATATTAATTCAAATAACAACTATACTAATCAAAAGCATATCACAATAATAAACATCAGAATAATGTACCATCACATCATAATATAAAATCAACATTGCTCCAAAGTTAGTGATCAATTAATAACAAAGTATCATGGTCTATCAAAGTCAAGGTACTGCTAGAAAACAAAGCATAACAAAGAAAAACAATGTCTGGTCAAAAGAGAAAAATGAAGGAGTGCTACATCCTCCCCCCTAGGGTCATGCTTACTCCTGGAAGCCTGCAAACAAATAGTGATAGAGCTCCCTCATCCTAGTGGCATCCTCCTAGGTATCAAAAGTATAATCCCTAGGATCCCACTGGACCTTCACTTGCTCAATATATCAACCCCGAGAGTGAGTCTCTTGTGCTCCGTGATGGACACAGGATCCAAAGCCAGCTGCCCATCCTCTACCTATAAAGCATTCCAATAAAGGATATGAGAAATGTCTGGGTGATATGCTGAACTAAAGTTCAACCGTGTCCCCATAGCATGTTGCAATGATTTCCAAAGAGAAAAGGTAAATGTAGGATCCCTGTCAGAAATGATCTAACAAGGAATTTTGTGCAACCTAACTATATCCTCCATGAGCACTCTAGCTACAGACAAATAATTATAGGATGAATGTATAGGTGAGAAGTGTGCTACCCTCATCAACCTATCCACCATCACCATAATGGCATCGTGTAATCTCGAAGAGTTGGGTAACCCAACAATGAAATCCAATGAAATCATATGACACTTCCACTTTGGCACCAAGTGTGGCTGCATAAGTCTTGTTGGATGCTGGTGTTCAACCTTCACCTGTTGATATCACACTTCATTCTTGCCCATAAATATAATTGTCGCAGATCGGCATGCATCTTCTTCACTCTTGGATGAGCTGAATAAGGTGCCCGATGTGCCTCTGTCATGAATAAGGTCTGAAGATCACTAGAATATGGAACATATATGCATCCCATATGCCTCAACAAACCATTTGACTCAAGGGATTAACCTAAGTATCTTCCCATAAAAGGTCTACATTCCTCTATCTCTGATCTAACCTCTTGATACCAACTGTCTGCAGGAAGTGCAGAAAGAATCTGACTCCTCAAGTCCACAACAAGAGTCAACTCGGACAGCTTGTGTCTCCATCTGTTGAGAGCATCGACAACCACATTCTCCTTTTCATGGATATACTTCACCTCAAAGTCATACTCACAAAGAAACTCCATCCATCGCCTTTGCCTAGAATTAAGGTTAGGCTACGTGAAGATATTTTGTAAACTCCTATGATCACTATGTAGCTCAAACCTATTCCTCAGTAGGAAATGCCTCCATCTCATCAAAGCATGTACAACTGCTGCCAACTCAAGATCATGCATGGAATAGTTCAAATCATGATCCTTGAGCTTGCATGACTCATACAAAATGACTTGACCATCCTGCATCAAAATTGCCCATAATCCATCCAAGGATGCGTTTGTAAAGACTACAAAATCCCCAGTAGGATTAGGTATCACAAGTATCAGTGCACTAGTCAGCCTCTCCTTAAGAGTGTGAAATGTTGCCTCGCACTAATCTGACCAAAAAAGCCTCTTCCCTTTCCTCTGAAGAGGAGTGATAGGATGACCTATCCTCGAGAAACCCTACAAAAAGTGCCTGTAGTAACCTACTAGCCCCATAAAACTACGTATCTCTACCACATTAGTGGGCATAGGCCAATCTAAGATCTCTTGGATCTTTGTAGGATCCACTGTAACACCCTCTCCCAATATCGCATGACCAAGGTACTTGACCTCAGTCTTAAAGAACTCGCATTTAGACATATTGGCATACAACTGATTATCCTACAAATATTGCAATACCGGCCTCAAATGCTCCTCATGCTCCTCCACTATCTTGGAATATATCAATATATTATCAAGGAACACAAGTATGAATCTATCTAGATACGTACAAAAGACATCGTTCATTAAACTTGTGAACATAGAAGGTGCATTCATCAACCTGAATGTACCATAGTAAACTTTTAATCACTGTATCATGTTTGAAATGTCATCTTATGGATGTCTAAATCAAAGATGTGAAGCTGATGGTATCCTGACTTAAGATCAATCTTTGAAAATATCGTAGAACCCTTGATCTAATTGAACAAGTCATAAATCCTAGGTAGGGGATAACGGTTTGTGATTGTTACTTTGTTTAGTTGTTAGTAGTCAATGCACAAATGAAGAAAACCATCCTTATTTTTACAAATATGACTTGTGCTCCCCAAGGAGAAACACTAGGGTGGATAAAACCCTTTGCTAAAAACTCCTCTAGTTGCAAGCAGAGCTCCTGAAGCTCCCGAGTGGTCATGTGGTATGGTGCTCGTGAAATGGGTTCAGATCCAGGTATAAGATTGATTTTAAAGTCTATGTCACACTGAGGTGGCATCCTTGGAATTTCATCTACAAACACATCTAGATACTCTTCAAGTATAGGGTCACTATCAAGAGAGACCTTCTCCTCACTATCCCCTAAGTCCAAGTCATCTATTATAACAGAAAATAACTGGCATCCTTGACATATGCACCTTCTCAGCTACAATTCTGAGATCATCCTCAAAGATATAGGCCTATGAACCCTCACTATCTCAACCTCTCTACCTGATGCATCAATGCATCAAATCAAATTACGTTGACAATCAATGGTAGCTCTGTGTGCCTCAATCCAATCCATCCCTGTGAAAATGTAATAAGACCCCAACAATATAAACCAGAGGTCTACTATAGTATGGAAAGGTTTAATCTCCAATCTACAGTTAGGTACTAGGGAGTGTGTTGCCACTTTCACACCCAAGGCTAATTTGACCTACCACCTATCAACCTACTTTATTACCCCCACTCTTCATTGTGCCATGACAAAAGAAGATATAAAAGATTCTTATCATGCCTTGATGCTCTTCTTGGCGGTTATCACCAATGACCTTTGCCTACATCACCAACCATTAGATTAGACATCGTTGGACTTTGTGTGTACCCTAATGTGCCCTTATTAGGACATAATCAAGCTATGCAACCCTACTGGCCGCAAGTGTAACATCTAGTTCCCCTACCAAAACCCCTACCACCATGAGGTGTGCTCGACTATTGAACGCTACCCCTAAAGGTGGATTGTGTGCTCTGCGTTGGCTGCTCAAAGTTGGGGAATTTTCTATGCCTCCAATTCCTATCCCCAGCAGACTGAAACCTGTCTCCCTATCTCTACTAGAAACTCTTACATTTCCCCTATGCACTCTATTATTGTTCACTCTGAGTAGGAACTTGCTGAGTCCTAGGTGGTCCAGCTCCTTGAGCTTGACCACTATGAGCACTAGGCCCTATAGCTAAAACACTGCCAATTTTTACTCCTGTATGGACACCTAATGCCATCGCTAAGTTCTCCTCAACAAGCCTAGCCTTCTCCACTTCCATCTCCATGGTCTTGGGTTTGAAAACCTACACACCACTACTGATTCAGGTGTTTAAGCCCCTAAAAAAATGTTGGACAAGCATGCCCTCGTCATCTCCAATGCCAGCGAACTACTTGATCTCATACAAACAATGCTCATACTGTTCCACTGACATTGCTATCTGGTGCAAGGCATGGAACTCATCACCATGATGTTGCTGCGAGTGATCAAAAAGAAATCAGGCTCTAAACCTCTCAAGAAACATGTCTCATAAAACAAAATTAATATCAATTCAAAGCTTCTCCTCCTCTAACATCCACCAAATAGAAGAAAATACTCTCAAATGCATGATGGCACACCTAGCTTTGGTATTGCTACCATAGGGGTGCATCACAAAACAATGATTCAGGTCAATCAACCAGGTCTCAACCTCAAGACCATTGCCAGATCCATCAAAGGTGGGTGGATGAGCTCTAAGAAAATCCCCCATGTGTGTAGTTGTGGCTGCCTCTGACTGAATTGATACCTCCTTGTCACCAATATTAACCTGATCTCCACCCTATCCTAGCCCAAGGTGAGCTAGTGTCTCCTCTAACAACTTGTGCAACTATGCGCCCTCAATCCCTGGAGGATCTTGATTCTAATCTCCGCCTACTGGGGTATTCTGGGATGCCTAATGCTCCTCATGATCAGAATCATGGGGAACATGAGGAGGTGAATCGTGTTGACTATCTCCATGACAACCTCAATGACCATGACCTCGTTTAGGTGGAAGGATCCTACATAGACACACCAAGGTATTAGATAAGGTACACTACTTAAATCCTATACAACTAATAGCTAATGGGTTCAACATTATCCCAAAGCACCCAATATTTAAACCTGGGCTCAGATACCATATGTAACGCCCTACCATGTAACCCTAGAGGAAGATGCAAGTACTACAAAAGTGAACAATTTTTTTTTTCTTTTAAAGTACAATTAATAACATAAAAAAAGCACTACACAACACATACAACCTCTAAGGCACACGACCAAGCTTACAACTGAATCCCATAACATAAAAAATATAAATAATTACTCATGAATTTAAAGAACATACATTCAAAGCAATAAACATCACATAAGATAAAAGTACATAAAGATTCATGGATTACATTAATTTCAAATAATGTTTACAATTCTCATTCCCAGAATGAGGAAGATCATACAATAGAATTATAATTTACAAGAGTCCTCCTCAAATATAGTTGGAGTAATATAAATAAAAATTTCCAACTGATACAATAATCAAATGAATGGAATGAAAACACTAGTGCACCAACTGGAAGATCCCGCCATCATGAACATAAGAAGCGAACCCAATGGAGTAAGGTGCACATTCCACCCAACCAAGTGGTACCCGAAGGCCCACCCTTGTGCTAGGAGATAGTAACCAGGCTTCCTAGACAAGACCAACAACCTCTAGACATAGGCTATCACAAGACTAAACTCAATCAAATACAAATACAACACTAACACATTGGTGACATTGCTTCTAGAGTTAACTAATCAATTGCATCACTAAACCAAACATACTGCTGACTTAGGAGTGTCATCACAAAGTTGCATGGGTTACCCTAGCGAATCTTCCTAGGCCCCAACCCCCATCTTGGGTTACCCTGGTAGCCTCTCATGACCCTTGTCCCCACATGCAATCCGATGCGGAATCAATTATCTTTCCTAGAGACAAGATAATGATCTTTCCATTCATGGCCTTCTCATCTCATCCCAAGTCTATACAAGCCCTTGAGTCCATGAGAAAGGCACAATTATTCTTGTTAAGTGTAAAAATATACCCTTTCCCCTAATTCATTTATTTTTGTTTTCACTGGATTAACTAACTTTCAAATGAGTTACCCTGGCACCTCTTTGTGTGTCGACCCCCATTGAAAGCCACTCCCCTAAGACAACATTTGGAACAATCCACAACCCAAGGGTAAACTAGTGCACACTTATGGGTATTAAATCCCTATCCAAAACATAAAGGCATAACATCCTCTCTCGTGGTAACCGGGTGATTCACTAAATATGACTATACACACTACCCAAGGGAAATCAAAGGTCTGATAATAAAATACAACCCACAACTAAAATACCACATCTGGAAGTCTTAATAATGCTTCTAAACAATTTCCCCCAAAATGAGAATAGAAGAAATTACATTTAAGAGGGAAATTTAAACAGGAAATAAATCTATCTTTCATATTCCCTAAATCCAATTTCCCTTTAGTGAAATACAATAAAATATTTCCCAAATAATCTAATTTAATAAAATATCTTTCACAAATAGAAAATCAAATCAAATCTAATCTATCTGTTATTTCAATTCCTCAATTAATTTTAAATAAAAGTATTTATTTATTCTTTTTCCAAAAAAATTTAACTGTGCATTTACTACATGCACCTATTATAAAAATAAATCATTTAAATATATATTAAATATATACACATTGAATATATATATATTGCTGGATGATTGATTAATAGAGAAGGAGATTCGAAAAGCTCTGCAACTTGGTCGCACGTGTGGAACTTGTTTTTTGTGGGTGTCCTCAGGCACCTATGGAGGAGGTTCGGCCCTCCTCCACCCTCCTTGATAATCTCTTGAGTACGGTCTGTACTTCTTTGGCGGCCTTAGTGATTACGTTCTACCTTGGTCTGGTGTGGGTGTGATGGGGTTATCCCAGTTGCAAGCGTAAATTTGTGCCAAGGCATGTGCAAAGGTCTTGAGGGATTTTTTTTTAATGATGGAGGGGGATATGAATCCCCCCAATAAATATTTAAATGGTGCTTCCACCGATGGCTCTTCCAAAAAAGCCATTAAATCTTTCAGGGACATCGTGGTGGGTGAGTGGGTGAGGCTTCCTCAAGGTGCAAGATTTGTGGTGGACTTGGGTAATCCACTCTCAAACGATGGATTCAGGGGATAAGGTAAGTAGTCACCACCTCCTCTCTTGAAGTTTTTTTTGGTCCCGAATGATTCCTTGTTCAATGCAATCTTAGAGGAGGATGTTAAACTTTCCAATTCTGCAATTTTCTTTGTCATCATTGATCCAGATAGGGTTCTGGGTAGGAAGTATATGGATGAATGGTTTAAGAATGTCTAGGAAAAGAAACTAGGGTTTCATTTTTAATACTGTAGAATGGTGCAAAAAGAGAATTTTGAGGTTTTCTTTAATAACCCTAAATATTAGCGAGAAGTGATTAATAAAGAATTATGGATGGTTGAGAAACTAAATTTTCATGCCTTGGCATGGCACCCAAAGGCCTTGGAAGAGGAGTTCCTGGCTCTTTCCAAGCCTCGATGGTTGGTAATAAAAAACGTTCCTCCTCAGCTCTGGAAATTCGTCCCTCTAATGATTGAACCATTTGGCAAGGTGTTGAGAATGAATGAGACTAAAACGCACCTCCCCCACCTCCATGTGAGGGTCCTGGTTTCCCTAACACAAGGTTTGGATCTACCATAGGTCCTTGAAATTAAACTCAGAATAGGAAGCATTTCCTACGCTGTGGAAACCGTAGGAGGATTAAATGCGTGTTATCTCTATCACAAAGAGGGACACATTAGAAGGAATTTCTAGCTAATAAAAAACAAGAATAACAAGGCCTCGACCTTTGGAAATAATTCTATAATTAGAAACCCTCTGCTAGAGGGAGGGAAGGAATTAAACTCCTCGAGAAGGGCTAAAGATAGTGGCCACTCACAAGAATCTAATAAAAATAGAAGAAGAATATCTCCTCTAAAGAAAACCACAATAGAAATAAAGAAATCCTAAACGATTTATCTTAGGCATTGAAAAATTTGGTGTCGGAAAATCTTACAGAGGGAATGAATAATGACAACAACGGGGAAGGAAATTTTTTGCCCTGGGTAAATGAAGCTAAAGAACCTCCTAATAATGGCAGGCTTAACGTGCAAAAACTGGCAATTCAAAAAATCAGACAAACCAAGAGAATCGAAGAAAACAGTTCCAACCCCGAAAAAGTGATATATTCATTTAATGAAAAAAATTTAGAGAATCTAACTTCTCTGAAATGACAGAGGAAATTCAAGGGCTGAAAACCCATGAGCAGTCTAGAAATTGGCCCTTTGAAAAACTTGGTGTGAGCATCAAAATACTCATTGACAATCCCGAAGGAGTAAACTCTCTCAAAGAATATAATAGAAGTGAGTTACCCTAGCTAATGGGGGCTAAGGAAGTCTCCATACCATCTCTTGAGTACAAGGATATGGTTTTTACTCCTGAAACTGATAAGATTGTTGAAAATCAGATAGTAAAGCTGGCACTGACAACCTTTAGCCCAGTTGATGGAGTGATTAGTTCGGATGGGTTTGCCTCCCAATCAAGCATGGATTCTACATATGACATAGGCTTCATCTCCACTAGGGAGACCACTGATGGAGAGGGACTTCCTATTCAGGTCTTAGTAAAAGAAAACTAGGAGGTATAGAAAAAAAAGTCTTGGATGCCTCAAGAGGGCAGGAGGAGAAGGAAACTAACCTCCTTTTGGAGGACAAAAGAAAGAAAATAAGTGGGGTATTACCCCCACTTGAGGCAAAAAGAATTGAGGTATAAACTAAACTGCCTAAATTCTTTGATAATTTTAGATGTGATAAAAGTCACCTAGTCAATGAGCAGAGCATTGGAAATTAACTGCCTATCTTGGAATGTCGGGTGTCTGGAGACCCCTAACATGAAACATATGGTTAGAAGGATGGTTTATCAAAAAAAGGATGACTTTGTGATGTTGCAAGAAGTTAAATCCATAGGGTTTACCCTTGAGACTAGCCTAAGGTAATTTGGAAGGAGGCATCATAGTTGTTGACCAATCATGATCAGGGGAAGGGAGGAGTTATCATCCTAATAAGCAATATATGGATTTAGTTTGTAATTGACTCTGGAATCTCTCCTTGCAACAGGGTTGTGTGGGAAATCATTAAGAATAATGAAGTATTCTTAGGTATTTTATCGGTCTATGCTCCTAATTACTACAGGGACAAAGTCAGGCTTTGGAAGTGGATTCTCAACCTCCAAGACATCCCTTGGATTCTTGGGGGTGATTTCAATTTTGTGGAAAAAGAAGAGGACAAATTTGGTGGGGTGGGACTCACCTAGAAAGATACTAAGAAATTTCATTGGTTAAGGCTAAAGGCTAAGCTAAATCTTAAGGATCCCATTGAAGGACAGAAGGAGTGTAAGGATATCTGGTTCACCTGGTCCAGTTCCTAGAAGAATGGTAGGAGATTTTTATGCAGGCTTGATAGATTCTATTTGAACAAATCCTTCTTTGTAGCTGCTCTTATCAAGGTTGGCTACAAGGTGGAGGTTACCCCATATACCCTCTTTGACGATCACCCAATAAGATCCAAGTTTATTCTTAAGAATGGTGGATTGGCTAAGGTGGTTCCTAGAGAAGGCTTTTTCCTCAACACCAGCCTCCTTCAAGATGAAGATGCTAAAATGCTATATCCTCACTTAGATCTATCAATAAATGGCTCCATAAATCTTTATCTCCCATTGAGTGGTGGGATTTAAATGTTAAAGGATGGAAGACTCTCTTCCAAACTATAGGAAGGAAAAAATCATAAGATAGGAGGAAGAAGGAAAACACTCTATAAGACATTCTTTTCAAAGTTGAAGCTGAGGCCCAAAATAATCCTGATGATAATGGAATTATTGATAGCCTCATTGTGGCCAGAGACAACCTTAGGATATTTCAAGATAATAGGGTTAAAGGTCTAAAAATTAGAGCCAAAATGAACTGGCTGGAAAATGGGGACAAAGGAAAAAAATTCTTCTTTGGAGTTCTAAAGGAGAAGCAAGCCAGAGAACTGATTGATCAAATAAATGACAAGGGAAATATTCTTATGGAGCAGGAAACAATTAGTAAGTAGTTTTTTCTGTTTTATCAAGATCTATTCACCTTTGAAGGGGGAAATGAGTCTTGTTTTAGAGCTAGGGATTACATTAAGGGGATCCTACCTAAGAGGATTGATGATGGAGCAGCAACAATTATTAATGCAGAAATCTCCAAGGAGGAGATTAGAAGGGCTATCCTCTCCCTTAAAAATGACAATTCTCCTAGACCAGATGGTTTACCGGCTGAGTTCCACAAAACATTCATAGATTGGACTTGTGAAGATCTACTCATGGTCTACAAAGAAGCCTTTGAAAATGGATCCCTCAGGGAAAATATCAACAAAGGGATCATAAAGTTATTCCCAAAGAGGGAGACAAGACCCTATTCAAGAATTGGAGGCCCATCTCCCTCTTGAATGTGTCATATAAAATATTGGAAAAATCCCTGGTATAAAGGTTAGCTAATATCCTCCCTAGGATCATCAATCCAACTCAAACTAGATTCATTAGTTACATTTTGCAAAACTTGGTGACAAGCTGGGAGGCCATGAACTGGGAAAAAAGCTCTAGACAAAAAGCAACAATGCTTCTTTTAGACTTTGAAAAAGCTTATGATAGGATAGAATGGGACTTTTTGTTTCTTGTCTTGGAGCAATTTGTCTTCCCAAGCTTTTTTTCCACCATGGTCAGGGCACTTTTTTAGGATGTATCTGCTCAAGTGGAGGTCAATAGGTCTCTTTCACAAAAGATCCTTCTCAGGAGATCAATAAGGCAAGGGTGCCCTCTTGCACCTACCCTCTTTGTCATAGCCTCTAATGCACTTCACTATATCTCGAGAGACAACATAATTAACCCAAGGGTAAGAGGTGTCAGGCTACCAGATTCAAATGAGCTCATCAATATCTAGTTTGCAGATGACACATCTATCTTTTTACAGTTAGAAGAGGAGAATTTTGCAATCATAATGAAGAAGCTTGAGATCTTTTGTTTGGATTCAAGGGAAAAGCTTGCTCCTAAAAAATATTACCTCCTTGGGTGGGAAGATAAACCACCTGAGTGGAGTAGTATGTATGGATTTCAATGGGGAGTGCCCCACAAGATAGTAAGATACCTAGGTAACCCCTTTGCTATTGAGCCAAATCTGAAGGAAATGTGGTGTTGGATTAGGTATAATATTGAAAATAAAATAACAAGATGGAATAAACAATACCTCTCCTTTGCTGGGAGATTTTAGATTTGTCAAAAAATCCTGTCCTCTTATAGTATATATTTTGCATCGGTTTGGTTCTTTTGCTCTTATCAAATCAATGATATCCAAAAAAGAACAAGAGAATTTTTGTGGTCTGACAGTAAAGGGAAGCAGAAAAAAAATGTAGTCAAGTGGGAGTGGTGTACAATCTCAAAATATCATGGTGGGCTTGGTTTAAAGGATCTCAGGTTGCAAGGCATTTCCTTGGAAACCAAATGGGTGATTGGTGCCCTGGATGGAGAGGAAATGTGGAAAGTGCTCATCAGAAACAACATTGCCAATGCAGTGCCAAAACATGCCAAATCCTAGAAGCTTATCCCCATTAGTGATGTCCTTAGTGGTGAGTGGTCTATGTCGCCTATAGGATCCAATGTCTTTAAGACCATTTGGAAAGCATGGGAAATTGTCAAAAAGAAGCTTTCTTATTGCCACTTCACCAAGGGAGGCAATAAGGTCATATATGCTAGCAGGTCTCTTTGGGGAATTTGAAACATAAGGGGAAACCTCTTGCACTAATGCAAGGTTTCTCTGCAAAGAACTGGGCCCTAAAAGGGGTCTACTTCTTTAATGACATTCTGAAAGAAGGTAATCTAAAAGTCCGGAATGAACTATAGGCAGAATATAACATTCCCCAAAGTAATTGGAGAACCTACATGATGTCCAAAGAGGCATGCAGCTCTCTCAAATTCCTTGTTGAAACCATAGAGGAATCCCTCCAATATAAAGACTTCTTATGGCATAATGGAAGTAAAATTATGAATGTCAAGGTTAAAGAGATATATAATATGCTAACAGAATAGGTCGACATCATTGATCACATGAACAAATCTTGGCAAATGAATCTAACCAGGGAAAAATGGCATTAAATATTTTTTTAAAAATTGGCAAAAATAATTGGAGGCCAAAAAGGCCTATTTTAGATGACTCTTGACCCTTCAGAGACTCCCTTATAAAACTAAAATGGATGACATTGATATTTTCTCTTTATGTAGAAAGCATGAATCTATAACTCATATATTATTTGATTGTATCTTTGCTAAGGAAATATGGAATATGTTCAATATCTCTCATAATGTATGGGGGAATAATGGGGGTTTATCCCCTAAAAATTTACTCTTTCCTCCACAAAATTGTAAGTTAAGCAAAATTGGTCTCTTATTCTGGCACATCCTCTCAATAAAAAAATTGTGGGAAATTTGGAAAGCTCGAAATGAAGATAGATTTCAAAACAAGAGGAGATTGCTTACTGGGTCCTTTAAAGGTCTCATGTTTTATAATATTGCTATGCAAGTCTATCTTACAATGGAGATCTCAAAGGAAAGATTCTGGAAGTACTTATAAAATAGGGAGTTGTCTATTGATATCCTAGAAGCCAGATATGGGCATATGTGGCAAAATGGGCACCCAGGGGCGAAAGTATTCCTCAAGGAACTTCAAGCTTTTAGAGAGGAACTCAAGGAAGAACATAAGAATAATCTAGACTCAAGCAAAGGAAAATAAGTGGTTATTGTTCTCATGGAGCAACAAAGGTCAGATCTTCCATCTGAAGAAGACTTGGTAGTAGCAGAGACCTTGCTTGGTATGAGAGTTGGGACCTGAGAGGTGTAAAACTCTAGTTGACAGTAGCCTTTTGTTGTATATATCCTTTTTGACTATGAGTGACTGTTTATATAGGAAATGGTATATATGTATATTGCTTATTGTTGAATCTATTATGTAACTAATGTTGAACTGGTATAGGTGCTATAACTAAGTTGGCTTCCTATTTTTTGGCCACTGTTAATATGTTGGAATGGGGTAATCTAGGTCTAATTTGGGATTCTTTTTGATATCATGTATGGGGGTTTGATGGAACTAATCCAATGGTAGTATCTTGGATATTTTAATCATTGTAATGGGGGTAAGTTTTTTGTAATGGGGGATACTATTGTATAGGGGTATGATAGAACTGATCTAGTGAGAGTACTGTGGTTTTTTTGAACTATATCTGTTGATTCCGCTATAATCAATACAAATATATATATATTAAAATTATTTAGAAAAAAATACCATTTTTCAAAAAAAAACATAATAAATCAATATTTAATATATAAATATATATATATACATATATATATATATATATAATATGATCCATGTATATATATATTATATATCAAAATTTAAAACTTAAACAAAATATGAAAACACATTAAAAATTTAATAAAGGCAGACGGATGTCTTTTTTGTAAGGCAAGCAATACAAAGTATTTTGGGGAGGGGTGGTTGTGTTCATGCACAACCGAGCCTCCCCATTCATATAGGTGCAACCGAGTGGAGGCAGTGCCAACTCCCATTCATGGGGGTGGTGGTTGGGGGAAGCACCAACACTTCCCCGCATATGCGGGTTTCTTTCACTCATAAATTTCCAATAAAATTTTCCAGATGATTAAACAATTTCCGCCGTACAGGAAATTTAATTTAGGGTTTTCAAAAAGAGAATTTACAGAGACTCCATATAAAATATATGAATATATATGTGTATATGTATATATCTCCTTCAATATATATATATATGTATATGTATATGTATATATTTATATTTATATATATATATATATATAAATTTATTAAAATGAATGCCCCAGTTGGGAAAATAATTTTTCAAAATATATTCTATAGGAATTTTTCACAATTTCAACAAAAGGATTTCAAAATTTCAACATAGAGGTTTTCAAATTCCTCTAGGTAAGAAAATATAGTAAGGAGAAGATCAACAATTTTCTACAGACAACATTTACCAAAAATTCTTGAGAGGTTTTTCTATCAAATTCTACATAGAGAATTTTAATTCCTTCCCAACAGAGATTTTCCAGTTTCCTAATGTTTTTCTTCTGGATTCTTCATTATTTAACAAAAATCCCAAATAAAAATTACAATAATTTCAATAGAATATATCACGGTAATTTTCTAGACACAAATTCTTACAATTTTATCAAAAACTAAAAAGCTTCTAAGTTTGCACAGGTAATCTTTTTCCAGACAACAAATTAATCTATTAACTTTTCCAAAATGAATTTAAATAAAATAATAGAGGAACTTGAATCCAAACGCTTGAGGAGATGTAGATTGATGTATAGCTTCTTCCATAGATCAAAGCTTCCTCCAAACAAATAAAGCTTCTTCCAGAAAACAAAATAATTCCAGAGCCAAAGAATTTTCTTGAGACTATCTTTACCCCAAATTTCAACAACCAGAATACAACAACAAAACTTAATTTTTAAACAACCTCTGCCCCCAAAATATCTTCTCCTCTCTTCTGTGAAGTAACTTCCTACCTCTCTCTTTTTTTAGCAATTATTCTCTTCGTGAAAACATTTTTCCCATCAACCGTCATTAAGATTTCCAAACACATGTCAAGAAACAAATATCTTCTAAATCAATTAACACCAATCCCTCTAGATATTTTTAGAAATTAATTTTTTTTAATAATTTCAAATTCACATAGTATTTCTAATTTAAAATAAATATAATTAATTTTAATTACTTAATAAAAAGAAATTAATCCTAAGATTAAATTATTTTACCAAATAAATTAAATCCTAAGATAAAATTAAATTGAAATCTTCTAACACAATACTCCAAATTAATTAAATAAAAAACTAAAAAATTTAAAGCATTTATTTTCCTTAAACACACTTTGCAACATAAATATCATCAAGGCAAAACTAAACAATGTAATAACAAAGCATAACCAACTAAAATTGAAGACACACTATGACTAGGGTTGTGGATTGACAAGGGAAACCTAGCTACTATCCCCCAATCAACAATACCATTGGGCAATGGAAACACTCAAACCTGTGAAACCAAGTGGAGTCGATGTCCTATACCTACAAACCTACAAACAAAGCATATGTCGAACATACATATATATCATAATCAAACTCACCGTGAAGAGAGAATCATAGAATCACAAGGCACTCACAAGAAAGTGATGTAATTCCATTCCCTTCACCAATACAATATCACAACAAACTGACAAATCTAACATCCATAAACTACTCATGAGCATATAACAATATTAACTCAAATAACAACTATGCTAATCAAAAGCATGCCATAATAATAAACATTAGAATAATGTACCATCACATCATAATATAAAACCAACATCACTCCAAAGTTAAAGATCAAAAAATAATAAAGTATCATGGTCTATCAAAGTCAAGGTACTGCCAGAAAACAAAGCATAATAGAGAAACACAATGTCTGATCAAAAGAGAAAAATGGAGGGGTGCTACATTTTTCGTAAAAATTGTTGTACATCCCGATTGTCTTTTGGTGCGATGCCATAATTTCTATTGACAATTGTTTAAAAGAAATACCTTTCTCAGTAGCACTTTTCTCCATTGCTATTTTGACCTCATCCCAAGAATCTTTCTTTCTTAAGTTTTCAAGAAAGGGTTTACTTTGATGTTGAATTCTACTTGCAACATTCTTATTGGCCACAATCATTTCTTTAATGGTGTCACATGGATTATACTTCAGTGACAGACAACATCAAAATTAAAAATAATTAAAAGATCATGTGCCATCTTAAATTATTTTCTCTTAAATGTGAACTCTCCACATGAAAAAGGTAAATAAGGAAGTAATTTTTTCTTCCCCTTATTGACAAAGTGTAGTTCATCAGTACTCTTCATCTGCCTTACATATTCCAATTCAAAAACCCTTTATGTCACATGTATTGTAAGTTTGCATGGATCTACTCCCAATCCATAAAATTTGAGCACAATATATTCTTCCATTAAGTACCAATAAACCAATTGTAATTATTTTCCTAGTTGAATACAATTTCTAAATGACATAGGTAATCTAGGCATTCGAATATTTGTAATTGCTTGATGCAATGGAGAACCAAAAAGTAGTCTACAAAATGACTATAGTTCCTTCGAGAATCATGCATCCTTATCTCAGTGGTCTAATCATATACTAGAGCCATTTTATTTTCATGAGAATTACTATAGGGTTGAATTTGAAGCTTGTTAGGTCTAAACCATTCCTCTAAATTTGAGTAGAAAAAAATAGCACAAGTAGGTTGTGAACCTAAATGTCTTGGCGGGACTTCCTTAAATCATTAAAAATTGTTTATGCATAGATTCTACAATGTCCTCAATATAGTTATATTTTACATGTGGTCCATAATGGATATTATATACCATTTCAAGGAGGCTTGCAACCAATTCCAAAGTGTTATCCAGTGCGAGGAAAAATGCTAGCATGAAAAAAGTATCCTAAACCCATGGTCTAAAAATATCAAAATCATAAGGAGGCTTATGATCACCTTTCAAATTTTTTTCTAACGTCTTTGGTATCCTAAACTATTTCATTTATGAAAGAATTTTTCTCCCTTTCTTCCACTGCTTCATAGTCACTAGCAAGCTTTTCTAGGTCAATGTGGACATTTCCAAATTATTCAATTGTAAACCCCAACATTTTTCCAAGTTCTTCTACATTAATGGATACAAATTCTTCTATTCTATCTTTATTAACAATTGATCTTTTGTTATCATCATAATTTTGGGCACAGACCATGATAAATTATGGGCAAGGGAAAACCTCATGTAACATCATGCACCATAATCTAGTTACCCATGACACACTGATACTATTAACTTGCATTTTATTTGCAGCCTTATTCCGAGATGAAAATATAAAGTCTAAGGTATGCCTACCATAGATTTTAGGATCATAAATATCATGGTATTCATCAGTGAAACTTGGGGTTTTAAGTAATTTTGCATAATGTATTTTTTATTCGAAATTGCTCTAGTGGTACTAGTGGTAGACATGCTTATACAATGTGAAATTGTGAATTCCGTGTTATTCCTCCCTATTGTTTCTTAATTCTTGTCTCTCAACCCTAAACCCAAACTTCAAAGTTTGAAAAAATAAGATTCTAAGAAATTTCCAAGGATGAAATTTAGTCATAGGAATTATTTCACTTACCTGAATTTTGACTCTTGAAAATATTAATGTTGATAGTCATGGAAACTAGAATGGCTTTGTTGGAAGTGGAACTATGGAACCCAGAAAAGGGTAGTGCCCTATAATGAACAATCTGAAGATTGAAATCTCCCCATGTGTTGACCCTCTCACTTACAAATAAAATCACCTAGCAGTAGAAAGTGCTTTTTTTTTAACATGGAAGTGAATTAAATGTCAACACGTTGCTTCTACATTACATAATTAGTGCATGGATAACAACATTTAAAATTTACAATTAGCACATGCTTGGCAACATTTAAAACAAGTCATTTAGTCTTGCATTGACAACAAATTATAAAACTTGATCTTTGTAAATCTAATGGTTATAGGGTGATTCTGGAGATTTAAGTTCACAAGCCTAGCACTCTATGCATTCATTTTGAAATGAAACTACAACTATACATCAAATGTTAATCGAACAGTTGAAACTTGAGTAATATATGATATAAATAATAAACATGTGTTTTAAAGGGGCTGGTAACTTAATGTTGCAAAGGACTTAATAAAATGAATAATGATACTAGGAATTGGGGGATATCAAGGCCAATTTAAAGTGAATGAAACATTGAAATGTCAGTGTGTTGCTTCCAGACTACACAATTAGTACATGGTTGTCCTGCATTGACAACAAATTCTAAACTATTGATCTATGTAAATCTAATGGTTATAGGGTGATTCTAGACGTTTAAGTTTGCAAACCTATTTCTTTGTGCATTTCATTCTATAATGCAACTACAACCATACATCAAATGTTCATCGAATGGTTGAAACTTGAGTAATTTATGATATAAACAATAAAAATGTATTTTCAAGTTTTTTTAAACTTTAGTGCGCTAGGATTGACATCAAGGTGAAGGGGCTGGTAACTTAATGTTGCAAAGGAATTAAAAAAATGAATAATGATATCGGGAATCGGGGGAGAAGGTCAACAAAAAATTAGAAATCAATAAAATTTTGTTAAACCGTAACAAAAGTGACAACTTTTAGTGTTTATAATGTTTTTTGTCAACTTGATGTCAACTTTCTTTTTAAATTTCTATTTCTTTATGTTTTACTTTTAAATCTGCATGCAATTATTTCATAAATAGATAATACTTAATTTCTTAAAGGAAAAAAAACTGATTTGAATAGATTCATAGACATTGAACTCAAAAAATAATTCTTTACTATAAATGAATAACGAAGAATAACACAACCATTTATTTTATTACAACTGAATTACAATGTCACATTATTAAATATCTTTTTAAAGATGAGTAGAGCATGCAAGCGCCAAGATCTTATTTTTTTAAAATAACCTATATTAGTTTACATAATAAAAATACAAATGTAATTTCCAAACTTATTTTGGACCGCTGGTGACAATGTAATACAAATTTTTCTCTAGAAATAAATGCATGGTGATGGGACTTGTCAAGTCAACCATGGGATTTAAAAATGAATGCATGGAACTTGCTTGGTCAGCCATGGGCACTGAAAATAAATGCATGAGACTTGCCTAAGAAAGCATGCACTCTCAAATACAAATGTGGCTTTTGAAATACAAGTGCATGGGGCTTTCCTAGTGAACAATGTTGGGGAAATGAGAGTTGTGAAGACACAAAATGTATCTATTCTAATTGAAAACCAAAGTCATGCAAAAGATGATGGGTAGTAAAATTACTCTCATCTTTTAGACACAACTTCCATGCACTAGGATAACACTTATCTCCATCAGAGCTCCTCATCCTAGCTCAAAACTTGCTTCAAAAGTTAGATAAACCAAATCATCTTCTTTCCAATTCCACCCATCTTGAACTTGAAGGAAATTGTTCTTTTACTCTGTAGCTACATAGCTAGAGGTAGGAGAATTTAGAGTATCCCTAATAATACCACATCATCTTCCTCTTGAATCCTTATTAACCCTACAAAATGAATACCCTTATGATAATTCAGAACATTGCACTCAATAGTAAAGCCCTTAGCCTTCAACGAATAATTTTAGTTGTGCTCACTATCCCTATTTATGGGCAACTAGTGCCACTACTAGCCTGATCCCTAATCGTATCATGTGTGAGGTTGGGTATAATGATAATTGCAATTTGCTCAAACCAAAAAACCAACTTAATCGATTTGTGTATCTTAAGCCTTACATTTACAATTAAAATGTTTAATTTGATTAATGTATGGCTATATGCAAACTGTACCTCAAGATGACAAGATTTCAAAATTGCTAGTGCCACTCAAATGATACGAAATCATTAAAAATATCGTTTCACTAGATCATTGGATTATTGACATCATCATTTATGATTCTATAGTACATTGTGTAGTTTTCAATATAAATCTATCCAATCAATCACTTTAGATGTTCTTATGGCATTAATCTGCACCACTGCCCATGGTACCACAACCACACTTTCTTCAAAAAGATTGAGAATTGAATAAACGAAAGGTAGAGTACTTCGAGGCATTGAAAAGAGAGAATTAAATGGCTTGTTTTACCTTAATCATTATAAATGTGAATTTCCACTAATAAGTCACAATAAATTTTTCTCACTTATGAGCATAACTATATGTTGATAATTACTATTAGTTTTAAAAGCCACATTATTATATTGATCAAAGTGAAAAGGATTTACAAGAATGGAGCCATGAATTTTTTTTTTAATTTAAAGACTGAAGTACATAGTACATAGCCAGCCTAGCCAAAAAGCCACTAATCATGATAAAAAACTAGTCACGAAATACATATTATAAGAACTGTTATGTTGTACGATAAAATATAGACACGTGACATGTCACACAATTCATTACTATTTTTATTGTAATATTAGCTAAGGCCATCAACTAGGTTTTTGAGTAGAAGGTGAATTGAATTTAACAAAGTAACAATAGAGAAGAAAATTGAATCACCCAAAACCTTCCTCCAAAACTCTAAACTCTTTATTGATTCATTTTTCATATCACATAATAGACCCCATCTTATATTAACTAGGGAAAGATCCTATGTTGTAGAAGCATGCAATTCCACTTTTCAAAAGATTCCACCAATAAGTACTAACCCACTTTCAAAATTGTAATGCTCCAGTGCCAACTCCAACAAAGAAATAGAGTAAATGAAAGATTGTAAATAACATATTTCCAATGTCTTCACCAAATATTTATCGAGAAAAATGTCCATATAGTTGGACAAGAAAGTCAAAGCTACCTCATAATATAGAGCACGAGGGTTGTTTTGAATCCATTCCCTACCCACAATTATTCTTATAGCATCCTCAACCTACACTCAAGGAATTGTAAAAACCATACCCAACTTTCATCTGTTGTATGCATCATCGCTTCTTTTCTCCCAAAAACATTTGGGTAGCATGACATGCCATGAAGACTCCATATCATAGTTAAAATGAGAATAGAGAAGAAAGAAATCAAAGCCAAATATATTATAAATGATATAAAGAACATCAAGTTGGTGAAGTATATATAGAAGTTAGAATGAAGACAATGACATCAAATACTGAACACTTAACATTTATTTCACCACTTGATAAGTTGATGTGACAATATTATTTCAAAAAAGTTGAGTTAGATTTTAAATCATTTAAAAAATATTAAAATTTCAACCATTGATTTTTGGAAATCTAACGATTCTAGTGTTATTCTAGAGGTTTGAATTCACAAGACTAGAGCTTTAGACATTTCCTTTTAGAATTCAACTACAACTATCCATTGAAAATTCATCAAATGGTCATGGTTATATTGATTTGCATTGACATCTAGCTACAAACATATGGAATATCCTTTGCACATATTTCCTTCATTACTTTGGTCCGAGGATTCAATTATTTTATAAGGTTGATAATTCGACCTTGTTTGGCCTTTACATCCTTTATGTAAAAATTTCTTAAGCTTTTAAGACCTGGTCTTAAGTTCTTCCTAGGAGGACCCTCTTTTAAACAAACTTTATGCAAGTGCATATTTTTTCTACTTAAGTTTTTATATCACTCCTTTATATAGAGCCATCATAGAAAATTTTCATTCTTATTTCAATTACTATGATAAGAGATATGAAGGTAAGGAATGGTAGGCTATGATCTCGCCACATGTCTGCATCTAACAACTCTAGTGTTATTGTGGAGGTTTCAATTCACATGTCTAGTGCTTCAGATATTTACTTCCAGAATGCAACTGTAGCCGTCCATCAAAAATCCATCAAACGACCATGGGTTATATTAAGTTGTGATGATTTATGGCTTCATAAATAATAAATATGTTGACACTTGTCCCCATTCTAGACACTTTATGAAGGAATTAAATGTGCGGAAATTTGTCTCGAAATAGAACAATATGTAATTGTAGCATTTGATATTTTTGCCAACCACACAATGATTTTTTATTGGCATATCCATTTATTTCACCACTGAATTTTTTTTATTAGTTTGAGATTATGTTTAATTTTCCAAAAATAAATCACATTCATTTGAAAATAGGTTTAATTCACCAATAAAATTTATTTTTTTGGTGTGAAAAAAAGTTGTAATCGCTAACAAATTTTGTTTTTTGTTTTGAAAATAGGTTTAATTCAGTAATGGAAATATTTTATTGATTTTAAAAAAGGTTTTAATCGCCAATGAAAATATTTTATTGGTTTAAAAAAAATTGCAATTCACTAGGATTTTCCATAGACTTCTAGTGATTAGAAAAGATTTGCCAATTGGAAATATTTTTTTCTCGAAAAATGAAAAAAAACACCAATAAAATTAATATTTTTATTGGGAATTATAGAAGATTCGCCAATATTTTACACCTTCACCAAGGGGGGGTTTCTTAAATTTATCCATGATGGTGATGCCTTGCAAAGGCGTCGCTGAAATTGAGTTGGGCATCGCTCTTTCCTGCAAAAGTCAAAACGAACAAAATTCAAGCTAGAAATTGATTGAATTTGATTAGTTTTCCCTCCGTCTACCACCAGAATGTCGACCAAGCATATTAGTATATGTCAATTAAACTTGATCTATGAAGAATCAAAGCATAACGAAGCCACTAATACTCAATATTAAACAAGATCATTAAAATGAAAGTTAAACTAAACATTATAAACTATGAAAGCGTTAAAATATCTACTCTAATCCATTAGAATATTATCCCATTTTGGAATTAGTTTTGTGTTGATGTGGAACAACAACCCTTTCCTAATCCCAGATCAGTGAGCTTGCTTCAACTGGTTCTATTGAAGAGAATTGATGAAACTGTTGTGATATGTGGATGAAAACATGTTTTATGCTAAAAGATGTATATATGAAATTTCTAAACTAATTTAAATGAGATTAAACTAAAATATTCAAACCCTAATTATCTATTTAGCTAAATGGATGAATGGAAGCTAAGCTATTATACAACTAAAAAATAACTAAAATATGCTAAATGTATGCAAAGTATGAGTGTGAGTGTGAGTGTGAATATGAGTGTGAGTAATTTCAATAGCATAAGTTTTATGTTGAAAGATGGATCCATTTGTCTCCAAATAGTGACCTATTTATAGGAAAGAAAATGATAAATGGAGGGTTTGAGATAAAAAAGGCTAATCAATGGTCAAGGATGGAAGAAGTTGGAGGCATGGATCATGGGTTCTCATCAATGGGTGAGAATGCAAGATGATATTTAATCAAGGGTTCTCATTCCTTCTAAAAAATTACACTTTTAACCTATACAAGAGGTCAAAAGTTAACTTGCACAAGAAGTTACATGAATCCAAGTGAGAATATTACCTTTCTTAAATGATTGGAGGAGAAAGGATATTCTTTGGAATATTCATGGGTGAGGAAAAATGATTTTTGATAATTAAGAAAAGAAAATTGTGCAAAAGGGGAGGGAATATTCCCTTGCAAGTGGGAGGAATTGGATTAATTAGATAATTTCTAATTAAACAAGGTTTAATCATGCAATTAGGGGAATTAGAAGAATAAAGTGATATTCATTAAATTAAATGATTTAATGAATGGGAAAAAGGTCAAATGACATTTAATTAAATAACTTAGGGTTACTTAATTAAATGGGAAGACTTAGGGAATTAAATTAAATACTTTGATTTATTTAATTTAATGAGATTAAATGTTAGCATGAAAGGGGGTAAATTAACCCAATATGATGAATTAGGTTAATAGATGTAAATGATGCAATTAATTAAATAGCTAAGCTAATTTAATCAATTAAGAAAAAAGAGGATGGGTTTCAAGAGGAAATGATGTTAGTATACCTGATTCGAGTGTATGATATCATTCAAGACATTTTCCAGTGTCTACAATACCCATATCCTTGATTTCATGGGGGATTTGGATACATTTCTAGAAAATGTTTATGGTAGGATGGATGGCATGTAGGGTTTATGGTGTCCAAGCTCTCTTGGCATAGTTTTCATGAGTAGACATTTCTTTGAGTGGATATTTCTTTAACTGCTAACCCTAGTTGGGTTAGGGTTTGGTGTATTCATCTGAATTATGCTTGATCTATAAAAGAAACACTTGTATATCTTCTAGGGGTTGGTTCTTCCTTTGGCTTCTCTAAGGTTTTTCTATTGCAAAAACTATAATTTTTACATTATTCCTTTGTAATGATTGCTTTGAATTTTTTATGTTATTAAAGTTCAACTATTATCATTGTTATCTCTTGTATGTTTGAGTAAAATCCTCTTACCTTTATATTTGAGTATGTGTTTAGCTAATTTATTAACGTATTAGGATATTTAGAAGAAAGAAGAAACATGTTTCTATCTTGGTGCATCACCTCCCTTTCATTTTCATGTTCTCCTTCTATCCCTTTTCTTCTATGATTTGTTGGATTAGGGTAGTAATAGGTTTCATGTGTTGAGTTATACCAACACATTTTCACTTAGTTTAGAAGAGGAATTCGGCCTTCTCTAGAGATTCAACCTCATTCATTCAAGGTCCCCCAACCTCAAGGTTGTTTGCATTGTGTCATTAGAACACTAAACTCTTGTTCAGTAGGGTGTAGTTTTATGTGACAACAAAATTCTCGTTTTGTATAGCAAGGAACTTGGTTTCATGACATAGCTTAACTACCTCCTATGGATCTTGGATCTTGTATAAATCTAGTGGTTGTACCAAGCACTAACAGGTTGATCTTTTTGTGCAATGATGACCGGCTATGCAACAATTGGTATCAGATTTGAGGTCACAGGTTTGAACCCATCGCTTGCATTGGGGGGATTGTTGCAAGAGTTTCACCCTTGGTCTCCTTATGTTGTGAATCATAGGACTTGGGTTCGTGACATGGCTTAACCACCTCTTGTGGATCTTGGATCTTATATAAATTTGGTGGTTGTATTAGGCATTAACAAGTCAATATTTTGGTGCAATGGAATTTGCATGTGCAAGAGGTATTTTATAATGTATATTTACCAACATTTTTATGGTGTTCTTGTACATGGAACCATGAGGGAAAACATCAAAAAATATGAACTATTATAAAAGAATAAGTGATCTTTTTATTAATGATTAATACTATTTTATTTTATTTATTTGACAAGTAATCAAGAACTTAAATGAAAGAAAAAGTGTATCAAGTCAATGACATTATCTGATAACATTGTAAACCATATGTTCATGAAAATTTGAGAGTAGTTTACTCTTAAGGTTGATTTCAAGTACTTGAACAAGTGGTGATTTCCAAGTCCCAAGATGTTATGAGAATGTAACATGGTTGTTCAAATTTAGGAAAACATTTTCATCTTCGTCATTACTGACTTTAGTAAGTTATTATATTATATTTTAGTATCCTTAAGAAAGATAATCAAGAAAGAAAAATAGTCAATCATGTGTTAAAGCTTAGGTCAAGGTGGTTTCCAAGTTAAATTATAGGTGTGTGAACTTACTTCACTTCCTAAGTTTTTTATATGTTTCAAATATTTGGCCAAAGTAATGCAAAAGTATCTCCTTGCATTAGTTGATTCACATTGATCCAGATTGCATAGCTATTCAGATTGGTCATACTTTTTTAGAGATGTCTAAAGTTGTATGGTTGATTAGTTATGTAGGAAACAACACTAGAAACTCAAATTATATACTTTTTATTTCCTTATTCTATACTCTTTGTGAAGGGTAGGGCCACTTCTAGTTAGAAGGTGTGTGGGAAAATGTCATTCTATAGTTGGAGGTAAAGTGATTAGGTGATGCTCTCCCTCTTGTAGATGACAATGTTGAGGCTTCTGTAACATAAGCATTTTCTAGATATGGAAGACTTGACCTTGTATCATTATTATATTATGTAAACTTGTATTCTTGAAATTATTTCATGCATGGATTGTGATTGAAAAGTTTTAATCTTATTTTGCAAGTTAAAATTAATATAGTTCAATTTCCAAAGTAGTATTATACATACATTTTATGATCATGTGCAATAAATGATGTATGAAAAAGGAAAAATTACTATCCTATTTTTAAGCATACGCTTGTATTTACTTCCATGCTAAAAACCTAATTATTTATTTTGTAGTATTAGTGAGTTTGTTACACTCATAACCCTATACACACCATATTGTTAGGGCATAACATAAAACGTACAAGTTAACAATTTTAATAGACATATCTAAAGGTTTCTATTTTTTTAGGGATTTAATTGAGATATGGATTTGATAATTCTTACACATTTTATAACATTTTGTGTTTCCCTCCATATTTAATATCTAACCTTTTATGCTATGACACCATTTAAGTAATTTTTTTATGGATTTCTATTTTAAACTAGTTCATACCATAACTTTTTAATTTTAGTTTATCGTTAACCTATGAACTAGGTTTGATACTAGTAATTCAAATATTATGACCTACAATTTTATCCAATGGGTAATAATAGTTTTAATTTTACACTGATTTAATTTAATTATGACATTCAAACTTGCAAATTTATTTAAAATGTTCTAAATTTCAATATTTTTATTCCTTTAATTTTTTTTTTAAAATTTTGGGGGAAGTTAGAAATTACAAGTTTTGATGAACACCTAAAAAATCAAAATTTAGAAATGTAAATCCCTAGATGTTATAAAATCTCAACTCCAATAGCATAGTATTTCTCCAAATAAAATGATCTCTACAACCCAATATGTACATTGCAATGATGATCTAAGGTTCTTGTTCTCATTTTTCTAGTTGCAAAAGTTACAGAGGGTTCTTAATCTCTCATTTACTAATAAAAATTATGAATTTGATCGATAAATTTTAGTTTATAATGCTTAGTTGAATTAATTTATACAACCATTAGTTTTGTATGGTATTTGGTAGGTGACATATATGCATAGGCTCCCATTTTGCATAAAATTTATAGGAAAGTGAATATGGAAGTTGTCAAGGATATCTCTACATTTCCATAACATCAACTCTTAAGACTTCATTTTGAATATTTTGACTATTTTTTGGGAAAAATAACTAGAAGTAGATATATATTTATATCTTTAAAATTCCCACATCTAGCATCCTCTTTCATAGGAAAACTCAACATGACTTGAAATTTTAAGAAAATAACACTTAATTCTTTAGAAAAAAAAATTGTAAGAAATAATAGTATGATTAGATATAAAAGAATGAACCAAATTAGGTCCAACAAGAGGTAATTTTTCTACAAACTACCATTTACAAGGATTTAAAAAATTTCACTCATTTGTAAGGAAATGATGCAAGAATTGACAAGATGTCTGGACATTCCACTAAGTCCCCATCCTAGATATAGTTCCATATCAATTTTTTATAAGAATTGAATATTGAATAAAAAATGAATTCTACTACTTGAAAAGGACCATTTTGAGACCATCTAGGACTTTGGGAGGTAGATCAAATTTTTAGTAGTTCTAATAAAATTTACAAATATTAAACAAATATCTACACTAATGGGTTTAAAATATAGTTGAATTTATGACCATCCTTAGGAAAGTAAAAGTAAGTACCTTCCCCTAATTGAGTATAAGGAGAGAGAAAACTGGGCCATTGAAATAGTAACTAATCTAAGAAAAAAGTAATATTTTTCCAAAATAAAAATGAGACATGTTGGGACAAAGTTGAGAGGATTGGATTTCAAGATTGTGTTTATAGTTCCAGTTCATAAAAATGAGTCTATACCTATGTCAATCTAGATCGTGTAAAGGCATAATATCTATATTCCTAAGGGATGAAAATAAAAAGTTAAGAAAGAATGGAATGCACCTAATAATTACAAAAAAAATATAAGAGAAAATCTAGTTTACTAACTTAGTTTTATTTTTGCGATAGAAACTACTACAAGAACACTAGTAATCTATAACATGAATAGTAAAAAATTATGATAATTCTAGAATGTAAGTTTACAACTTTAAATCATTCTAATATAACAATTACAACATGATATATTACCTAATATATGATTTAGCAAATAATCCCATAGTTCATGATCAAATTACAAATAGAAAACACCAAACTATATTCACGATTAATGCACAAATAACTTAATTCAATCAATAAAAGAAATCAAGAAACCAATATAAAATAAAGTGAAATAGAAACACACAAATTACTAAAGTAATAGAAATCAAAAAAATCATCGATGTTCGAAGAAGTGGGCCCTACCTCCTCAATCTGTCAACTGACGAGACACAAAATACCTTTCTAGTTTAATAATACAAAGTTCTAATTGATCTGTCCAAAATGAGATACACAGTCTTCTTAGCCTATAGCTCATATTATATTGCTTATATAAACTTTGTTTGTAACTAATAAGTCTAACAAAATATTAAGTATTTTGTTTTGGCTTGCATCCAACAAACAAAAATTTATGATTAACATAAAACCTTGGTTGCTAGCTACAAATCTAAAATGGTCTTTCCATAAAAAAAGATAAATTTAGAAGACAAGAAGATCTTCAATCCTTTTCTTTACACAGATAGTAAGCACATCCTTATCATAGATTATTCTCCTTAATTGGATCTTGTCATTAACTACCACAATTGGTTAATTCCTTTATGGTTTGGTAATATAAGGTAATTTTTATCCCTTTCAACATATTATATATTTTCCACCTTGCTAAGGTAATTAGTGAAAAAAACGCTTAAGGGAAGACAATGAATATGGATATACAAAGAGAAAAGGAATTATAAGATAGGTGACATTTCTTTCCCATCATTTTCCCCTTATTTAAATAGGTTGCATGTCCTCATGCAAATGTTTGTTACAAACTGTTGGTTGTATTTTCCTTCTATCTGAACCTGGAAATCCTCTAAAGGGTAGCCAACCCTTATGCTCAAGAAATGTCAAAATTAGTGGCCAACTAATGAGTAAGGATCTACAGGCCCTTACTCCTACTCTTTGGGCTCTGTGAAACCCAAGAGGGTACTCCTTATCACACTTAAGAGATATTTAGTTGTTAAGAGTAATTTTATATACATATGAATTCCTATTTGAATAAAACTAAGCATCCTTCACCAAAGATTTGGCTAGTATCTAGAGAAATTACTACTTAGTTCTAGAAATTGAGAGGAAATTCAATGTTACACACTATAATTGAAATAATTTTAAATGAGGTTTTTTGTTCTCATTCCAAATATTTAGTTAGGTGCATTTCTAGCTGGTTCATCTAAAGTATGCTAGTAAATAGACTAGTGCTTTTTCTATTGGGCATTAGAGTCAAATTATGTAATAATCAGTAATACATAAGCCATTCATTCAGATATTATTGGACTATTGTCATACCACATTGTATCATGCAACTCACTATGTTCTATACATAAATTCTTACCAAATCTTATATTCCTCCATATAGATTTATGAGCTTATTTTAGCTTTTAATCAACTCATTGAATTGAAGCCAAAACAAATCCATACAATCAACTGAAACAATTGAAGATGAACTAGAAGATCATTAACCTCTTCATTCATAACTTGAATGATAAATTACATAAGAGAGTATATATGAGAACTTGATATATTCCTTCTTTTTTGCAACTTGCATAAAACTATTTAAAGATTACTACATAATTCATTTATACCCTATACATCTTACTACTATATGTATCAGCATTTATACAGTATACTTCTTTCTCAGCCTATCTCTTCACCTAGACCATTATAAGACTCAAAAATAGACATTTGTAATTAGCCTTGAAATCCCTTTTATAGAATAAGAGAGCAAAAAACACCGATCTGAATTATAGTCACATTTAACTTCATTTCATTTTCAATTTCACCAGACTTCAAAAAATAATTACCCAAGAAATTATAAGTCATCATTTGAAACACATGGGAGAGAAAGATATCAAAACCATTCGTCAGAGAAGCCCACCAACCTTCCAAAAGGCACTACATCATAGCATAAAAATTAGCACATTCATGTCAACCCATAGAAGTAACCATCAACACAAAAATTAGAAAACAACAAGAACCCATATCACAACACACCATCCAAAAGAAACATGTCAACACAAAGGACAAAAACTTGAGCATCAGCTTAGAAAGGGAGCAGGGTGCTATTCTACCTAGTCAGCGGCAAAATAAGAACACCCGCTCGATGTCCTTATTTAAATTGGAGTGGCCATCACCACCTCTTCCTTGAAGTCAATCAAATTACTCATGACCATGAGACACTAGTGGTAGCCAAAGTCACTTTCATCCCTACTGTTAGATAGATCATCTGAAACTTCAATATGAGATTGATGATGTCCCATAAAAGCTTGGTGATACTTGTTCTTCCTTGTAGCCTCTCTCTCAAGGCTTTCAACCTTCTTTTCCTTGCACTTGACCAACTCCTCTAAGATAATTCAGCTCCTCATATGATATGCATGCTTGAGAACACCCCGTGTAGATTTCCTTTCAGCTCTATCCTTCTTCTTTTGTGTTATAGGAACCTCGAGCACATCTTGCTCCTCCTTGGGCACAACATTTTGAGACTCAAGGATTCTCCTAGACCTACTAGTTGGGCTAATAGATATGCTCACTTTACCCATTGTTGATGGAGCAACTCAAAAAGATAGCACCCTCCACATAAAACAACTAGCTCAAACTCTACAACTACTTAGAGTACTTCATGCGCTCACTCCTAGACTCTCAATTATCACATATAGAAAATGGTAAGAATAACAAGCAAGAAATCACCAATAAATAGACCAGCTGCAATATGTATTCATTATTGTTCCAAGGGAGCTCACACAAGAGAGCCATCAACTAGCTGCTTTGATTTTGAATCTGAGCCATTGATCACACACTGAAATGAATCAATGAGCAATCAACCAAAATGGTTAATTATGATATTTTTTTTTTGCATGCACTAGATACTTTTTCTCAATTAGAAGTCTCAAGTGGATAAACACCCACTCCATCTGCATAATTAATCACATACTTAGCACCTATGAAACTTGTCATGTCACATTTACCCATTCACTTGTGGGAATTAATTTACTCACAATTCACCACCACAAGATAACAAGAAGTGATCATGATCAATCCTTAGAATATCAACCCATACTTTGTGTTGCCTCAAATTATTTATCCCACATGTACCAGTGCCTGAAAAATTTGACAACTACAACTACAAGTATCTCCCAAATCTTGAATGCATTCTAAAGAATTGGTTAAAATTTGGTGACGTTCTAAATATTAATTCAGTTTCGGCCAAATTTGAGTAGTATTTCATCTCTACTAAATTTTATCAGACCCTTTGAAGCATTCCACATGGAAGTCACCCACTTGCTCACTAAAAAATGGGAGGTACAAATGGGGCCCTCACGGGATGGCAGGGATTGGTAAGGATAGTCCACATCAGAGCACTCATCATTGTTAAAACCCATTGGGTCCCTCCATGGAGTGATAGATGTCACCATACCCACTAGATGTGTCCCTTAATAAGCATTAAAATAAAAACCAATGGGGTTGTGGGGAACGGTGGATATTGGACCACATTGCTCCATAATCACCATAGATTTTATTTTGGTATTGTTTGTTATTTATAAAAGATATATGGCCCACCATAGAGAGGCTACACATGTCACCACGCCTGGTAGCCCATGTGAGTTCTTTTCTTTAATAAATAAAATAGACAAGCGTGGGGAGAATGAATCAGATGAATAAATATGTAGCCACACCTACCATTGATCCCATTCAAAGCCTTGTTTGTTGTCTACTTAGAAATGTTAGGCCCACCACCTGTCACGACACATGGCATTCACTTGCCAACCCGTTAATTTATTTTAATGAAAAATAAACAAGAATGGGAACATGGGGAATGAAAAAGATGTTGCCATGTACCTCATTGTTTTCCGATGTTTTTTGTTGATACTATCTGCAGTCTTCAATAAAAGCATTATGCCCACCCAATCAAAAGACACATGGCTTAAGCCTGCTAGCCTATGTAAATGGTTGTGATCAACTAGCATGTGGGGAATGGTTGTGATCAACTAGCAACGATCAAACGACCATTATGGATTTTCATTTCTATAGATCTCAAAACTATTAATTCTTAAAACAGGGCCACAACTAGGTCGCCGAGCCTTAACCCTTAAGGATGAAGACTTTAAAACCTAAGTCTTAAATATGAAATATTTGGCCCGACTATGGAAAAATTAAAATGACTAACTTGTAGATGGTGATCGGAAGATCTAACCCAAGGGGATGGTGTGGATAATGAATTTAATGGCTCAAGATATGACTTAAGTGACCGGTAACTTTGTACATAAGTCAATGAAGTATTATAACGTTCAACATTCATGACCATACAAATTTTGAAAAGAGAGTTTTTAACCTAAAACCCTAAGCCTTACCCTTAATCTCAAAAGCACATAACTATGACAAGGTAAGACACATCACAAATTTTCAAAAAAATTAGGAGCTCTACAAAAAATCATGGTGTTTTTGGTGACTATAATATTTGAAGCCAACTTTTGCACTATATTAGGGATTTCCCTACACCAAGTTAGTCTTAGTTCTTCAATTCTTTGTTCATGCTCTCAAACAGGAACGTGGAGTTTTCTGCATTTTTTCAATTGGCCCAATTCTTCTCTCATTTTTTTAGTGTTTCCCTCTTATTATTGATTGACTATGGTTGATTCTTGTAGTTATGTGTATAATTTCTGATTTTCCTCCTAAAGTTGATTAACTAATTCCCTTAGAGTCCATATTTCATCTCATTTCTTGAGAACCATCTCTCATTCTTCTTGATTAGGTGAAATAGTTATGTATAGTTATTTTGCATCATAGGGTCTATCCTCAATACTAGGGAAAATGGGGCTCACATGTCATTCTTTCATCTATTATTCTTCAATTAATTCCTCTAATTGATTGTCATTACTAGTATTAGGATCACTTGAACTTTTAGGTGGCCATGTCTCTACTTGTGGAACCTATATTTCCCCAATGATTCCCTTTGTTTGTTCTTGGTTTCCCACACTTCCATTTGGCTCAAGGAAAGGACATGTATCTCCTTGTATAGTGCCCTCTTGTTCTTCAGGCATAGAAACATCCATCTAATTAAGAACATCCTCTTGATTAATGAGTTTTTCTCGATTAGGAAGGTCTTCATATGTAGAAACATTTTCCTAATTAGGAGAATCCATAGATATATCCTCAAATACATCTTCATATGTGGGGATGTTTTCTTGCATATAAGCATCCCTCTGATCAAATTCTCCATATGTAGGGCTACCATCCTGGTTGGGGGACTCAATTCTCCTTTGTTGTTCCTTCTTTCTCTATCCATTTTATCTTCATTTCTCCCTACCCATTTAGTTTCTACCTTTCATGAGGGTCGTAGCTAAACTTCTATTTCAAGATTATGTTCTTCCTACTTTGGTTCAACTATTTCATTGGCCATATTTACAAGACTTTTTAACTTATCCTCAAAACCAACTTCTCTCTATCATTTTTATGGGTTTTGTTTTCATATTTTTTATATACAATTTCATGAGTTACTAAGTCTTAAGTTTTTGTGGACCAGTTACCAGCTACAAGACTTATGCTTCTAGTTGTGTAATACCAAAAACACTAGGAACATCATGAGGCTTTTCAGGTCTTTCAAATGCCTCAATATAATAATTATCCTTTCCTTAGATAAAAGAGTCCCACTCTAAAGGAGGTGAAGCCATTTGCAGTCCATTTTTTACAATTAATTCGATTAACCCATGATGGAACCAATTTTTTTCTCCCATTTTAGACTTCCTTGCACACTCATAGCAGAGAATGAAACAAAAATATGGAACATTGACTAGAAGCCCATTTTGCAAATGTAACATCAACCTAAAGTGATTAGAAAAAACTTAGGTGTACCTTCCTTCATAGTTAATATATTGAATGAGGAATTTAGAAAAATCATTCTAAGACTTAGGAAGAAAGGCTCACTTAGTACCTTGTACCTATACCATCTCAACATATTCCCTTCATGAAAAATCACTTGTAAACTAGCTTAAGGTCCACAACTTTGATGGTCCCAATGGGAAATAAATCCTCACCAGCCTGTGGTAGTTTGGTGGCATTGGTAATAGTTTGAATAATTACCAAAAATGGTAAAACCCTCAAAGGCACTTGATTGGGATGAAATCCCATGGTAAATTCCCTAGTGATATCATCAACAAATCCACATAATTTCCTATAGTAAACATGCCATTGATATTGCTTAAAAATCATAAAATTCCTTGTTGGCTATCAGATCCTTCATAGAAGTAGGTTCTTTGTGGGTATGACTTCCCCCCATTATTGTGGCATGAAGCTATCAAGCTAGCTAAAAAGGGTAAAATGTGACTATGGAGGTTTGTGGCGAGACCAAAAATGATAATACAACTGTTGGAAAATAAAAAACCATAGATATTGAGAGTAGATTTTGGAAGACGGTTATTGGAAGTAGATTTTACAAGTGGAAAGATAGCAGAAAAGATGAAAAATATGAAATTAGGTTAAATTCACTTACTACATAATAATTTATAAATTTCAAAGGATTTTTTGTGAGGTACAACTATGAAATATGATAAGAATCTTCCCCCTAGCTAATCATAAACATGTCCTAGGGCATGCACACTAATTACCATTAAAAGAAAAAATATAATAAGTTTAAAAGAGAATAAAATATTACCATATTACCAATCACTATAGGACTAAGGTGCCTATCTAGAGGAAGCATGCACTGAGTTGGTGAAGAAAACACAAAAGATCAATGCCACATGCATGGGATAGGTATCATATAGATTTTGAATATCACTAAAGATAGCAATAAGGAAGACACCATCAAATGAAATGATGGTGAAATCATCCTATGTGTGGTTTCTCATATAGCGCTGGAAAAAAATACCATGTGTCCAAGATAGGAATGGTAAAAATTGAATTTCACAAAGCAAGTCCACAATAGAGAGCTTATCTGAGGCCAATGACATGATAAAAATGATCATAAAGTGAATTAAATGTAGGAATCATGCCATAAAACCCGTTGAGAATGCATCTATAAAAAATGTAGGAAGAAGGATCCAACAAGTTAAAAAGTAAATGTTATGAACCCCTTGTGTTAGAAATCCATGAGAAAAATGAAAATGAGTGCGAAAGGGAACCATAGTGAGAGAAGTAGTTGGGTGATAGGAACTAAGCTAAGTCCACCAATATGCAATTCGGACAGTGAAAAATCACCACCAAATGTAAGGAATGTGATAGGTAAAAGGGTATCCTATTGTAAAATAGAAATGCATCCACAAAGCATGGAGAAAGAAGTTCATGTTGCAATGATGGCAAGAAGTTATTGTTGCAAATTGTTCCCCTATTTTATTCTCTCTTGATAAAAGACCATTGGTATCCTAGTTTTCAATTTGTTACCACTTAGACACACCAAAAAAATATTTTTCTCCACTAAGCTATTTATGTCAGTTACAACTTGCTAGAAACCTAGTTTTAAAATTGTATCTGTCTAGCAACACCTAAGGGTTTTTGTTGCTAGATCTTATTTAATTTAATTGAAGCACCTAAAAGGTACTTAAAGAGGTGATAAGAACTCATGCAAGGACATTGGGATCCTTCTTCAGACTGGAAATGAAACTATCTTTTGTGATAAGCCACTCATACAACTTGAGATGATGGTCATTCAAAACAAGGGTTATGTGATTTGAGTCCATGGTGTGAAGCTTGGCTATGCCATTATCATAGAAAATCTAAATCTCATATAGTCCTAACCACCTAGTGTGGAATTTTCCTTTAAAATACTAAAACCTAGATTCATACAAAAGTGTTGGAAGAATGAAGAAGAAACCCTTTGATGTGTTGTCATTGATGCTAACATTGTTGGTTGACAATTTGTCTAATCCAATATATAGTTTGGGTGATACCTTGATTCAATAATTTATTTTGGATTTTCTAATGTTATAAGATCAATTGATGTGGTTATAGTATGTTGTTTAGGACTACTAAATACATCTATGTTCAAATTTCAACCATTTTTGTTGAATAGGATGAAAGTTACAAGTAGTAGAAGATCGACATATAGTTTTTGGACTTAAATAGTATAAGATGGTATGTGTTATCTGGTTTGAATTCCTCTAGTGTTTGGAATCAAACTTTATAATTTTAGGATATGGTTTACAAGTTCCATCACTACATACATTCTAGATGGTGCATGGTTATATGATCATATGGATGATTGATGTTGGTTAGATTGACTTATTTTATGATTAGGTTTAATTCTCGTCTGACCTAATAATTGAATATGTGTTGAGACGATTAATATGTATTGTAAATGTTAAGGGGATCTATTTTAGATCTGTGTCAACCTAAATTCAAGTTTTGTATGCTTTATTTGAGTGCAGAGAAGTTTCATTTCAAGTTTCAAGCCCAAATCTATTTTGAATTAAAATAGGGCTACATCTAATTAGGCTGACCTAACTGATGTATGCATATGTAATACGTTATATATGTGGATCATTTTTTAGTTACATAATCAGTGGACAAGGTAATGTGATGTGTGCAAAATTTGATATTGTGTGAACTTGTGAATTTGTATGTGTAAGATCAGAATAAGGGTAGAATTATTGTGTATGCTGAGTGACTACTGAGTAGAGTAGTACTTTGTATTCAAAGCTTCATTGGAACTAAATTCAGCACAAGGTGCATCAAGTACATCAATTCACACTTTGGTTGGGTAGCAACTTTTGTTTTGTATCTATTTCTAGTTGTGAGCCTTATAAGGAAATTGAGTCTTGGTAGTTGATGAGCATAGGAATCTCATTGTTTTTACCTTTATGTTTGTCTACCTTCCTATCACCAATTGATGAAGGAACTATAATTTTTAGTAAAAAGTGAAAAGAATATTAGGATTGATAATAATATCGAAATCCATAGAGATGCTAATTATTTTGTGGTCCAAATGGAAAGAGATGAATGAAAGGGGTGATGCAGCTGTCAAACATGCAAATAGTAAAGAGGTGAGGATGAAATAAAAATGGTTTCAAAGTTGTTTTTTTTGTTCTTAAAGACATTTTCTATTATACTAATAGTTGTAGCTACTGTTATTTTTATTAGACTGTACTTGGTTAAAAAGGGTTTTTGGCTAGCGGCCATTTTGTAATATATCGAATTAGGTTGTGGTTTGTTGGCCATCGATCATGAAAAACCAAGGGTAGAGTGTTATATAATTTTGGTATAAATATGTGTGTGATTCAAAGACTAGATAGATAGAATTTTTATATATAAAAGAAATATTATCGTTTTAATCTATAATTTTTATTCTTTGTATTCATATTATGTGTGATTAAGATTGTGTAAAGCTAGTACTCTTTGTGTTTCCTAGTGACTGAGGAGGTAGGGCCCACTACTTGTGTTATTAGGTAATCTCTTTCTTAGTTGGTGTGGTGAGTTTTATATGTGTAATTTTCCTTGTGCATTTCTTTATGGTGTAATTTGTGTTTACCTAAAAACATCAATTTTTAGTGGTAATTCTATTATTGTCTGTGTGTTTTCAGAATTAAATACAATTTACTTCATGGTATATATTCATTCGGGATATTCAATTCGGATCTTAGTCTAATATTCCATTTGTGTGAATTTTGATCTTGGGTTGCAATATACAAAAGTTAGATTAATCTAAGAATAGTTCTTTGACTTATACATCAATCTGCGTTTTGAGCATTTATTTGGTTTATGAATGTTGTTGGAATCTTGTTAGTAAAAATTAATTAAAATATTTATTCTAGAGATTCTGGAATTTTTATAATCTATTCATTCTTTAGTCTACAACAAACAAACACTATTACAGATCTTGTCACGATTGTGACAGGAAACAAAATTTCTAGTTTATCCTTTTTCATAAGTGTGAATCAGTTAGGGAGTGTGTCATGGAATAGTTATTTAAGTTCAAGTCTGAATAGTTGCATCTCATCCCACTTAACTTATTATCTTCACACCTTAGGAAAATAGTCTCAATACCTTTCATTAGTTTACGACCCTGGATTGAAATATCTAGGTATAAACTAAGGAAATCTATATGAGTCCAATTTAAGTCAAAACAAGAGTTAACTTGAACCATAATTTTACCCAACATTTTTGGCACCATTGTTGGGGAAAGGTGTTAAAGGAGTGAAACCATAGTGAGTTAAGTTAGGACTGGTACATCAAGAGGAAAGCCTATATAATTTTTGACCTTGTTAAGGTTAATACTCCTGATTTGTACTTCCATAAGTCATTTAGATGCATAAATTGTAGTAGGGATAGTAGAGGGAGATTTATTAGAAAAGAAAAGGGAGGTAGTGCACAACCCAAAAAACTCAAAAACAAATTAAAATCATCCATTGAGGGACCACAACCCAAATAATTGCAAGATAGGTCCAACATCATCCATTGAAGGAAGTGGTTCAACACAAGAAAAACCAAAGACTAAGTTGCAACCATTAGAATTACCCAGACCTGATATCGAGAAGTGTGCTATTGAGACCACTATTTTTGAGACACCTATAGGTACCCATCTAAGCTCCTCCGAAATCTTACGCAAAAAGGTTAGAAAATTCTTCCAAGAGTCTTACGAGACTAAAAGCTGGTCCATTTTCAAAAACCTAAGAGCCATTTAAAACCTTAGTCATCATAGGGCATTGGCCAACAATAATCTGGTTACCTTTGAGTTTCCAATCACACATCTCAAACAAGATGCCCTTGTGAAGAACATTCCTCATTCTGCTTTGCCTATTTTTCGTGGTCTTTCAATTGAGGATCCTGATATGTTTTTGTTTGAATTTGATGTGTTGTGCCACAACTATTATTATCAAAGAGATGTGTAGAAGCTCAAACTATTCCCAACTACATTAAAGGATGCAACCCTGATATGGTTTATGAACCTCAAGAATATTAGAACATGGGAAGTCATGAAGGAATTATTCTTGACCAAGTACCAGGAGTATTGCAAATCAAAGGAAGTTTGGGACAAAAATTTTTGCATGACACAAAAGGAAGATGAGTCCATGGAGGACTACCTCAAATTCTTCATGTTCAGTCTTCAATGGTCTCGCCAAGCAGCTAAATGAGGATGCTATTAAAAAAAAATTTAGAGGAATAAGAGATGATACTATAGAAGAATTAAATTTAATAGGTAGAAGGAATACCTCCAAAATGGAAATTGATGATATCTATGACATTTGAAAGAATTATTCAAGGTCTCAAAATTCAAGATAGAACTATCCAAGTAAGCCTTATGCCTCAAGTAAAATAGGTATAATGAAATGTGAAATAGGAAATTTACTTGAGGATCTTAAAATGGATTTGTTAAATCATATGGGTAAATAGATATATACTCTTTATACCCATAGGAAGCAAGAGGAAGCCGAAAAGGCCTTGGCTATGTTTTGTCTGACTTGTCACAAGAAAGATGGTAGTGAGGATTGGCCTTACAAGAGGACCAATATATCATTCTTAGAAGAAGTTAGTAGAAGTTCTAGCTTAAGCCCTCTTCCTGTAGGTGTGCTTGATATGGAATATTTTGAGGAACCTGTCTACTATATGGCCCCTAGGAAACCTTTTCCACCTTGAGTAATGCACCCTGGAATGAAAAATGATTAACTTTCTCTTAGACCCAACTGACCCAATCAACCTGGATGGTAAGGGGGTTGGAAACAACCCTCATCATACCCTTAATGGATGCCACAATATCAGTATGCTTCATAGTCATGGAAATAGGTAGGGAGGCCACAATCAGCACAAACCATACCATACCAACAACCATATCCATCATAACCACAATTTCCACCTCCTCCCATGATCAACCCATATCAACCGCCACTAAAATTTCTTCCACCCATACCTCCATCATCTACTAAACCATCCAATCCCACACAAACACCGAAACCTACACCAATGCTAGCCCAAGCAAACCCAAATCCCAACAATAAGGCCACACAACTGGTGTATAATATCGAGGCAATAGGTTACTCCACTTATCCTGTAAATACAATATAATTAGATGGAGTTCAATTAAAATCAAGAAAGGCTCTTCAAGGGCCCATCATCAAAGAGATCAGTCAAAGAACCTCCCTTTCTTGAATGATTTCAATCCGAACCACTACAAAGGGAATTCTCTCAACTTGAGTTTGATTTTTTTAATGAGTTACACAATGTTAACATAAAAATTCCTTTGTTGTAGGCTATCAAGAAAATTCCCATGTATACAAAAATAGTTGAGATCTATGTACTCAAAATCAAAAGAAGAAGCAAGACCCGAAGACTATCCAAGTTATTGGATAGTTGGCAGATTTTATGCTCGAGAATATAACTATTCCAAAGTACTCAGGTCCAGGGAGTCCAATGATCAAGGTATCTATTGGTAGAGTAAGTATTCCTAATACCCTTGTTGACTTGGGTGTTGCAATTAATGTTATGAAGAATGAAATGAAGGAAAGATTGCCACTAGAGGGACTTAGGCCTACTTCCATAGTTCTTAAAATGGAAGATCAATCTTTGGTCAAACCAGAGGGTAGGATTGAAGATGTAATCCTTTGTATTGATTCATGGGAATACCCAACTGAATTTATGGTTTTTGCATCCAAAGATTAAGCTGGGGGGGATACCCCTTAATTTTGGGATGACCTTGGTTAGTAGCTACAGATGCATTCATCAATTATCGATCGAGAAACATGGTCATTTCTAATGGCGAGCACAAGAAATAGTTGAATTTATATTTTCCAACACAACTCTTGTTGGAGATAGAAAATATTGTATGGGTTGGTAGTGACTCGGATGAGTCATTGCCCAACTTGACAATTGATCAAGCCTTAGATATGGAAGAACCTAACAAGGATAGTATTCTTGCTAATTTTCTTTAGAATAGATATGCATCTAATGAATCTTTTGAAAGCATGGCTCTTCATTTAGTTATAAATACTCCTTGTCCTTTTGGAAAATTTCCATTGGTAGGTAGCTCATGGTCTATTCAAAACTTTATCACATTGCATTAGTTGCTAACTCATAATTGTTTGTATAGTTCATTTTTATCTTCTAGAAATTCTATTTATATTTCATCCACCTCCCAAGATATATGTGGCATTCATCTTGATACCTACACCCACCATATTTAGATTAAAGAAGGTAGTCATCCAGTTAGGCAACCACAACGATGAGCCAACCCCATCCTGCATGAGATAGTTAAACAGGAGTTAAAAAAATTTGTTAAATGTTGGGTTTATATATCCTATTTTAGATAGTCAATGGGTCTCTCCTCTAGTTGTGGTCCCGAAGAAAAACGGAAAGTGGATAATTTGTGTTGATTATAGGGCACTTAATAAAGCTACTAAGAAGGATCATTTTCTATTGACATTTATTGATCAAGTGTTGGACACTCTTGTAGGTAAAAAGTTCTTTTCTTTTCTAGATGGGTTCAATGGCTACAACTAGATTCACATAGCACCTGAAGACCAAGACAAGACTACTTTCACTTGTCCTTGGGGCACTTTTTCCTATAGTGTTTTACCGTTTGATTTGTGCAATGCCCCTACCACTTTTAAAAGGGAAGTCTTGAGTATTTTTGTGGATCTTGTAAATTATTTTGTTGAAGTGTATATGGATGATTTCACTATACATGGTAATACTTATGAAGAGGCTATTTTTTTTTTAGAAAAGGTACTTAAATGATGTATAGATACTAATTTATCATTAAGTCATGAAACGTGTCACATGCTTATGATAGAAGGGATAATACTTGGCCATTATATTTCTTTTAAGGGTATTCAAGTTGGTCCAAAAAAGATACAAATCATTCAAGACTTTCCTACACCCACTAGCCAAAAGGATGTATGTAGCTTTCTATGCCATCCAGGATATTACCGAAGTTTTATCCAAAATTTTAGTAAGATCACCTCCCCTTTATTTTCCTTGTTAGCAAAGGATGTTGCTTTCTCTTGGAAACTGGAATGCAAGAAGATTTTGAAGCTATTAAAACTAAACTTGTAACCACACTAGTACTTTGAGGTCCAAATTGGGAATTTCCTTTTCATATCCACATTGATGCCTCAGATTCTTCCATGGGAGTTGTCCTCAAACAAAAATAAGACAACCTTTTCTACTCCATCTACTACACCAATAAGAACTTAATAGGAGTTGAGGTAAATTATATAATAACTGAAAAGGAGTTTTTAGCTATTATTTATGAGATTAATAAATTTTGTCATTATATTACTAGATATAAGGTGTTTGTTCATAGAGATCATTCAAAAATTATATTCTTAATGTATAAACCTATTGCAACTAGTAGAGTTATTAGATGGTTAATTTTACTTCAAGAGTTTGATCAAACTATACTTGGTAAGCCTAGTTGAGAAAATGTGTTTGCAAAATTTTTGTCCAAGTTACAATAATCGGGGGATGATCTGACCCTAGTAGATGATGCTTTCCTAGATGAGCATCTCTTTTCTATATGAACAAAAATTTCCCAGTTCACAAACATTGCAAAATACATGGTCATGTGCAAGTTCTCACCACACTCCTCTCCAAGAGCGAAAGTTGGTTGGACTCAGTGGACAATACACATGGATTAATGGATTACTCTTTTGTATTGGCATTGACAACATCATGCAGTGATGCGTACTTGAAGATGATGTATTCAATATACTTTGTGCATGCCACACAGAGCCATGCAAAGGAAAATTTTCTACTTAGAGGACTGCTAAACATATTCTCATTGTAGGATACTATTGGCCTACAATCCATAAGGATTGTAAGCGTTATGGTCATTGATGTGATAAATTCCAGTGTATGGGTTGCCCCACATGCTTAGATGAAGTTCCCTTACATCCTTAGTTGTCCATTGAGCCCTTTAAAAAATGGGGGCTTGAATTTTTTGGACCTATCAACCCTCCATCATGAAACAAGGAATGCCTCCTTGTGTGTACATTTTATGTCACTAAGTGGGTTGAAGTTGTTGCTCTAAAACATGCAAGGGACACAAAGGTAGTTGATTTCCTCTATATCGATATATTCACTAGATTTGGTGTTCCTCGAGAGATAGTTGCAGATCAAGGCTCACAATTTTCATCTAATCTCATTTCAGCTCTAGTTCATGAATATGAGATTCACCATCATAATTCTTCACCTTACCATCTGCAAGTCAACAGATAGGTTGAAGTCACCAACAAAGATCTTGAGAACATTCATACCAAGATCATTGCTCTCCATAAAAGAGATTGTGTTGTGCAAATTCCTAAATCCGTGTAGGCCTATTGCACTACATGGAAAACCACCATTGTTTTTACACCTTACAAGCTTGTCTACGGTAAGAGGGCTATTCTTCTTATCAAGTTTGAGGTAAAAAATCTTTATACGACACTTCACCTTGGGATGAATCTTAGCGATGCTCAAAAGGATAGAATTGCTCAAATCCATTCTCTCGATGAAATGTGACAAGAGGCCCTTTTTCATGTAGAGGTTATAAAAAGCAATGAGTGCAATGGCATGATCACTTTATCCGATCACAAACATTCCAACCTGGGGATTGAGCGTTACTCCATAACTCTTGATTCTAGGATTTCAAGGGGAAGTTCCATACGTATTGGCTCTAACCTTATGAAATTTAGACCATCTACGATAATTATGTTGTTAGATTGTGAACTATGGATTCTGAATGGAGGACTCTTCTCCTCAACAAGCACCACCTGAAAATTTACAAACAACCCCTTTTAAAGGAGACATTCTTTTGTGATGCGATGAAGGAACTTAGTATGGTTCCTTTTGGCTTTCTAAGAAATTAATTTGTAAAAAAAATTCAAATAAATAAAAGATCCAACAATGAAAACCTTAGGCATTGTTGACTAGTTGATGTTTGAAAACTAGCTTTTGACATGCGTCAACTGCTAAATAATCCTAGGAGTGAAAATTAGGTTTTCGACACCTCTAGGTGATGGTAGGGTGAAAATCAGGTTACCAGTGGTCTACCACCAAAAAATAAAGGGAGAAAGAAGAAGAGAGCACGGTGAATCCTTGTTGTCACTTCTTTTCTAGGAACTACTTATTAGACCCCCTTCTTATCCTCTTTTTGATAGGATATTGCTTGTACCTTCTCATACTATAATCTTCTCTTCATCTTGTCAGTGGGTCCTTTCTCCATATCATTTCATTTGCCACATCTTTTCATGGTACCATTTATGTTTACATCATAAATATGCTATTTATGGAACTCTTTTCATACTATTTATGCCACCTTTCCATCATACTCTATTGTCACATCAATGTGACCCCTTCTCACTTCACCATGTGTGATATTTCCCATTCATTATCAGGGGTCACATTATCTTGGCTTCACCTGCATCATCTTTCTCATGTGGCTATACATACACTCCACCAAATTTTTCTAGATTTTTGACACCACCTCCATGTTCTTGGTGATCAGTATAGTATCTTTCTTGATTTTATTTTTATTTTTATTTGAAATTATTGCTTCCTTCATTTAATAGTGTGTCACCACATGGATGGGTCAACCAATCAGCTAGGAGGAGGGGAGTCCATTTCTGAGTCACAATCCTAAAATTTATTTCAAATCTTAAATTTATCTTTCAAGTCATTTCGTTTCATAATAGTAATTGTCCAACCATACCTTGCCATTATTTTGCTTGAATGCCATTTATTCCTCACTAAAATTTTGGGTCGGTACTACCTGTAGAAACCATCTTATGTCCTTGTTGCATTTTTCTTAAGTCTACAAGTCAATTTTTTGTTATAGTCATGGTAGGACCTCGTTGTCCCCACTTTGATCCCACTACCATGCATGAATTAAAGGTTGATGTGACTACATACAAAGTTTTCAAAAAATTTCATTGGGATGTTTATTTTAAAAGGTTTATGATGAGAAGGTTACTCTAGAGTTTTCCCAAGGTTTTTGAAAAAATAAAGCCAATATCCGAGGACTAGAAGTTACTATCACAGTGGAGGAAATTTCAAAATTTTATAGGTTTACATTAATAGGGTAAAATTATTTCCCCAATAAGAAGAAGAAGGTTGTGGAATTGCAGCCCACTCAAAAGAGATTATTGCAGTGAGGAGAGTCAGTTGAGATGGTAGTTGGATAGGGTGCTAAATTGAACTCCTTAACTGATCATTGGAAAAATGTTGCAAAGTTTATCATTCAATATATTACTTGTGAAGGTAGGTACATTTACATTTTTGCTCAACATTTCAAGCTACTGTTACATCTTTGGAGGGGACTACTAGTTCATGTTCTTTATTTTCTCTTTCATTCTCTACAACAATTGTCTAAGTCAGTACAAAATGGAAAAATTGGTTCTTTGTCCCACCATGGTTTAATAAAAAAATTAGTTATAAGGGAGTTTAAGTTGTTATCTCCGACTAGTGATTGGGATTTTTTTTTTCATACCAAGATGAAGATAGTCCAGATTCCTCTGCAAAAGAGGAATCTTCTACAAAGGATTCTAAAGAAGGAACACATCCTTATGATTCTACTCCTGAAGAAAAAGAGGACCTAATAAAAGGGAAGGAACCTTGTTCAACAGCCGAAACACACCCCTCCTAAACAAATCAGTGATAGGAAAGGAAAAAGTAATCTAGAAACCCTAACCAAGTTGGAAAACTTGGCTAATTTAGCTAGTGGTCTTGCTAAACCCAAAGATTATAAGTCGGATTTAGAGATATTGTCTGAGGTTACTAAAAAGAAGGGAAATTTTCACAAGGAATTTTGTAGAGCTAAAAAAAGGTTAACAAAAGAACTAGATGACCCTAGCCATAGTCAAGATCCTTTTGATTCCCCAACAAAATTACCTTAGGACAGTCCTAGGGAAGACCCATTCTCAGACAAGGGTGGGGATAATCAATTTCTACAACAAAATTTGAATGAGCAAGAAGAACTTGGGGACAAGTCTCTTAAGATTCCATTCACAGAACATGGTCTAAATAAGGAAATAGAAACAGTCCTTTTAGATGTCATTAATATAGAAGAAAATGTGCGGGATCAAAATTCCTAGATGGATAACTCTACCCAAGTGGATAATTCTGATCAAATAAATAACTCTATTGAAATTCAAATTGAGATTGGGAAATCTATTGAAGAAAATATAACTAAAAAATCCATCTCTACTATGCCCAAAGAAACAAAATTGAATGCAGAAGCTAAACAAGGTGGTATTCAAACACCTACAATTGACATTATAGAACAAGAAGAAATTTTTGAGTTAGAAGATAAGGTGGAAGTAGAAGAAGAATTTGAAGATGAAGACCCTCATTTAAAAAAAGAGGAAATTTTGGGTTTGCAAGAAATAGTAACCAAGTTAACTACGGAAAACCAAGTCTTACACACCTTGTTATAGGAAGCACATTTTGTTACAGACTCATATAGACAAAGGAAATTAGTCAACTTGGGGTAGAACTTGAAGGATCTATGGTATGCAAAGAATCTCATATATCTATTTAGGAACATAAACAACACATGGAAGCAATGTGAAAACTCTGAGTCAAGGAGATCATGAGCACTCTTTAGAATATTTCTAGTTTGTAATCCATATTTCTTTGCATGAGTACATGCAAATCAACCAACTGGGAGGGAATGATGAGCATAGGAATCCCTTTTTTTTTACCTATTTTTACCTATTCTTTTCCCTTTTTACCTTTATGTTTGTCTACCTTCCTGTCACCAATTGACGAAGGAACTCTAATTTTTAGTAAAAATTGAAAAAAAGATTAGGATTGATAATAATATTGAAATCCATAGAGATGTTGATTGTTTTGTGGTCCAAATGGTAGGAGATGAATGAAAGGGGTGATGTAGCTATCAAACATGCAAATAGTAAAGAGGCGAGGATGAAATATAAATGGTTTTGAAGTTGTTTGTTTTGTTCTTAAAGATATTTTCTATTGTACTAATAACTATAGCTAATGTTGTTTTTATTAGACTATACTTGGTTATAAAGGGTTTCTGGCCAGAAACCATTTTGTAATATATTGAATTAAGCCATGGTTTGTTGGCCATTGACTGTAACAAACCAAGGGTAAACTATTATATCATTTTGGTATAAATATGTGTGTGCTTCGAAGACTAGATAGATATAATTTTGATATATAAAAGAAATATTGTCATTTTAATCTGCAATTGTTATTCTTTGCATTCTTATTATGCATGATTAAGATTGTGTAAAGATAGTATTCTTTGTGTTGCTTGGTGACCGAGGAGGTAGGGCCCACTGCTCATGTTATCAAGTGATCTATTTCTTAGTTGGTGTGGTGAGTTTTATATGTGTAATGTTCCTTGTGCATTTATTTATGGTGTGATTCATGTTTACCTAAAAAGAACAATTTACAGTGGTAATTCTATTATTTTCTATGTATTTTCATAATTAAATACAGTTTACTTCATGGTATATATTCATTTGGGATATTCAATTTGGATCTTAGTCTGATATTCCATTTGTGTAAACTCTAATCTCAAGTTGTAATATACAAAATTTAGTTTAATATGAGAATAGTTCTTTGGCTTATAAATCAATTTGTGTTTTGAGAATTTAGTTGGTTTATGAATGTTCTTGGAATCTTGTTAGTGGTAATTAATTAAAACATTTCTTTTGGAGATTCTAGAATTTCTATAAGTTGTTCATTCTTTAGTCTACAACAAACATACACTATTACAAATCTTTTCATGATCGTGACATGAAACATAATTTCTAGTTTAGCCATTTTAATAAGTGTGAATATGTTAGGGAGTTTGTTGTGGAATAGTTATTTAAGTTCAAGTTTGAATAGCTTTATCTCATTCCACTTAACTTATTATCTTCATCCCTTTGGAAAATAGCCTCAATACCTTTCATTAGCTTATGACCCCAGATTGACATATCTAGGTATAAACCGAGGAAATCAATATGAGTCCAATTTAAGTCAAAACAAGAGTTAATATGAACCATAGTTTTACCCAACAATAGTGAGCCCCTGTAATATCTCATAGCTGGTTATAATATATTGTGAGCTAATCCTCATCATGGGTTTTCCCTTTTGGGTTTTTGTATGGTGTTCATGTGCTATGTAATGTTGTGATCTCTTTCATATTTTCATTCATATTTATAGTTAGATATGTTTTTATTATTGGTTGGATTATGACTAAATGGTTTAATAAAATAATGATTTACCCCCCTTTTAGTATTCTAGGTTTTCAACAATTGGTATTAGAGCCTAGTTCCTTTTGAAAGCCTAAAAACTTGAGGAAGATCTTGGAGTTTGAACACATGGGTGAAAAAAGGTGTCCTATTCCTTCAAAAGAAATTTCTACAATTGAATATGAAGAAGATGACTGCATGTTTGACAAATAACTTAAAGCTTCTCTTGAAGATCTTGACAGATTTGAAAGTGAGAACAAAATTCTAAAGGAAAGCCTAGGAGAAGAAAATGAATGCATCAAAAAGTTGAGAGAATAAATCAAGAAGTTCAAAGAAGACATAAAGAAGTTATTGAATAGTTGAAGAAGGAAAATGAAGATATCACTAGACTAAAAGTGCAAGTGGAAGAAAATAAGAGAATTGAGGATTACCTAAATTCTAAGATACAAAGCAAGACCGATGAATGTACAAAGATTTAACAAGAAGTGGTAACCCTAAGATCAAATATGGAGAAAGCAAGAGCTCATGAGGAGAAATTCAAAACAAGTACTATTTGATGAACTAATTGCAATTTAGAAACCTTATAAGGATAAAGGTGGTTTAGGACTTGAGGAAGAAATTTTTTTAGATAAAAATTAGACACCTAACAAGGTTGACAATCAAGATCAAACTCAAGACAATGGTAGATAGTTCAACAATAAAAGAAGCAATACTAGAAGACCTCCTATTAGACAACCAAATGCTCAAAGTTACCCATCCTTAAATGGTATTTTTAATGCAATAAATTTGGACATAAAGCTATAGAATGTAGAATTAGAATGAATCATAATGTTGGATCCTTTTTTGGATAATGTTTTGCATGCAAGAAATTTATACATAGAGATACTAAGTGGAGAAGTTAGATGATGAATAGATTCAATATTGGTAGAATGTTTCAATATCTCAATGGCTATCATTATACATGCAATGTATTTGGACATAAGGATAACTAGTGCAAATCAAGAATGAATAGAAGTCAATTTGGTTAGAAAAATGTTGTATGCTACAATTGTAACAAAACTGGACATATTTCAATATTTTGTAGAAGCAAGAATGGAAAGTAGACTAATCTGGAATAGAGGAATAAACCTATGAAGGAATTTGATTCTATTGAAGTCAAGAAGAAAATGGAGAAAATTTGGAAGAAAAAAGAGGAACCTAAGAACAAAGATGAATTAAATGCATTTGTACCTCCATCTATGGTAGATAATTCTTTTGAAAACTAATCCCATGACAAGGCTTAGGGGGAGCAATAATAGAGAAACCTAACAACCCCCTAGAAATAAGAGGTGTCAAGTAGTGACACAAAGATATATGGTGTAAAATGATATGCTTAAGCTTTTGGATAAGAAACTAGTAAAAAATATGCAAATCAAAAGAATTGCAAAGAATTTTAGGGTTTATAGTGTTTCAATGAAGTGCTTACCATATTTTTGAAATTTAAAGCATTAAATGCAAAAATAGGGTAGATCAGTAATGTATAAATTGAAATCCTTAGTCATTTGAAATCACTTTTACACATTTGGAAGAAATAAAAGAAAATTGAGAAGTGGTTGAAGGTGATTCGAAGTGAATTGGTTCCAACCCTAGTTCTTGTTGAGATTTAAAAATGTATTTATAGCTATCTATGCTTTGTGGGTTTGTATTAGAAGTGATTTTACAAGCATTTGTAGATAAAATTGAGGTTATAATAGCTACACCAATCATATTTGAGATCATAGAAAGACCTAGACCAAAATGTCAAAGGTTTTCAAGGAATTTTTTTGACAATGACCCTAACAGTGCATTTTCAAAGATCCTACTTAAGGTTTTTCCCATTTAAGACACACAAATCTATATTCATAGAAAATTGGAAGAGTATGATCACGAAGCACTTAAGAATAAATGGTATAATGAGCTAAATAGAGATGATTTGTTGGTAAAACTAGAGCATATAAACCTAGTGCTAAAGAAGATAGAAATTTAGAACTAGTCTCCTAACTTTAACAATGATTTGGGTGCGAAGTATGTGAGGATGGCACTGAGAAGAATGCATGAAAAATTCATGTGGACTAATATGCTTGGATTAATTTCAAAGGATGTAATTAAGGTTGTGACTTGATTACATGATATCAGACCCATACCGGTGTTAAAGTCAATGGAGAATGATGTGGTTATGCAGCTAATTGGTGCCACATTTAATAGGAGAACATTAACAACCAAACCAATCACCAATATTGCAGTGAAATATGTGTCTATCATGATTGGACACAAAATCTACTTCCAAAATAGAGAGAACTCAACATTTGTAATTGCAATATATGTTGCTCATGACATGGTAGTAAATGGGAAAGATTATGATTTGTGTGAGTTGCTCTGGAAACTTGAATCAAACTAAAACAAAGAAATATTCTTTCAAGTTTGCAACACTATTTGTATGCTTGCTATTATACTTTTTGAGGGAGCTACCCAAAATTTAAAACATTGTGTGTGATAGAAGAAGACCGGTAGCACACCAAATTGTTTATTATTTACACAAAATTGGAGATTATAATGCATAGGATGATGCATTGGTTGTATTTTTCTCAGTATTCCAAAGGAACATGTATGAAAGAGAAAGAATTCCTAAGAGTTTAGTGGAGAAGTATGAAAAAGGACATAACCTTTCTAGTATCCACTGATGAATGAGGCGGTTGAACCCAAAACAATATGGATTGAGCCTTTGGGATATGATATTTGCTAAGGATGAGGCTAAGAGATACATTGAAATTTTGTTAAACAGTCCTAAGGACCCTTCTCTACCTAGACATGAAACATATGAGGAGAAATCAATTAAATTATACTTGGAGACCTTAAAACCTAATAGAACAAAAAGAGTGAACAAACAAGTTGAACAACTCTTTTGAATGCATGGCCGTTCAAAAGAAGAAATTGATAGATTAAAGGAAGTTGTAGTTGAAAGGAAAGCCACAGTAGTTGGTGAATCCTCTCAACCACATAGATCAGGAAGATCAGCTTCCACCCCTGCCTCTACATTACCAAAACCTACTGCAATAACTACCATTAAAGGGAAGAAGGTGGAGCCCAGTGCTCCAACAATACTTGATGTGTCTACACCATCCAAACCCAACACTTGGACCACAAAGAGGAAAAATGTACCTTTGATAGCACCTCTTGGTACTTCTAGAAGAAGAAATAAATAGAAAGAATCTAGAGGATGAAACTTAAGTGATGTTGTGGAAGAGGAGATTTAACTTGGTTTAGAAGAAGAACAACAATTGAAAAGAAAGAGAAGAAGCAGTGTTTCCACCAATGGTGAAGGTGCTGCATAGGAGGCTAACAAAATTCAAGAAAGCCAAAGTCAATATTGTGGATTCCTATGAAGAAGAGGAGATAGAAAAGGAAAAATAAGCTTGTAAAATACATGTGCACAAGAAGCCTAACAAGAAAGAGGTGAAAAAAATAGATGAATGTACATCTAGTGTAGGAGCACCCTCATGGTCAACATGTTCAAACTTTGGGTTTTGTCTTCTTTCTTCTTTTTTTTCATTTAAATAAGGTCATTTTGGACTATTAATGATCATTTGGAGTCATTTGTGAAAGTTTGGGATCATTTGGATAAAAAATGTAGAAGTTGCACAATGTTGTCAAAAAGTTGTCAAGCAACTTTACAAAAAGTGTCAAAATGTCATTTTGGTTAAGAAATTGGTTAAAGGGTTAGTTGTATGTGAGGAACTAATTTTAAGGGAATAAATGTGCCTTGTAAACTTGACCCAAAAGGTTGGTGAAGTTAGAATGAAGATTTGAATCATTTTTGGGGCCATTTTCTTGTAATTTTTTTGCTATTACACTTAGTACGTATTTGTACAGAATGGTAACGTCCTTAAATTTACATGGATGGAAAGATAATTTTAATACTGAAGTTTTTTGTTCTTACTAGTCCTAAAGAAAATATTGTTAATTAATTAAATATGAATTATTTAATTAATCTTCTAAAGTCATCTACATATAAATAAATCTAATTATTTATTTATATTGTTCATTTTTCTAAATCTTCTAGTTTAATTAAATAAATAAGTTTATTTAATTATTGCTATCTTCTTCTTAATTAAGTTAAATAAATTTCATTATTTATTTATATTAATTATCATGATTCTAAATTTGAATTTTCAAATAATAGAATATTCTGCTAACTCATCCTTCACTCCATATTTAAACTAAATATTGCAAATATTTTATTACACATCTTTTTCACCTCACATAATTAAATATTAATTATTTAATTATGGAAGCTTCTAAATTCATTTTCACATGTAATTAAATAAATTTATTTATTTAATTAGAATTTATCCTCAACTTTCAATCAACTTTCATAAATGAAAAGACAAATGATGATTTGTTTCCATTTTTTAATGAGGATGGTTTTGTCGGTTGAAAATTTTCCTTCATTATTCTCTCAAGCTTCCATCTTTCTCTCAACTTCCAAAATCTCTCATCGTTCATCTTGATAGGTTTGAATTTGACTGTTGATCTTTGCCAACTAGATTCTTGCCTCCAAAAATCTATAAATACAACCCTTTTGTGAAGTTGAATTTCATCCTAGATTTTTGTGAATTTAGTGCAGTTACTATAGTTGCATTCGAATCAGCATTTTAGTTTGAAATCATAGTTTAAATAATTTAGCAAATAAACATGCATTGTTGTATAATCTCATTCTCCTAAGTTGTCATTCCAACAAGTTGATGCTTACACCAACTGAGAGCCAGTAACTTGCATCAAATCCTTGGAGATAGAGGACAATGGAATGCTTTTGAAGGAGCTATTGTTATTTAGAGTTTGTTTTATCTTTCTAATTAGTTTCCTTTGATTTAATGTTTCATTGGTATGTTGGCTTATCATTTTAATTAGTCCACATATTCACACACATTTTTGGTGCCCACCGTGGGGCCTTGCCCCAATTTTAATCTTTTTATTTCAGATTTTTTGACAGGTGACAAACTAAAGCTTCAGTTTAGCGCATACGAGCCACGGTTTAGTGCATACACACTGTGTTTTAGCGCATTGATTACTTGTTTTAGCGCATTTTCTAGTTACTTTAGCACATTTACTAACTGTTTTGGCGCATCCCTGATTGTTCCTTTAGCGCATTTGTTAACTATTTTAGCACATTTACCAGTTCTTTTAGTGCATACAAGGAGTGTAAAAATAAATCCTGATTCTGACACATCCGCGAACAAAGATTTTTATTTTTCTGCCTTCAGTAAGAATGAAGCAATCCTAGGATATACACTTAAATATGGAATTAATCAATCCTAGGATAGTCACCAAACATTATTTTATCTTGGTTAAAATGAATCCAATGCTTGTTGTGGAGCAACATCTTCACTTAGTGTAGAAAACTGTCATTTGGATTTAAAACTGAACCACTTATTTGTTGTTATTGTTGGGTAATAGGTTTATGCTCTCCCCTTTACTAGATGACCAAAACACCAGACTTACCTTTTTCATTTCTTGCATTTCATGTTTTATTACATCCTTTAGAAGGCCTACCGTAGTGGGAAATATTACTCACCCTATGGGAATGACCTAAGTGGGAACAACCAAAGCAAGGTTTTCCAACCCACTCTAATCAAAAGTGAATTTTGGGGAAACCCATATTCAACAGAAGTGAGCAAGATAGCCATCCCCAAAATCTTTGTTCTAAAGATTGGGAGGTCTCCTAAGGGAGTTTATCTATTTCCATGCTTAATGGATACCTTTACTATGAACCATAGTTTAGAAAACCAACCGTGTTAGTTTCCAAACATCATAATAATCACAGTGCAAGGGGAGGGAAGAATCTGCCCCCAAGACACTCACCATATAATTGCCACAGATTGTTTTCTCAAGGGATCAAGAAATCTAACCTTGAGTATGCACCTAGAAAAGACAAAAACATGAGCACCCTTTAGGGGGTGACATAGCTATGTGAGTCAATGCAATTTTAAGATGTGAGTTGTGGTTGCTATGATGACCTTTTTGACAAATAAGAGTGAGTCTGTCTGAAGTGCTTATTTTGCTCAATACCCATAAAAATATCAAGACCATACACTCTTTGTTTAGATTTTAAGATTTGAAAACAACTGCTTTCCACTATATGTCATGTTTTTCCAAATTTAAATCAGATAAAGATCATCCAAAAACATCAAACTATCAAAACATGTATGTCTCAGTGCAGTAATTGGATAGTTTAGCACATCCCTGGTCTATTTTAGTGCATATGTGCTCTGTTTCGGTGCATTTATGCTCTATTTTAGCGCATTTGTGCTATGTTTCAACGCATTCATGCTCTATTTTAGTGCATTTGTACTCTGTTTCAGCGCATTCATGCTCTATTTTAGTGCATTTGTGCTCTATTTTAGCGCATACCTGCAACAGTCCAGTGCATAGATTGGATAGTTTAGCGCATCTGCTAAAAATTTTAGCACATTTCTTTTCAAACTTGGGTGATTTTCTGACACCCAAAAAATCTTCCATTCAGTCTAGTATTTTTCTATGCTCAGGGTCTGGAAGTCTGCAAATTTTTCCAAGAAATCCCTAGAGAAGAAGATTAAGAAGCCAAAAAAATCTCTTAGTTATAGGAAGCTATTGAAAAATAGAAAGTTTTTATACCAAATTCAAAAAGTTTTGTTTGAACACAAAACTTTTATTCATTGATATCATGACTTTGTTAGAGGTTTCACTGATGATTTTTCCTTAGAAGCATTATATTCACGAGCTTTCTTTCAAAGAAGAGCTCTTTCTCAAAGGCATAATCATAGTCAGCCTATTTGGTCATCTTTTATCCCCCAACCAGAAATTTTGTACTCTACTCATCCCAATCAAGTTTTGTAATAGAGAGCTTAGGAGCATTAGGCATTTATCAAGAATCCTTATTTTTACAAAACGACGATCAAACCTCACAAAGTGCAACATCATCTTTATTTTTTATTTTTAGTTTAAATTACCGCAAACAGGATTATCATCCTTTCAATCAGGGAATCATGAACTAAAGATTAGAAATTTCATAAGTCACATCAATAGAACCTTCATTCTATTCCGACTTAGATATCCATCAAAATTGCACTATTTCATTTTTTTGGATCAAAGTTAGTGGAAATTTGGAAAAAGCTTATGCCTGTTGTCACAAGGTTTCAAAAGCACATAGATGAGGATGAAAGGGAAAGATATTCCCGTCCTGTTCCTAAAAAGGAAAGGATGGAAATCTTTATCGACAATCTGAATCAAGAGTCGGGTTATAGGCTAAATCTCCATTGTCCTCAATCATTTGAAAAATTGATTGGAAATGAAATTACCATTGAAGGTGCCTTGGTCAAGCGTGGAGTTTTAAAGCTTGATAAAGAAACTCCAAATTCATACAAAAACAATAGAAACAACAACGACAAGTCATGATTTTGGACTCGAAATAAAAATGTTGTGAATGATGGGGTGGTAGATGCTAACAATGTGAATGTGAAGCCTACCATTCTTAATGTATCAAGTGTCCAACACACCAATAATATTGTAAATTATAGTAACCAAGGAAATATGACCAACAATCGCGGTAATAATATTGGCAATAATCAAAATTCAAATGCGCCTAGATCTTTTTTTTTTTCAAATTGATGGAGTTTTACTCCCCTGGGCCAGTCTTTGGAATCAATTCTTAAAGAACTGTTGAACCAAAACACTATTGCATTAACACCATAAATATATTATGATCCTTGAGTTAAACCACCATCGTGGAATTACTCATACTATTGTGATTATCATAGATGCAAGGGTCATAAAACAAGTAATTTCCAAGGATTAAAGAATCTCATTTAGGATCTTATTGATAACGGTACCATAATGGTTGAGGGACATAATGCCAATGATGATCATCAGGAATTCAAGGATCCTCTCCCCAATTATCAAAAAGGGCAATCTTTGGGTGACAAAGGAAAGAATGTGAATCATGTCTACGACACCATTATCAATCATATTTACATCGACGATTAGCAAGTCAATGCTATCATGATCAAAGGAAAGCAAGAATATTGAGAGGTTAATGCTACCACAAGGGGACATGCTAGAATCATTGTAAAAGGAAGTTCAGCTAAGGCGGTGATTCCCCCTCCAATTCAGTACAATTTGGTCGATCAACTGCAAAAAACATCGTCCCAAATTTCTATCTTGGAGTTGCTCAAAATATCACTAGCACACAAAGACATTATGGAAAAGGCACTCATTGACACAAGTGTGTCTCCTTATCTAGATATCAATAAATTTCAAGCCATGGTGGGACACTTGTCCACACCCACATGTTTATCCTTTGCTGAAAAGGATGATTTCTCCATGACCCACCCCCATAATTCATCACTTTATCTAGAGGTCATGGTTCATAAAGCTCGAATCAGACATGTTTTAATAGATGGGGGAGTCGAATTAAACACTTGTACTTTAAAACTGGTCCTTTCTTTGGGATATTCAGAGGAATCTATATATCCACGAAGGAAAATTACAATCAAAGCATACAATGATGAAGAAAGAGCTTCCAAAGGCCTCATCATGCTACCAATTAGAGTGGGACCTGTTGTGAAGAATACCTTTTTTCAGGTTCTAGACCAGGATTTATCCTATAATATATTCTTGGGTCGCCCATGGATCCATGGCATGCAATCATTTTCATCTACTTATCATCAATGCTTTAAGTTTCCATATGATGGACAAGAAATAACAATATCGACAGACCATATTAGCTGTTAGACTTGTTCTAACCTTATAGCAACTCAGGACACATTTGTCCCACATAATAGAGAGGCTTTGGCCATTTCTACTTCAAAACACAGTGAACAAGTGGGGGAAATGATAAAAAAAATTGGCACCAAGTTAAAATTAAAAAATAACAGGGTGGGAGAATATTCTTTATGTCTCTCTAATCTACCCGTGTCCCCAAAATCCCATGGTCAAATATAAAAATCCATACAACAAGCTACAACAACTTCAGTATTAGGTGCACAAGCTTTAGTTCCCATCACCAAGTTTGATGGAAGATTTATCAAATTAGATACTCAAGAAAGTGAAATAGAATACATGGCTATCCTAGATTGGCTCTATAAAGATGAAGATGAATCAGACCAAAATTTCAAGTTACCCACTGAGCAATATGGAAAGCGTTATACAATAATGCAACAAATAGGTTATGAAGGAGATGGCCCTATAGGCAAGAGAAAAGAAGGTATTGTTGAACCTATCTGATTAAAAATAATGCACCCTAGAGATAAAACTAGGTTAGGATATGGTGAATATGCAAAGGAAGAAACAGTACAAAGAAAGTCAAATGAGGAATTAGCTGAAACAATTCTTAAAATACAAGAAAAAAATTCTAACGCTGACTCTAATGAATATGAATGGGACACCATTTTTGATGATACATTCTAGAGGGACAAACAAGTGGATATGGTACAAAAATATACACCCACACTCATACAAGGGGAAAGCTCAAGGCCTCCACTTGATTATGTCCTACAAAGCAACCATGACTCAATTGATGATGATTTGATTCAAAATGATATAGATAATCGACAGGAGGAGACCATCATAGACCTTCCCCATAGTGAAAACAATAATAGTATCATGACCTTAACCGCTCGTGACCTTACCCAACCTGATGATCCATTTACCTTGGTCCATCCCAAACTCATTGGCTAGGAACAAATTGTACCAATTGATATCCCAAATTTTCCCAATGATGAAACCATCGTAAAATTTCTTTGTTCATCCAACTTAGAAATAGGTTCCACCAGCGAGTCACAAGATCAAAGTTTCAGATAGGAAAGTGCCAAGTTTCTCAGCTACAAAATTAACAACATAAATGAAAGATCTAATGGTGAAAACCTAACAAAGGAAATATTAGATCATGAAAAGAGAAAAAATAAAGAGTGTATCCACCAGTGAAAAACTTTCAAAGGCACTAGAGGATGGGAAACTTGACACTCTTCTGGAGCATTATTTGGAAAGGTCTTCCATTTTGATAGAACCAACAAAGGCACTCAATATAGGTACTACGGAACAACCAAAAGTCTTGCAACTTGTTGCATCCCTGACAGAAGAGGAAATACCAAGATTCACATAATTCCTTAAGAGTAATCATATCAATTTATCATGGTCATACACAGATATGTCTGGATTAGATCCAAATCTCATCATGCATCATTTATCAATCAGTCCGAGGGCAAAACCTGTGAAGCAAAATCTCAAAAAAATGCACTCACATGTTGCATTACTTGTCAAAGAGGAATTAAAGAAACTATTAGATGTACGATTCATTTAGTCTATAGACTATGCAAAATGGATCTCCAATATTGTACCTATATTAAATCCAAATGGACGAATAGGAATTTGTACAGATTTCAGGGATTTAAATAAAGCATGCCCAAAGGACGATTTTCGTCTGCCCAACATAGATATGATTGTAGATTTAACTACTAGACATGCTATGTACTCACTAATGGATGGATTTTTGGGATACAACCAGATAAAAATTGCGTCTGAAGATCAAGATAAAACAACGTTCACATGTCCTTGGGGTACATGTTGTTGGAACGTAATGCCATTTGAACTCAAAAATGTAGGAGCTACATACCAACGAGCAATGACTACAATTTTTTGTGACATGATGCACACATTCATGCAGGACTATGTAGATGATCTCCTGGCCAAATCATACATAAGGGAAGGACATTTGGCTATCTTATCTAAAAAATTGTCAGAATGGAAAAATTTAAAGTCAGACTTAATCCTAAGAAATGCGTCTTTGGGGTGAAATTTGGAAAGCTGCTAGGTTATATTGTGTCAAAAAAAGGAATTGAGGTGGATCTGGCTAAGGTACAAGCAATCCTTAGGAACATCAGTCAACTATGCTCATTGCAAGGATGGTTGCAATCCATCAGGAAATTCATTGCACAACTGGCAGATAAGAGTTTACCATTCACTCATCTCTTACATAAGAATGTTCCATTTAAATGGGAGTACAGATGTGAAGCAATGTTTGATCAGATAAAGCATTATCTAATGATTCCACCAGTGTTGATTCTGTTAGTACAAGGTGAACCACTTATATTATATATTTTTGCCACAGAAATGTCCTTGGGAGCATTATTGGCACAAGAAGACAAAATAGGAAAGGAGAGAGCAATATATTATATCAGTAGAACATTGAAAAGCCATGAACTAAATTACACCTTCATTGAAAATTATTGCTTGGTAGTAGTGTTTACTTCTCAAAATTTACGACACTATATGCTAGCTCATACGATAAAACTTGTGGCTAAGATTGATCCTTTAAAATATCTTCTAAGGCAACCTTAACTGGTAGATTGGCTAAATGGGTCATGATCCTAAGTAAGTTTGACATTCATTATGTGGATCAGAAGGCTATCAAAGGACAGGTAATAGAAGATCAGTTGGTAGAGGCACCAATACAAGCAGAACATCCAATACACATTGATTTTCCTAACAGTGATGTTTTCACGGCAACCACTAAACAATCATGGGCACTTTATTTTGATGGCTCCTAAACTCAACATGGCTCGAGGGAAAGAATTATTTTCATTACACCTCAAGGGCATACAATTCCAAAATCTTATCGGCTAATGTTTCCTTGCGCAAATAACATAGATGAGTATGAGGCATTGTTAATTGGAATGAGAATTGCATTAAATTGGAGAATCACAAAATTGCAAGTTTTTGGCGATTCACAACTTGTCATAAATTAAATCAATGATGAATATCGAAATAAAGATGACAAGTTAATTCCTTACAAAAACATGGTGGATGATTTCAAGAAATACTTTTTTGATATCAAGTTCATGCAAATTCCACGTACTAACAATAAAGTTGTGGATTCCATGGCTACAATTGCATCACTGCTCTAGTTGTCAAAGAACCAAGATTAGTACAATTCCCTAGTGGAGAAATTGTTTTCTCTTGCCTATGATAATCCAGAAACCCAAATCATTTGTCACCTAACTAGTTTTGATTCTCCCTTGTATGGTCAAATCTATGCTTATCTAGAAGATACCATTTTGCCCCTAGATTTGTCTAGGAATCAAAAAAGGAGTTCCATACATCAATCTTCTCGTTACATCTTGATTGCTGACATCTTGTACCGACATGGTCTTGATGGTACCCTCCTTCAATGTCTTGAACGCGACAAATCAGAAAAATCCTTACAAGAGGTACATGGTGGTATTTGTGGGACTCATTCAAGTGGAATAACCTTGGCAAATAAACTTGTTAGAATGGGTTACTATTGGCCAACCATGGAGAAGGAATCATTCATCTTTGTAAAAAAATGTTCAAAATGTCAGATTCATGGGAATCTCATTCATGCTCTTGGTCAGGAATTACAACCCTTCACCACAACATGGCCTTTCGCTCAGTGGGGATTGGATCTAGTTGGCAAGATACATCTTTCATCATCAAATGGGCACAAATTCATCATCACAACCACTGAGTATTGTAACATCTTATATTTTTCTGCAATAACTAGAATAACAATGATCAAATCTTAATCTAAACAATAATCTAAAATCTAACAACAAAGAATGAGGAAATAAACTAAATAATAAAACCAAAATGATCTCACCGAATATGCGTTCACCCCTTCGAATTATCTCTATTGCTCTTCTCTATTTTTCCTTTTCAGTATTCTTGCCCTCATATTTTGTGTTTGAATGCAAGTATAGCTTTGTCGAGTGTATAAGAAAAATATCGAAGAATAGTTTCTCTTCTCAAAAGTGTATGATTTCGGGAGGAGGAATAATGATTGTGATAGGCCATTTTATAGATTTTGTGTTTTCGAACAATCGGCTCAGATTGAAAGAGAGATCGACGGATGAGATCGATGAATGTCATGCAATATGAGTTATGTGTCAGATAGAACGTGAGTTAGAGTGTGAGTTAGAACATGAGTTCAGGAAAGACTGAAGATAGAGACTAAATTAGAACGTGAGTTAGAACACAAGTTCAACATCTTAATCTCCAAAAATAGAAGAAATAGACTTTGTATGCAAAAGCCAAAGTTGGAACTCGAAGATGAGGAATTCAAATACATAATTAATTAATTAAATAAAGATATTTAATTAATAAACACATACATGCATATGAGTTAGAACTAGTTGTGATGGAGAGTCTTCTCGCTGAGATAAACTGGTGTTGAATTCAAAGATAACTAGAGAACTAAAAATAGATCTCGAGTTAGAAGGTGAGTGAATGAACTAGATAACTGAATGATAGAGGAATGTGACATAATTAATTAAAATAAATGAATTAAATGTTAATTTAATTCAACATTCGAAAATGAGAGACTTTAATTAAATAAATAAAGTAATTTATTTAATTTGACTTTTGAAAATGATAAATATAAATAATTAAATAATAAATATTTAATTATAGATAAAGGGGGTTAAATGAATAATTAAATAAAGATATTTAATTATAGTTGGAAAAGCATGATAAAGGGGGAAGAATTAATTAGTTCGCAACATAAGTAAATAAATATGATTTATTTAATTAATCAAGCTGAATAAAGATTAATAATGAATTAATTAAAAAGGGGTATTTAATTAATAGAGGAAATATGTGTTAGAAAGGGTAATTAAATAATTAACATTATTTAATCAAGATGATAGACTATAGAAAATTATGTCGAAATGTGTACTCGCAGGCCTAGACCAATTTTTGATATCTACAGTTTGCCCCTCTTTGATACAATGTTGTTACGACGTTGTGTCAAAGAAAATATGCCCCGATCGTGCCCCAGCATGAAACAAGTTAGGGTATGCCCCCTCGGGAAAATTGACAATTTTGAAAAAGTTCCAAAAAAGTTAGGAAATATTCCCAATAAGTCAATTTCTTAGTCAGAAATGTTATGGAGTCGATGGAAATGAATTTGGAGTTGATACGGATGAATACAGGTCGTTGGAAGGTGAATGGCTAAGCGGCCAATAGAGAAGGGTTGAAGAAATGCCATTTTTAATCCACCTATAAATAGGAATTAGGGCTAAATCCAATTCATTTGCACCTAGAGGAGATAGAAAAAGAGGATTTTTTGCTCTGACTAGCTGACGAAATGGCACCCATTCCACATACTAGGCATCAAGGATATCGGATCCGAACTTTTAGGAGGCCAGCCGACGCAGGACCACTGGTATTTACCCAAAAACAAACCCTTGAAAGTTATTTTTACATGCTTTTCTAGGCATTAGAAAATCAATTAAGAAAATGCGGTGTGTCATAAACGATGCATATGCCGTCGTATTCACCGCATCTGACTGCGAAACGATGCATTTGCAAAAACACGTTAGGGCTAGATTTGGCTAGTTAGGGAATGACTGCATATGAATTAGAATGCATCGCATGTGTTGTTATGCAACGCATGTGTCATAGGGTTAAACGCATGTGACGTTTTGAACTGCATATGAATTTTGAAATGAATATGTTGTAGATAGGAGGGTAATGGAAAATGCACCGCATTTGTGAAAATGCACCGCATGTGGGATAGTGAACTGCATGTGCAGTAGTTGAAATGGGTTTGTGAAAATATGTGGCGCATATGAAATATGCACCGCATTTGTGAAAATGCACCGCATGTGGGATAGTGAACTGCATGTGCAGTAGTTGAAATGGGTTTGTGAAAATATGTGGCGCATATGAAATATGCACCGCATATGAGGCTCTCTACAATGCATTTGCAAAAATGCACCGCATCGGTAATGTGAGCCGCATTTGATTGATTAAATTTTTGAAAAAATTTCCAAGGAAAATTTGAAAAATGCTGACATCATGGTTAAATTGTAGGTGGTGTTAGATCCTATTTATACGTGGGAGTCTCGACCAGACACATTCAACTTGAGAGATAGGTTGACCTCTATAGAGATTTGGCTTCTATGGAAGCTAGGTCTTCATCACTATTTGTCGATGCCTGCCATTTGGGTGAACAGGGGGATGTTGACGGAACTTTGTGAGCGATGGCATTCAGAGACATCGTCATTTCATTTATCAATTGGGGAGGCCACTGTCACATTGGAGGATGTGTATAGGATTTTGAGATTGCCTATCAGAGGTGAGTGGGTTATGTATGATACCCAACGAGGATTGACTGAGTTAGCACGGTTCTATTAGGTGGATGACATTAGTAGGCTCAAGATCGAGCATTATGAGATTAGATGGCCAGTGCTAGCGGACAGATACGATCAGATTGACTGTATCCTATGTACCCTGATTGGGGGTATAGTTCTTCCAGACAGACGGGCTTATGGATTTCTATTAGGATGGGGAGCTATGTTGGTCGACATGTTGGAGTTTGAGACGAGATATGCATGGGGTCCATGTCTGCTTGGGAGTTGTACTTCCATTTACATGACATTGACTACAGAGACGCGCAATCGTTGAGCTGTGGGATGACACTATTGATGGTATGGGGTTGGGAGAGGATAGTTGTTTTCCATCCTCCAATTATAGTAGAGAGAGAGGAGAGATGCCCATATGTGTTTTGATATACAGGACAGATTATGCAGACCCATGTGGGAGACACAGGGTACTGGTGACACGCCCTAGATATTCTTGATCAGTTCACATGGAGACCTTACATGGATTGTGAGGAGAGGGTGGATGAGGATATACATTTTCCATTCTGTAGACAGACATAGTATCTCATTTGGAGGACTATTTCGAGTGTTCACATTATTGAGCGACATCTTCCAAACAGAGTTTTGAGACAGTTCGGGGAGGTTCAGGATGAGCCTCAAGGTAGAGAAAAGTTTGCTGGGTCATCGAGAGAGGTTCCATGGTGGGGACCCATGATTCCAGTGCCTACTGCGGAGATAGAGATATAGGAACTTCAGCCAGTATAGTGGGGATGGAGAGGTGGATTAGCAGATCCAGGGACCACGACTACGTATGATGCATGGTGGGTGGTTCATCATCCAATTCCTTATACAGATCCTGACCAGCCAGCACCAGTCGAGAGACAAGGCACAGGGCTGAGAGGATGACGAAGAGGTGGAGGTGCCAAAGTGGGTAGAGTTGGTGGTAGAGGTGATGGAGATGATGGCAGAGGTGGAGGTAGAGGTGGGAGACGAGGATGAAGAGGATGGAGAGGGGGTCAGGTAGGTGGACATGCACCTATTTAGGAGGCAGTAGCAGTGGATGTACCGATGACAGACATCAGAGGGAGAGTGGATGTACAGGCTGGGGGTGAGCATGCTGCAATGGAGGTAGAGGTTGAGGAGGATGTAGTAGTAGATGTTGTAGTAGAGGATGTTGTAGAGGATTTGGATGCGGAGATGGCCTTAGACCCTCTGGGTGTGTTGGCAGGATATGGAGAGGATGATGTGGAGGATGACGATGAGGAGGATGCACAGATGGAGGAGTAGGAGAGAGAGCTCCAAGATTGGATTGTAGAGGGGAGATGGGATGAGGATGCTCCTAGAGATAGCGACAAGGAGGCTTTGGAGGAGAGACTTAGACTTATGACTGTAGAGTTTGAGGCGATGAGACTAGAGAGAGACAGTGCCTATACAGAGAGGGACATTGCATATGCAAAGAGGGACAATGCTTGGACAGAGAGGGACAGTGCTCTCATGGAGAGAGACCAGGTTGTAGCACAGAGACATGAGGTAGAGTAGTAGTTCATAGAGGTTAGATGCCTTTGCAGTGGGTCCTCATCTAATGGCATGGTACGAGAGTTGATTAGAGTGGTGGATAGAGCTAGATACTATAGAGATCTTTATGAGGCCACAGTGCCAGCGAATAGACAAGGTCCTACATTTTTAGAGGTGTACAGTCAGAGCAAGAGTCATACTCAGAGTCAGAGGACACATAGTACCGAGGGGGTGATAGGACCACCAAAGATAGGTCCATATGAGAGGCCTTCCACTTCATAGAGAGCACCTCCGAGTCTTTTTCCACCAACATCACCACATGACAATAGGGGTAGCGGGACATGATTACAGGGACTTATGTAGACATTTATATTTTTTATCAGAGAGCCTGCAAGCTCATGTTTTATTTATGGTTCCATTCAGACATTGTACTGTGGCACACTATTTTTGAGCGATATATACATATGATTTTGGAAACTTCTACATGATATGCAGTTCTATGTTATGGATAATGCTTTATTTCTATATGATTATGTTTCCTAGATGATGTATGTACATGTGCTATAAATGAATGTTTCTATATGTTATAAGTTTAAGCATTTTATAATGATGTTATGGATGTCTTAACTTACTTATGATAATGGACGCAAATATTCTATATGATGTTTATTTACATGTCATGGTAATCTGTACATGCAATGTTGACATTATGTATGTTTTGATGATGCAATGCCTATTATGTCATGATTTCAGATGCAATGCAACTATGTGAAATGCTAATGGAATGTATGCAAATGCAAAATAACCTAATTTTTTTAATGTGTCACATGAATTTATCATTATGTTGTCGAAGAGAGATGTTAAGATGAAATTAATTCAGAATGTTAGTAAGAAATAATTAAGGTTGTTTGATTGAGAAAATATATAATGAAGGTTGATTGATTGAGAAAAAGACATAATCTTTGATATATTACCAAACACGCTATACTTGCTTGTTATCATCATTGGGCGAGACATGACACAGATGGATAGTACACACTATGATATGAGATAGACCATAGTGTACAAAGTCATCCATCTACGAAAAACAGACAATCATAGACAAGGAGTGTCTTAACTCATACTAAGGACAATATTGCCCCAGTCATTTTATCAAGACAAGCCACAAACAATAGACAAATAAAAGACGGGTCATGAGATGTCATTGCTCCTCTAAATCCTTGATCGGACATCCTTGAGGAAACTAGTAACATGACTCAAAAACCAATGTTTAAAAAGACAGTTGACAGACAACAATCAAAGAAAAAGAGTCCTGAGACATCCTTGCTTCTCTAAATCCTTCAAGGGACATCCTCGAGAAAGCTAGTAAACAGACTAATTCACAAATCGATAATAAGATAAGAAAAAAATAAGATATAAAGTCATAAAGCCAAATAAATGTATTCGCCAAAACTTGATCTTGTGGGATTGTTTGATGTTGATGTTTGACATAGCATAATGTGAGAGAATGACACATACCGCATAAGACGTTGAGTCTGGTTTCGACTTGGTGACTTCTGTATAAGGCATGACAAAGCCTAGTTTTAGAAAAGACACGTTCCGTATAAGACGTTGGAGTCTTATGACATTGAAGTGACAAGCCACATGAGACTATGACAATTTGACGAAGTCTGTTGAAAAGAAAGACATATCTTGTTTAATACATAGGTTGATCGTTTTGACAATGTGTTTGATATTGAATTGATGACAGTTTGAGATGTTTTTCCTTGTTGATGCATGACTTGTTTTGATTCCTTGACTGATAAAAGTGTGTGCGTGCTGATAGTGTATGACATGAGATGATACCTTAAACTATGCTATGCAACTTATGTGAGAGTGATTGTGAATGAACCCTATTGGACTGACCTACTGTGGTCTCGAGAGGTCATCAATTGATTAGCCTTGCCTATGTTGTACACACAGAGACCTCGTATTTCAACATGACCAAGGACTTTGAATATACAAAGTGTCATGATTTAAATGTGTGTGATACATGACAAACCTAGACTGACAGACCTAATGCCTCGAGGGCACATCAATTGATGGCCTTGCCTACATCCTAGTTGTAGAGGCAATGTAGTTCGACTATGTCTATGACTGACTTAACATGACCAACTTGACATGACTGACTTGACTTTGTTTTTGGAGTTTTCTAACACATTTTTGATTTTTTTTTTTTGGATTTTTGAAGTTTTTCAATGTTTTTGGGATTTTTCAGGACATTTTCAATGGTGTGACATTATGTACAAGGTGTTAGGGCATAGAACAAGGATTTTCCCCTAGTTGGGAATAAGATTAGGAAGATGGAGTGGATAGTGTGATGGAATGGACGTTAGATGCCAATCATTCCAAGGTTATGGATAAGACAACCATTTATTATAAGTGATGGTGACAAAGTTCGAATAGAATGATGGTGGACGAAAGAGCGTGCTTGACTACACATGGTGCCTATTTGCCAGGTTTTCACCATGGTACTTATCCATAGTGCCACCAAAGTGGTTTTCACTATTGGATGGATTTATTTCTCTTTACTTTTTTAATTTTCTCAATTTTTTTGGTGTTACAAAGACGCCTGTTTGCTAGGTTTTCATCAAGGTAACCATTTTTTTTGTTTTTTCATTTTTTTGTATTTTTCTAGATTAAGACATGGATTCTCAGAGACTAAGCATAGAACCTCTTTAGATGCAGACTATTGATAGGTGACAAAAGCGGCTCTCCTTCAAGAGTAGAGAGTTGGTACACTCTTGACCCAAAAGCTTCTATGACAATGTATGGCCCCAACCAGTTAGGCTCAAACTTACCTGGTTTTTCTCATTCTGCTTGGTTCTTAGGATTCTCCATTAATACCAAGTCACCAATGTCAAAATGTCTATTGAGAACCTTTCTATTGTAGCTATGACGAAGATGATTTTGATATGCTTGTAAATGATCTAATGCTTTCTATCTTCGCTCATCCAACATTTCTAGCTCTTGTAACCTGGAGACACGGTACTCGTCATCATCAATATGACCCTTCAAGGATACCCTAAGAGAAGGTATTTCAACCTCGATAGGTAAGATAGCTTCGGACCCGAATACAAGGGAATATGGAGTGGCACTAGTGGGTGTATAGATGCTTGTGCAATAGGCCCATAAGGCATGTTTAAGCTATAGATGCCAATCACGACCAACATCATTGACAGTCTTCTTAAGGATTCTAACAATAGTCTTATTAGATGTCTCGGCTTGGCCATTACCTTGTGGGTAATATGGAGTGGAGAAATGGTGTTTGATGTGGAATTCATCACATAAATGGCATACTTCTTGTTTCTTGAATGGGCGGCCATTGTTTGTGATAATGGATTGTGGCACACCATACCGACAAATGATATAGTTTAGGATAAACTTAGATATTTGTGTGCTGGTTATGTATGTCATGGGAATAGCTTCAATCCATTTGGTGAAGTATTCTGTGGGGGTGATGATGAATTTATGGCCATTGGAGGATGGAGGGTGTATCTTACCTATGAGGTCAAGTCCCCATTGGGTGAAGGGCCATGGTGAAGTAATTCGATGAAGTTCTTGCATTGGCGCTCTTATCAAGTCTCCATGTATTTGACATTGTCTACACTTCTTTACAAAGACGTATGAATATTTCTCCATTGTAGGCCAATAGTAACCTAACTTCATAATCTTTTGGGCTAGAGTAGGACCACTCGAATGAGATCCACATATACCCTCGTGTACCACTCATAAAGTTTTTTGTGCTTCCTCAGCATTGAGACATCTCATTAAGGCGTTATCTAAGGTACATCTATATAGGGTTTCACCAATGATGGTGTACTGAGCTGAATTTCAGATGAAGGTTCGACATTGGTTATTAGACAAGTCTTGGGGTAAGGTTTGGTCAGTGAGGTAGTCGAATATGTCTTTATACCAAGGAGACATAGGACCAACAATGGTACACACTATCGAAGTATCAGGGACATCATAAGTAGGAACCAATAGCTATTCAAACATAAACTCGAACTTAGGCACATTACTTGGAATATCCAACAAGGAAGCCACGGTTGCCATAGCATCTGTAGCTCTATTCTAGATACGCAGTATTTGTTGAAAAGTTATGTCATTGAAATACTATTTGAAACTATCAGCCATTCTCTTGTAAGGTGCAATTTTCTCATCCGTAGTCTCATAATCATCATTTACCTATCGGATTACCAGTTGAGAGTCACCAAAGACCTTTAACCTTTTAATTTTCCATTGAGCTGCCACTTTTAACCCAGTCACTAAAGCTTCATATTCTGCTATATTGTTGGTACAAGGGAAAGCAATCCTGAATGATTTGGGAATGATATCACCTTGAGGTGTGACAAATAAGATACCAGCTCCTGAACCATGGTTTGTATGTGAGCCATCAAAGTATAGTTTCCATTTGGTCTTAATGTCAATGTTAAAGAGAAAATCATCAGGAAAGTCCACCACTAATGGATGATCTACCTTCATAGGTGTGTCAGCTAACTGATCTGCTATCACCTATCCTTTTATTGCCTTCCTTTCAACATATTGAATGCCATACTCGCTAAGTATCATGACCCATTTAGCCAACCGACCTATTAAAGCTACCTTACTTAGGAGGTATTTAAGTGGATCAATCTTTGCAATTAACATAGTTTGTTGATTGAGCATATAGTGCCGAATTTTTTGGGTAGCAAAGACTACCGCAAGACAAGAACGTTCTATGTTGTTGTAATTCAGTTCATAGCCCACCAAGGTATGACTGATGTAATAGATGGCTCTCTCATGACCTTGATCATTGTGTTGTGCGAGAAGAGCCCCTAATACTGACTGTGTTGCTAAGATGTATAATATCAATGGTTTTCCCTCTATAGGTGGCATTAAGACTGGTGGAGTAAGAAAATAGTCCTTGATTTGTTGGAATGCCTCTTGACATTTATGTGTCCACACAAATGGTACTCCTTTCTTGAGTAGATGCTAAAAGGGGTGGATTTTATCTACCAGTTGTACTATGAATCGCTTAATGGACTATAATCTCCCTTGCAGGGTTCTGAGTTGACCAATGCTGACTAGAGGAGGCATCTCTATGATAGCTCTTACTTTCTCTGGATCTACTTCAATGCCTCTTCGAGAGATGATATATCCTAATAGTTTACCTGATTTTACTCCAAAGACACACTTCTTCGGATTTAATCTGACATTGTAATTATCTAGCCTCTGGAATATCTTGTCTAAAACTTTCAAATGACCTTCCCTTATTTCTGATTTTGCTATGATGTCATCTACACAATCTTCCATGAAGCTATGTACAAAGTCATGGAAAATTGTAGTCATTGCCCATTGGTAGGTAGCTCCTACATTCTTAAGGCCAAATGGTATGGCATTCCAATAGTAGGTGCCACATGGACACATGAAAGCTATCTTATGTTGGTCTTCAGTTGCTATTTTAATCTAGTTATATCCTGAGAAACCATCCATGAGGGATAGCATCTCGTATCCTGCTATCAGGTCTACTATCATGTCGATATTGGGCAAAGTAAAGTCATCCTTAGGACATGCCTTATTGATGTCTCTAAAGTCTATGCATATGCAAATGCCCCCAGTTGGTTTAGTCACTAGTACAAGATTTGATATCCAATCTGCATAGTCTATTGTCCTTATGAATCCTACATCCAAGAGCTTCTTAAGTTTTTCCTTGACCAATAGAGCAATTTGCGGATGCATTTTCCTTAGCTTTTGTTTGACTAGTTTAATATCTGGCTGTAGTGGTAAATGATGCAATATTAGATCTGGATCCAGCCCAGGCATGTTAGCATACGACCATGCAAAGTTCATCTGTCGCTTTGTGAAGAAGTCCTTAAACTCAAGTTTTTCTGTCTCTATTAGTGAAGCTACAAAATATACCTTTCGAGGATTCTCTTCTGTACCTATGTTGACTTCCAGAGATTCTTCTACTAGCATCGGAGACTTTTCTTGTTCAACGGGGAGAATATTTAAACCTCTATCTTTGGGTGCCTCTGGGAGGTTTTCGCCCTCGGATACATCCTTTATTTTGACTTTTTCTTGGTCCAAAGGTGCCTTTCAGTTTTCACCTAGGGACTCATCATTTTCTTTTTCAATTTATTTTTTCTTTTCATTCTCATTTTTGCGACTAGAGGTGTAAATAGACTCCCCAAAGTATGCTTTGTCTTCCAAGTCTATGGTGAAACCAACTTTATGATCCCCTCTTGGCATACCTTCTCTAAGTCCCATGAACTCAGCAATTGCTTCATCATTCTCGAAATGTATCTATGATAGGTGTACCTTGTTGACCACAGTCGATGAGTTTGGGATATATAAGGGGCATGTCATCATCAGAGTTTTTAAAGGTAGCAGCGGACAAGGTGAATAGAGAGTGGTTGAGATGGTCATAGAAGTTTTGGGCTAACTCCTACTTCGTATTTTCCCTATGGGTAGGTAAACTTTGATGTGGGACCATAGTAAGGGTGGTATCATCAGAAGATGGTTTATCAGGTGTCCAAGATGCATGATCAAAGGTTTCCCAATAATAGGTCTCTTGCCATTCTTTTTTGGACAAGTGCTTCTTAGGACGAGGAGTAGACGGTTTTGGTACAGGTTTCATGTTGAGGTCCAATTTTCCAAATAGGGCATCTATGTTCATGGTACTAGTAGATGAAAGGGAATCCCATTCATCATCGCTTGAGTAAGGGGATTCATCGAAAATTGGAGGTTTATCGTAAATTGGAGGTTTATTGTAAACTAGGGGTTTGTCGTAAACTGGGGGAAGTGGTTCATGAGATGTCTCGATGTCTCTATAATCACTCACTTCTTCTTGAAACGATGACAATGTACTAGGAAACCCAATTCTAAGTGGTTGACACCCTAGCCCTAGATATTTCGGTCGTGGGTAGACAGTGATTGGTTCCATCCTTCCATTCTAATATAGTCCCAACCCACTATGCCTGTCATAGCCTTCTTTTTGCATTATCTTAAAGCCTTTTCCATACTGGTCCTTAGCTATTTGAATAGATGGGGAGGGGTATTCATGTTCTTCTTGATATAACCATGAATCACCTTGATCCAAAATTTCTTCACTTAACTCTCCCCATTTGGTTAATGTTGTTGTAGGGGGAACATGAAATGTGACCACTGCCTATCTTCTTTTTGCCATGGGTAGGCCATATGCCTTAGGTGGAATCAATTGAGTGACACAGTATGATGCCTTTATATGATATTCACCACAACCCTTGTCTTGGATCTCAAGCTTAGGAGTAGTTGATGGAGGTTTGAATGAACTATACTTGATAAGACATGATGAGTCAATGTATTGGGATGAAGTGGATGATGAAACTTCTTGGTTAATGGGTACCTATCTTTGTGGAATTTCCTTTAGGCTTGTACAATACTGAAAAGGATTTGGATCACCATCAATAGTGATCTCTATGCCATTATAGGTGAACTTAAGACATTGGTGATATGTTGAAGGTACAACTTTCATTGCGTGTATCCAAGGTCTACCTAACAACAAGTTGTATGGAAGGGTGAGATCCAAGACTTGGAAGCTAGTGTTCATGATTGTTGGGCCAATTCTAATAGGGAGTGTGACAACTCCTTTGGATGATCTTTCCTCATCATCGTAAGCCTTGATGACTATACTCTTTGAGGTATCTACATAGTCTTCAGAGAATCCTAATGCGTTAACCAATTTTAGGGTACACAGGTTCAAACCTACTCCTTCATCTACCAAGACTCGTCTGACTCTGGTTTGATGGACTAAGACTTCAAGATGTAAAGGGTCATTATGATCAAGCTTTTCAGTTGAGTAATCCTCTTGGGAAAATGTGGCATGATGCGAGTTGGTCAAATATCCCACCATTTCTTTGAAACAATTGACATCTAAGTCTGTAGGAATAGTTGTGTTCTGTAGAGCTTTGTTAAGAATGGCTCAATGCTTAGGTGATAGGGTCAACAATTCCAAGATAGATATTTGTGCGGGAGTTTTACTCAATTGATCAAGAAGGTTGTACTTGAACTTGGAAGCTTGTGTAGGTGGTTTAGAAGAAGAAGGTCTAGGAATAGTAATCTTAGTCCTGCGTGTGTTCACATTACATTCTGGATGCTTCTTAATGATGAAGGTGTCAACATGTTCATTTGCAGCCCGAAGGCTATACACGGTCTTGCCTTTTCCATAATCATAGTTGGTGTTTGTATAATTGGCTGATGGATCATTCTTAGGTCCCGAACTGGAGGCTTTTCCTTTCGTGTGGTCATGTAAGGGGTCTATGAAGACCTTATGATCACTATTCTTTGTGTTTTTCTGCCCAACCGACCTCTATGGTTCTATTTTCAACAAAGTCTTGGATAATATTCTTGAGTTGGCAACATTGTTGTAGGTTGTGTCCTTTTATCTGAAGGTAGTCACAATAGGCTTTGTCATCCCACCATGAAGGTTTAAACTATCCAAGATCATACTCTCTTGGTTCCAAAGGTTTGATGAGATTGTGTTTAATCAACTCTTTGTAAATAACCTCAATTGGTTGTCCTAAAGGAGTAAATTCACGTGTAGGAAATCTCTGTTGTTGTGGTCTTTGTTGTTGTGAATTTTGGACATAGTTAGCTTGTTGATCTGGACTATTCATCGTGTCTTGATTGGAATTATAACCCCTAAGGGTGATAACTGGTCCCATATGTATGTGCTTAGCATCAACAATGCCGTCATTTGTAACATTCTTGTTCCTAGACCAGAATTATCATTTGGCGTGTTTTGATGTTGGACAACCGGATTTCTGCCTAGTACCTTAATCTATCCTTTGTCTATAAGACCTTTCTCAAGGATGATTCCCTTTTGTACCAAGTCTAAAAATGAATTACAACAGTGTACCCTTAAATCACTTCGCAATTTGGGGTGGATGTTCTCTGGGAATATGGCGACCTTTTGTTTTTCCAGTATTTCAACTGGACATCTACTAGCTACACTTCACCATCTCTAGAAGAAAGTGGTGAAGGTTTCGCCATCTTCTTGTGTTGTGTGGCACAAGGTTGCAATTTTTACCTCATTTTCTATGTTAAAAGCAAAATGTTCAACAAAATTTTCAGCTAATTCACCTCAAGATTGTATACCATATGGTAATTTAGAAAACCATTCAAGTCCTATCCCAACAAGGGTTCATGGAAATAGTCTCATTAAGTATGTGGGGTCATACGATATGTCCATGCATGTTGTTGAGAACTCTCTAATGTGTTCTAAAGGATTCTTTCTCCCATTATACTTGGGCAAAATCGGTATAATGTATCCATGGGGGAAAGGTGTCACATACAGTGCTTTGTCAAATGGACATGGACATAGGTCTTGTGCTGAGATAGTTCGTTTTCCAGACATAGACATGTTATCCATCTACTGTTGAAGTGTTTGCATTTGGTTTTGAAGGACATCAACTTGTGTCAAGGACATGGTGTTTGTGCAATTTGGATCAATGTAGGTGTTTTGATATGCCATGTTCTATGATGGGTTGTGATTGGGCAAGGGAATATATCCTATCAAAATATTCTAATTCAGTATAGGGATATTCCCTGTCTGAATGGTTTGAGTTGGTATAGGAATGCTTCTTGTCTGAATTGTCTGATTAGGAATAGGAATGCTTCTTGTCTGAATTGTCTGATTTGGAATAGGAATGCTTCCTATCTAAATTGTTTGACTTGGTATAGGTATGTTTCCGCCAACTTTGGTTCTCTTACTAGTCATGTTGGTGTTAAAGGGGTTGGAGAAAGTTGCCCCCGTAGTAAATTGTAAACCTTGTGTGATGTTGAAAGGGGTTGTGTTTACAATTGATGATGTATGAGTTGGTATACCAGTTGGTATTGCTGCAGTAATTGGTGGAATAGAGACAGTTGACATTGCAGTTTGAGATTGTTGAGTTGAATATGTTTGCAAGGTACATATATCAAATCATATGGGTAGTTTGGCACCTTCTGCTAGCAATTTTGCTAGATAGCGTTGGGGATCATTTTCCAAACAGTCATCCATAAAGGATGCAAATTCAGGATCTTGTATTGTTGCGTCTATGTCTTCTATGAAAATCTGACCATGTGTGTCTCTAGTGACATTTTTTTCTAGCAAGGGCTTGTGTGGTCATTTACTGCTTGACGGTTGGTTTTCAAATGGATTGATGAATTCATTAAGGTCTATCATTGATTTGTGTTTCTTTTTGGACCTTGTTTCGACCATGAAAAAATGGCTCAAAATGGGTAATGCGGACTATGTCTAAAAATTGATATGACCTATGTCTATGTTTTTGGATTTTTTTTTTTTTTTTGACAATAAGGATGTTGCTAAAGATCTAAAATGGCGTATGACAAGATGGCTAAAGATCTAAAATGATGTGTGATAGGATAGACAATATGCAAATTTCTGAGTAGACTAATGATGATAAATGAGTCTAAGACAGGTATAACCTACCACCTATGGAATAAATGCATGCAACAATTTGTTTTTGACTAAGGAACCTAATTGTATGACAAGGATAGTTTTGACAAGGTGAATTTTCCAAACTAGATTATCTATATGCATGCAACTTAGGATGACTATGACTAAGACGTTTATGGTGACTAAGATGTATATGACACCTAATGATGGTAACTAAGGCGTATATGACACCTAATGATGGTAACAAAGACGTATATGACACCTAATGATGGTAATTAAGATGTATATGACACCTAATGATGCAAGGTTTTTGAGAAAAATTAACCAGTTTCTAATCCAAGGTTGATCCTAAAAACCTAAAGCAAATAGTGACAATAATGTTTCAGACTCAGCTCATGATTTTTTATGTTTTTGTTGATAGGAAAATGCGGTTCACCTAACAGTTGCGGTTCAAATTCTGACAGATGCAGTTTTTCTAACAGTTGCGGTTTTCTCCTCTGACAAATGCGATTCACTAAGACACTTGTGGTTTGAAAAATGACAGATGCAGTTTACCAAGACACATGTGGTTTTTAAACTAACAGATGCAGTTTGCATGCACACATGCGACTAAGAATATGACAATTATGACTCGTGATATGCAGACTGTGAAAAATGATTTTTTTTGACAGCCAGATGCGACGTTTCCCCTAACAGATGCGACTCACTATGACACATGTGGCATTTAAACTGACAAATGCGACTCGGTTTTCTGACAGTTGAATTTTTTTTTGAAAGTTGTTGACTGACTTTGTTTGTTTGATCAAGATTTTGATGAATACAACAAAGAGCAAACACAAAAATCAATGCATTTTCAATTTTTTTGTGATGTAAGGATTGTTAAGACTCGAAAACATGTACAACCTAGGCTTTTAGGACAATACTTGTTGAATTCTTACTTGGATTTCTCCAGCTACGCCCATTCAAGGTGAATGACTAGTAGCTTGACCCCACTAGCTCCCCTCCATGACACTCACTTATATGGGGCAGCCAAGCTACTATACCCATGAAACTCCCATGGCATACATGTCACCTCAACACAAGAACCGTAAATTTGTAAGACGGCTTCATAGGTTATGCACTTGCTGCGCCAACAAATAGATAGGTTTTTGGTAACTCTACAACAAGGTGTTTAATAAGTTCATTTCATTCATGGGACACTATCCAATGTCGAAGAGAGTCCATTTCTATCCATCTCATCAGAATAGTGCACGTGATTCTTGGGCTTTCCCCAAGAATCCACTTTTATATACCGGCTGGAAGTTACTTGGCTTTAGCATGCTACCAGTCTGAGTCGTCTTGGGGTGAGTACTTTTTCCCACCAAGACAGGCCCAAGTTCTAGAGTCAGCAACCATTTCTCTTACACCTAGGATTGCATGACTGCGCAAGGGGA